>CAJQUW010001810.1:0-484404 GCA_907163375.1 Prostheceraeus crozeri
CTTGCGGCACTTATATAAGAATGCTTTCGATCGACTGATTATAATGTTTAGGCCTAGCTGTGGCCAAGCCAACTATTTGAAGTTTCCTGGCGATCACTGATCAAGATTTAATTAACGAATAGAGAAATGCCCTCAGACTTGAACAAATTAGTAAGCACGAAAAAATTACTTGACAGCCGTTTCGCCCAAACCTTGTAGGCCAAGGATTTTTCGTGCTTAAATTTTTTCAAGTCTGAGGAATTTTCTATTCTATGGCCAGGTTACCTGGCACTCTGCGATCATTATGGAGATTTGACGAGTTTATAAACGAATGGGAAAACCGTAGAGATACATGACTTTACCACAGGATTACAATCACTGCAATTCGTATTTACAAGAGGATTTTCTGTGCGACGAATGGTATTGATTAGCCTACGTCATCTGTGCGATTAATTTACCCAAATCAATTTTCACAAATTGAGTTCTTCTCCCGGGAATCGAGACTCCCGGGAATTACCGTATCGGAAATTCCCATGTTAAACTCAGTGACAATGGAAAACCACACGACTACTTTCTCATATAAATTCACTGATCGAGAAATTGATTGTGGCCAAGTCCTCTAGCGAAAGGCCGCCCTTCCTGTAACAAATTTAATTTTGCGTATGTTACGACCGTGATGATATTCGCTAGTTTTAGATTTTTACGCTACTCTCAAGTCTTTTCAATATAAATTGGGAATAGATCCTATTGACTATCAATTCTGCCTTCGAACAAATTCACTTCTGCGCTCCCAAAAGGAAAACGAAATGCAGAAAATATCATTTACAGTATATGTATTTACAAATGTTCTTTTCACATATTTATACACGTATTTACAATACCAGAGTATGCAGATTGCACACTAGATGGTTGTTTGAACAATGATAAAAATATGGACATTACTTTTTCACAAAACAGTGCTTGGTGTTCACAATGTCCCATAGTTCGGGTGATTTTTACATGATTAATTAGGGAAACAAATATGAACAGCGAAGCGATATCGCGTCAATGAGGATCAGGATGCGGAAATGCACTGACTAGTTGACAGCAGACCTAGACCATATACAAACTTTTATCACCGGTGAGTGGATTTGAAATGTGAGCATATGAATTTCTCAATTGTTATTTTACGATGAAATAAAGCTCTTAATTTTCACAAAATTAAAACGATAATAGAAAAAGTGAAAAATATAAAGTTCACTATCGTATCACGGACAAGACAGATTTCCATGTCAATCTCTCACACACAAAATCAAGCTCTAAAAGACAGGCATACAAAAGAACATGATCATGCAGAGTTGTCAACAATAGGTCATGAATTACCAAAGTTGGAAGTTACAGTAGCAATCTAAGACAGTGTAACTTCTTGTTTTCACCAAGTTCTATAAAATAATTTAAGCATTAGTTCAACAATTTCAACAATCTGGCTGTTATCCTTCGTAGCAAATATTGCATGAATTAATTCACATAGCAAAATTTCAGCTTCTGAAATAAATTAGAAAAATAATAAGATTGCGATGAAAAATTAGGCAATCTTCGTACACATTTCGCATGAATTCTCTAACAAAAGCTAATTTCATGATCGATGATGTTAATAATCATCAACTTCTACAAAACTCTTAACTACTATTGATAAAATTACATCAGAGACGATTCCGACTGGCACTCTGAGGTCACACGGTTATCCTATCAAATAAAATGAGGTATACCGCAACGATTCTCAATTCAACTCTATCAGTTATCCTCGAGAATGATAGTAGTGTTTGTGGCTGAAATATAGTCACTAGGCTTACTTATTGAATAATGCTTCAGTTCCCAATGATTTAGTTTTACATTCTCTGTCAGTCAAAACATCGCACAAAGTCGCCATACAGTGAGTACGGTGTCAACACAAATACCATGTTTTCTCGAGTGTAACACGGCTATAATCATTATTGTATTTTTATAACTGGTTTACATGAATTTCCGCCATAGTAGTGGTCTTTTCACAAGGGAACATAAAATTACTCTTTATTTAATATAAAAAAAAAACACAAAGACAAATAAGGAAACGATCCAAAAAATTGCAATTGCTGAAAAATGTGTGTCTTTTCTAATCTATCAATAATGAAGTTCACAGTGATATGATTACAAAATAATTACAATTGAGACCTGTTGCACGTAATATTCAAATTAGGTTTCCTCAACACATCAACAATCATTTACTCGGGGAAGTTTCAAGCAGCATTAATAAATTAGTCAAGAATTTGTGCCTTAATGGCAATAGAAATTAGCGATTATGTATCCAAAAATACTTGAAATATTTGAAGATTGAAACCTATCACTATTGAGCAACAATGATAGATTTCTCATATTGATGCAATGAAATGTGATTTGTAATGTGCCATGATAGTAGTTTCATAGCAGCAGACACTTAAGTCAGATAATCAATTATGGTATGGTGCGGGTTCAATTTGAGAAAGAGTTCTGTGATGTTCTGATTTGAGATGATTATCAAATACTTGAAAGTCAATTGCCAGTGTATGTCATTCATCATTTACGCTGTATCAAAACTTTTGGTTCTAGTTCTAAAATAAATGAAGCAGTTATTCCCGGAAAAATTCATTTCCTCTGTCAATGCCTTCGAAATATGACACGCATTTTCAATGATAACTGACTTCAAAGAAATGGCATACGAGTAGGCTGGCATTCAATGTTAGATCGCACGCTTTCGTAATAAATTGAGCACGTTCGTGGTGATTTATTTGGTTCAATTATTCGATTGAAATTTGCTACTATTGAAGCTGACTGTTTTACAATGAGCTTGGATGCTCTAGTACGATTTTGACTTGTTGGTAAACTGCATTTTATTAAAGTTCAACTGCCAAATAACTGAAATTGGTAGAGCTATCTACGATCACTGAAACCTGCCTATGAAAGATTTGAAACTGTGTGACCTGCAACAGAAAAGATACAAAATCCATAGAAAAATAACTTTTCGACTGTCAGCATCGTAGGTTGAATTACTTAAGTATTATTGCTATTTCATCTTATCAGTTTGCTATTTCTCATAATCAAAGCATATATCCTCCCATTTAATTGCACCTTCTTCAGAGGGATATTGTCACGTCATTCGACACGATTTGCAAAAGAAATCTGTCATTGGATGTTTTTGTATTCCTTGACAGCTATAATGACTCCATCCCAAACATCGATCGCAAGCTAAATGACGCGAGAAATCCAGTGTCTCCAAGCATTCATAACACTTCCAGGGATTGTTGCGCAAGCTTCTCAACTGCTCCATAATCATCCGCCAAGCCTTGTTGTTGATATACTCTCTAACGAGCTTTAATAGTTCTGCATTTCCTTTTACAACGGGAGAAATGGATTTCTTCATACCAGTTGTTGATAATTTGGAATTTCCTTTTACCAGTCTTTCTGCAGTTTTGGAATCAGTCACCCATTCCAATATAACTGAAAAAAATAATTGACAATATTTACAGTATTATGTAATGCAGACCATCCTGAACTTATGACGAAAACCTAACTGAGATTCATCCAGTTTACAGATATTGAGAAAAATCAATCATGAATGCGCATTGTGAACGTAATAGCGGCATATCCTATGTATCGCTAATGCATCAATAACGGGACGAAGGGCCTAGATGAGCGGGCTAGAATATTTTCCGACAAAACGAACCTACGCTGGGGTTTTTCTGAACGTTGTTGGGGCGCGGGCAGGCCTATAATTTACGAGTCTGCGTAGGACAAAACGAATCTTATGGAATGTAAATCTGCGAAAGGTACATGCATATTTACACAGATGTTAACGATTGCTTGATGGTCACAGAAAAAATGGTTTCTGTCTTCATTAGGCATACCTCTCTACTCTTACCCTGACCACAGAAATACTCGCGAAAACTCTACAAGCAGATCATTTTAGTCAAAGCATGCGATAGGATCGAGGAATTGAAGGTGGGACATTCCCACAGCGAGTCATTCATATTGAGGCAGACATTAAGCGGTCGCAACTTGTCAAAACCTCTTGACCATCATAGGGCTACTTTAGAGCTAAACTTGACAGAAACTGTGATGGACGACCTCCCCACTGGTCCATGTTTTGATTCTCTCAGAGCTTCTAAGGTGAGGCCAGAACTTTCCCATAATGGCTCATTTAGTATGTGATCTCTTTAAATGTTTGATGGTCTTTAAAGTCTTGGCATTTTGAACGCTTGAAAGGATCTAAGGCGTGCCGGGGGTACCTCCCGGGGATCCATCATTGCGCTACACAGAAAGGGCTTCACTCTTAAGTATGCAAGATCGTATATGGCCGCATAACAAGTGATACCTTTGGTGACAGCTTTCAGGCTCGCTTTAATATGAGCTTATACATAAGTGGACATTAGTAATCACAATGCAATCTTATGGAGATCAGTGTCTGGCAAGTGCAGTCCCTTAATCACAAAAAGTAAAAAAGTACTTTTAACTAAAAAGCTAAGAAAAAATTATTAGTTAGGAATAATCTTAGTAAAGAAGAATATCGCTTTAGACCTATCTACAGAGTACAAATCTAAAAGAAACTGTTGTTCATGAAATGCTGAATATTGTGGACAATCTTAGTTGTGTAAGTGGATCACTTCTCGGAACATTTCCGTGGGATACAGATGGCACACTCAGATAAAGACTTCGACAAGTACATTCTTCAGAACGTTGTTTATCTATGAATTGAAACAAATCAAGACATTACGGATATATACAAGCAAAGAAAAAGCAAACACGATATTTATGTTAACACGAAATATGAATTCAAGATTGAATCTATACCCTGTTACAACCGTTTGAAAATAAGACACCCTGTATGATTTTGCATTAGTCTGTATACATTCGAAGTTTGCCTGATCTTGGTTTGCATTTAGGTACAAATGGATGAGAAATAAACGAAAGAGCTATCTCTTTAAGAGTTTATCTTATTATCTCAGTACGAGGATGCATCTCTAAAGAATTGAGTACTCACCTTTCCTTCTTTCACTTTCGCTTAATTCGTTATACGGGAGCAGCGTTTTTCTCTTTGGATTACAAGCTGTAACCGTTTTGGCTGAAATTCTGCCAGAATTGTACCCGGGTGCAACTAAGGTCCTTCTCAATGATTCTCCCGATTTCAATCTATGCATTGATTGATCACTTTCTTGACTTTCTGTGCTAGAGAACTGACTCTGAAAGCAGCCAGAAAATCCGGACATGGTGAAGTAAATTTACATGAGAATTTGCTTTATCTTACCAATGATCCACAGCTATTCGATGGAAGCGTTGAATGGGAAACTTCATTCTGTGAACGGGGCGATTGAGGTTCCAGCTCGCTTCCGATAAGCTGTCCGGAAGGCACATTGACGAGTGAAGACAATTTTATTACCTTAGGACTCGTCGGTGACGTGCGAATTATCTTAGATGGTGGAGATGTCATTTGATTTGGCGACTGCAACCAATTTGGTGCTCGAATATCCTGCAAAAAATGTTGGATAATAAAAAAGCTCGATAGGTCAGCAATGAACTATTTGGCCTATAAAGAGCATATGGATGAGTGCAAGGTCGGTCCTAATATTGATGCATAATGTGGGAGCAGAGCTAACGGTCGGCTTGTAGTTTTATTTCTGATGCCAAAATATGCACACTCAATTTTCAAGCTGTGTCGTAGACCGCGATTTTGAAGGTTCTAATTTGACTGATAGATAAATTTAACGCTGTCGTGGCATTAAACAGAAGATTCCACGCAACTAAGAGATGAATGACTAAAATGCCTTCCTTTTTTCAGTTTCTTTTACGATGATTGTTGTTATGGAATCAAGTTACTGAAATGTGATGATATTATATGGAATATTTAAACAATTGAATTCTTTGTCTCTCCTATTTTCTTCGACGCATAATATTCATAATTTACCTAGACCTCCCTCAATTTTTTTTTCTACTTGCACTTGACTGTCATCATGCTTAACCCGCACATGTGTGTGTATGCATGATGTTTCTAGTGGTTTAAAACTAGATGAAAACAGAAATTATATAGAAACTGGTATGCAGCAAAAAAAGCAAAGAATTACGATGTCTAAATTACTAAATCAGTGGCGGACGGAACGTCGAGTTTTTGATGATTCTTCAAAAATTTATAACAAAGGAAGAGCATATTTTTGACTGCTTTGAAAAACGCTTTTAAAGTCATGAACGAGGAAGATTAAAATAAGTGGATGAAAGACGGAACTAACTAACTGAGAGATAGCTTAATGATAACAAAGAGACAATGACAGAAAAGATGAAGTGATAAATGAAAACTATATTGACGGTATGTCGTAAAAGAGATCGAATGTTCACCGTATCGGATAGATACAAATTACAATTAAAAGAAATTGTTCTTGATGATCTCGATTCTATAATTATGGATAATGCAGACCTGCCAACCTTGAAACATGAAAATCCGGGACAAATTTTATTACCGTAACTACCCGCGTATAGGACGATACCATGTATAGGACGCAGTGGATATTTGACCCCAAAAGCGATGGAAGGACTGTGTGCCTGTGTATAGGACGCATCCTAATTTTAATCCTTAATTTTCATTATTTTTTATAGAAACGGTGTCATTAAGTTAAGTCATCTCCATTCAATTGCTACGATCGCAGTGTGTGCTGATTCATGACTCACTCATCCTGTAAGTCAAAAATATTGATGTATTGATAAATATTGACAAACATTGCAAGTATGAAATGTTTATAGGAAATTTTTGATTTTTTCATAAATGCATTATTTTTATAATAATTAATGATTATGCATAATTGACGTTTACAAGTCAACAGTATGGTCTCAAGTCTCTTCAACAGAAAGATCAGTTGAAAGCAAGATCATAAGATACATCCCACCTTGTTAACAGTATTCGTCGCAAAAACTGGAATGCAAATTTGGAAAACACTTACTACCTTTTTAAACTCAATAGAAGGAAATACATCCGGGCTACATAATGATTAATAAAAGACATCAGCGTGAAAAGACAATGTCACTAAGAAATCCACAAACTTCATCATTATGCATGTTTCCTTATCTTAGGGGCAATTCCACGGTAAAAACGACACGGAGGGCAAATTTTAAAACGCATTATTTTCTCTCAGTGACTTGTGTCTTCTTGAAAGGATATCCGAAGCCATTAGGAATCACAAAATTTATCGCTTAGACACACTTCTTCTACTAATAAATTCAATTTTGGAATATCTTGCTATTTTTAAGATATTAAAAATACAATCCCTTTGAATTTTTGAAACAATGTAGGCAGTGTTAGAAATGGAATTCCAAGTAGTCTATACTGCGTTATATTATTATTGATACTCCTTTGTCGAAGCTCAAACAATATTTTTTGTCAAGGACATAATTTCTTCCGATTTTTTGACACGAGTTTGAATCTTAGTATAAATGTTCGTTCGTGACCAGATATCTACTATTTTTCTATCTTCTACTAGATCAATTTTATCTAGCACAAATTTATGCATATGTAAATGATGCCCTAGGCTACCGTGACCTTCGACTGAAATTTGATTATGAAGGGTTAATATTTACGACCGTCGGAAGAAAAGAGATGAGTGTTCGTTCGTGGCTGTGGTATTATTTTCGTTCGCGACATGACCACAACTTCACAATTATCCCATCCCGCAAACTTGAACTAGGAAAAAGCTATGAAAACACCTTTCAGGTAACAAAGAGGACACTATATCAATTCAGGAGAGCTTGAAAAATATTTAATAGGCCTAGATGCAACAGGAAAATATAAAATGTTTCATGGTCACTTCGGAGGAGATGAATATACCGATCACACTGTCTATTGTGTAATCTACTTCCACTGGTCGAATGTCAGATTTCTGTACCCATGCAACATCACTTGTATCAGAAATCATGTAGATTGATTGCGAGCATTCCTTGAGAAACTGCACCTCATAATCATTATCAGCTAGAGATGGGATGATTCCGATGACGTTCTTGGTGGTGCCACGACTTGTGCTGACACTAGCGATGACCATATCACCGACACGAACCTCGTTGATAATGGATGGAGGATCAGAATCTGCGTAGACGATTGAGAATGGACGTCGAATTAGTTGCTGATTGTCTTTGGCTATCCACTGATGATCCGTCTGAACACCGGTCATCTTTGGCGCGTTCTCAAGAATATTCTGTAACTGGTGATAAGTGCAATCAATGTCACCGGACGACACGACCGTGCCTACAATTTTACTGTTCCACTCGTTGAGACAGGTAACGAACTGTTGAGCACTCTGCACCTGGTAACGTCTCGAGCGAACACAGTCCCAAACCATCCGTTTTGCAGAACCTCCGACTCCGTCAACAAACCCTTTACCATGAGCCGTCGCAAAGAAGTTCCAGCTAATCTGCAGCCCATACTTCCTCGCAAAATGATTCAGCAGCATGGCAGTGTACCGGTTCTTGAATTGGGATGTAGGTCCGTCACTCCAGAAGATCAGTTCTTGCACTTCCGATGTGACAAATGATTCAATGATTGTCTGCAGATAATGGGACACTGATCGTTTTGAGTGATCCAGATCACACTGACCATCACACGGCAGCTAGGGCAGTCGTTGAACTTGAATACGCAGACAACAAACGAAGACAACTGCTTCTGCTACCAGTGGGCGCTCTGAACCTCATCCTGGAAGGGACATGTTGCATTTTCACGGAAGTCAAAGTGAACCAGTATGCGTTCTGAGGATGCCAACTCTTTGTCCTTGCGGTACATGGCTTGTTGATTTCTTTTCAGTAGATGATGCAGCTGGAACTGTGGCAGTAAAGCTTGGAATGCCTCACTCACTTCCATTGCTGACATAATCGTGTCGTGGCAAGCAATAGTCTCGCCAGAGAAGCCTTTCTGCCATCTCTTGACTGTAACAGTCAAATCCACATCCTGGTCGATCGCGTTCTCCGATATTCGTTGACCATTGGCACACTCGTCGCATGTGTTCTTCAGGCAATCTGGCTTAGCATCAGGACACAGTGCATTGTCAACAATCCAATTAGAATGATAACACGGTAATGTCATCAATCCCGCAGATGAGGCTGCATTTAGCAAGCACATAAAGTTTTCATGAAGCACACAGCAGCAAACGTTGTGTGGAGTTTTGCCAATAGGGATGACGTGTTTGGGACGGGCATTATAGAAGAGAGACTTGCCAACTAATTTGCCGTGTTTTTCTACGAACATTCGATAACACTCTCCAACTGTGTAGATCAACGAACGCTTTTGAACCTTCATCTTCTCGCCTTTTTCGCGCACAGTAACATAGTCTTTGGTTCATGGACAGACGAGATATTTCATCCTGATCGTAGAAATCGGCAATGGTGTCTTTGTGGCTTTCTGATAAAGATGTTCTCTTCCCTTTAATGAACGACGAGTTGCTGGAGACTTGGTATTCTTCAGCAATTGCTTGTGCAATGACTTTCCTGTGACGTGGGGAACGTGGCATTGCATTGATCACTCGCTGTTTTGCCTTCGATTCGGCCGCTTTTGTTTTGAAAACCGTGTTCGAATCATTCAACTTCCTCTTCTCTAGGAGATTTTTCATCCTTTCTTTAGCCTTCTCACGATCACGTTCGAGTTCTTCTTGGGTCATATTTGAACGTCTCACTCTCATCCGGTCAACTTCTCGGGAAAGATATGATGAATTTGTGGAACGATACTTCTTCGCGATTTCAGCTCGAGTCTTGCCCATTTTTCGGTCATGAATCACATTGAAATATATCTTCCATTGTTTTATATTTCACAGTCAAAAATATTCATGGGACGCCCACGACTACTAAAAATAGCACAACTTATACCCATGTTCATGGGAAAATCCTGGATACTAAAAATAGCCTATTTCTTTTACCCAATACATACATTTGCTCCCATTCCGTTAATCAGTCATGTCATGGGAAGCCCAAGGCTACTAAAAAAGCTTTACATTATGGTTGATGTGTGTTTCTCCACCTAAGACGTACATCTGTCTCCATATCGATTAAATCAGTCTTGAAATATCATGAGAATCCCTGGACTGCTAAAAATAGAATTACTCGTGAGTCAAGAAACTTCACTCTCTTGGAAACTTTGAGAATAACTTACAAGCAACTAGGACATTGAAGTGCGTCAAAATTGTACCTAGCCATAAGTCGTTTCTTTGTAAATTTGTGCCAGTATGACTAACTTTCGTGAATGAACTTGCATGCCAAAAAAAACGACGAATGCCAATAGATATTCGATGCCCGACACGAAGCAAATGTTCCGAAATGATTTATTAACTTTATCTTTATACAAAGGAATGCATGGAGCGCGTTTGTGACTGATTTCTTTTTCGAATATGTTTTCTGATGAAGTTGGACAAAATGTTCGTTCGTGACTGTTCGTTCGTGACCGCACTTCTCGAAACTTATGAACTGCTAGTAATCAAACGTTTCTAGATTTCTTTTCAGCATTTAAGTTGATCAAATAGCATGCTAGTCCATTCAATCAGAGCAAATTTCGTGATGAAGAATCCAGAGCTTTGGAGGTTATTAACGTGTACATTTTTTTCGAAAAAGTCTTGTCGTTCTGTGTTCGTTCGTGACCACTCAAACTATTGTATTTTAAACCATCAAATACACATTTTTTCATCGGTTTGGCTAGTGTTTCATAAACAGTGAATATTGCAGCCAATTCAAATAAAGTATGATTATCACCGGTTCAATAGGTTAGGAATGACAATCAGAAATGTAATAATAAATCCTGCAAAGTTCGTTCGTGACTGCGTGGAATTGCCCTTAGGATTGCGCGCGCAGCGCAAATGTTTGAAATATGCGTTCTTAAACAATCTAGAATTCATCTTAGGTTAATAAATTCAAAATCCGGGACAGCATTTTAACTTTTCCGGGACATCCGGGACAGCTCCAAAATCCGGGACTGTCCCGGAAAATCCGGGACAGTTGGCAGGTCTGATAATGACATCACTGAAAGTCACTTCCAACTTCGGAATGAAATGCAAAATAATCATTCACAAGAAAACCGCTATGAAGTCGCTTACGAGTGCTATCCAATCGCACAAGACAAAGAGAGACGGATATCTATGTCAATTTCTACCGCTTGCTACTTTTGCAAGCAATGGCTGGGACCATAGAAACTGATGACAATAAAACCCATGGAATGGAAGTAAAGCTTCATGCTATGCACTATAGTGGCACAAAAATTGCACGCATTTTCACTTAGATATACTTGGCAACGGCTGCATCATTGGGTTGGAATCAGTCACATGTGAAATTCCAAGCTTTTCATTGGTGATCCATGCCCCAACTTAGTTACCCCGGATGTGCCTTGATGAAACCTTGAATCAATTTCCATTCTACTCAACTTCAGATAAACATTTATTTGTATGGCTGGGACATGATCCCCTAAAGACAAACCTAAGCGCAAGTGAATCTATTGCTGTGATGTACTTATGTTAAATATTCATCAGAATCATGCAAATCTGAAATGAGCGGAAATTAGTCAGCTTACCACAGTTTGTGCTTACCGTTGAAGTTGAAGGACCGTTGACGAATTTTGCATGTAGAGATGCCACTTGAACTACACTACCATTTTTTGTCTGAAAAGCAATAAAAGTGTGATTTATAATTTTTTAAAAAGTTTAAAAAATTTACCTCAGCAGGGAAGCGCTGTAGGAGTGGATTATCCCTAGGCTTGTCAGACTCAGGAATCGACCTATCTACGCAATACGTTCCACCTAAAGTTACCTTTATTCATTTTTTCATGGATTACCGATCTGTTATTATCCGATCATTATCCTCTTATAAAATCAGCTAGCATCATTCATCTTCAATATCTAAAGATAATGACAGCTACTAAGTCCGCGGTGGAGACGAGCTCGCACATTCTTCACTAGGCCACGCTGACGGTTCAAAAGGAATGCGAGTGAAGGCAGAAGTCATCTTCAATGTCAATCATCCATCTTTTACACATACAGGGCTGTCGCAAGACAAAATGTCATATTTCGCGCAGGCCCACAAAATTTGCGCACTACATTAACGTAGTGCAAACTAAACAATCTAAAAATTTGTAGCAAGTAAAAATTCCACTCAAGCACCTGAAATGTAATGAATCAATATATTGCAATAGGCTTATCTACGAGTATGTCCTTGTTTCTGCGCTATCAATATGGGTAGCGTTTCTGTCAATATTGGGAATCGTAATTCGCATTTGAACATGTAAGCGTATACGTGTATATACAACAATACAGTTATTTCACGATTAGTGGGGCTTTGTGAAGTGAGATGAAACTAAGTCGATGAACTTATCAACTTAGTCTACCAGTCATAGATAGTTATATCGTTCGTAAAAGTACACTAATATGTGAGCAGCTTTGGTTCTGGATCATGCGGAACTCGTATATGAAAAAAATGGCATGATTGAAATAGCACAGTGGTTTTCAACCGAAGTGCCGAGAAACGTCTAAGGGTGCCGCAATGGTTGAAGAAATAAAGATAAATTACTGTCACTAGAGGATACAGAATTACAGGCAATGTTTTTTTGTCGAGTTATTGACAGGCAGGAATGCGGTATAGTCGCTGTGTCTTGTCTAGAGTTTTCTTCGCACAAAAAATCTAAAATATCTGAATTTTTGCGAGACAATAAATATACACATAATTCATAATATATCATATACCGTATTTACTCTATTAAGCGCCGGGTCTGGAGCATCTTGAATGTAATAAACGCCGGGCCTCTAATAAGCGCCGGGCCCCTAATAAGCGTCGGGTGTTGTATATTGTACTGACCATCTGTGTTCACAGATGGAAAACAGAGTTTTCATGTCACAAAATCTGTCATTCGCTGAGTAGACAAATTAAAGGGATCGTGTTGACCTAATCTCGTCAGCTGGGTTAGATGACTGAACAATGGAATCGTGCATGAGGCTGCCATAGCGCTAGCAGTCTGCCGGTCATCTATTGTCATTTGCAACGTGTGCACGCTAGGGAAGTTTGGGGAAGGACGCCGTGAGAGATCCGATAGCAACGCAGCTCCAATCAGCACTAGCTTCGAATGATGAGTCAAACTGATCTATTGAACTAAGTCACCTGATATTTGATTCATCATTCGTTTATTCTTCGGTCGACGTTGACACTCACTAGTGATGGAGAAATCGAAGAAGTTGCGATCTTTTACCATTAAAACCAAACTGGCGGCGGTTGACTATTCGAAAACACATAGCATTGAGAATACTGCTAAGGTGTTTCAAGTGGAAACCAAGAGAATACGCGAATGGAGGGCGGCAGCCGAAGAGTTGGAGAAACAGTACAAGTCTGGGAAAACGACAATCAAGAGGTTGAAAGGTGGTGGAAGAAAGATCCGGTCTGAAGAATTGGAGTCCAAGTTAAACAACTGGATTATACAATCACGAGAAAATCGTTTGAGGGTATCAAGAAAGATGATCCAGCGTCAAGCTCTCGAATGGAGTACGGACAGTGAATTCCAAGCCAGTAATGATTGGCTCCAGAAATTCATGTTGCGGAATGGATTTGTGTTAAGACGCAGAACGACGATCGCATAGAAGACACCAAGTGATTGCACGGAGTTGTCAAGTGGGTGAAATCTGCATGGGACTCAATTCCGCGCCAACAAATCATGGATTCTTTGAAGCAATGTGCGATAACGAATGCAAACGTTGGCAGCGAAGATTACATGATTGAGTACCTTAAGACTCATCCTGAAGCCATCCCTCAATTGGCTCGACGTCTTGCAGATCACCAGACTTCGTCATCAAATGTAGATCTCGATTCTTCTGACATAAAAAGTGATTCTTCTGACGTGGCCATAATTGATGAAGACGAAGATTATTGATAGAGTCGTAACATTTCTTGTGACCGAGTACCATTTTTATAATTTTGTAGCTCACTGACATACCGGTTGCTCTATTCTAACGCGTGTCTTGCAAGCTTAATAATAGACTTGTTTGAATCCTTAGTAAATGCTATTTTTTTACTTACCAGTGTCAACGGTAAGTCCTCATTATGCACCGTAGGCCTATTAAGTTCGATAGGAAAATGATGAGTCAAGTAATACCTGTGTCACGTAAGCTTAGGAGGCCTCTAGACATCGTTTAAGAACTTTAGAAATTTCATAGGTCTAATTCTCTAATTGATATAAGATAGGCCTATCTCAACGGATGAACAGATTCATGAAATTTGATAGTTTTGAAATTTAGTTTCGGCTAACCAATTTCTTCTTTTTTTTGAATTCTCAATTGAGCTGAAATTAATAGGCGCCGGGCCTCTAATACCCGTCCACCTCCAATAAGCGCCGGGTCTAAAAAATCTTCAATATAATAGGAGCCCCCGGGCGCTTATTAGAGTAAATACGGTATTCATAAATATTGTATATGAAGCAGTTGACTATGGAATCAATACAACTCGAACGGTTTGCTGCTGTCGGCAATATCAATCGATTTTTAATCGAGTTTATTAATTGTTAATCATCATTCTTGCCGATTGTAATTCTTGTTTATTGCAAATTTACTGCTATTTAAGTCTGTCGAAGGAACGACGACTTCAAAAAATTTGAGGTGATATTCATAATAAGTAAAATGTGATAAATGTTGAATTTTCGGCACTATCAAGATATTATCTGTTTTTGAACTGCTCAAATGTCAAAATGAACGATGTAAATTCGGCGCAGTGTAATGCATTTCAGCCACATGGCTGGTTCAGTTTTAAAGCAGAATTCTGCATTGCGCTTTGCTAAAACACGAACTTAACTTGAGCTAATTTGATTGTAAAGTTTGAGTGAAAATGATAGGATAATAACGACCATGTCGACAAGGGCAATCCGGTTCCGACCAGATTTTAAATTTTCAAATCCGTTGCACCCCTATCTACCCTGACAAATACCGCAAATACTTCAACAGAAAGATGTCCAGACTTAAACATTTTAATCAAGAAATTGGCTGGCAGCCTGTTCTGTCCCTCAAGGACTCATCAGTGCGGCTCGCAATGGCCCAAACTATCTTGTCACAAATAGAATTGCTGAACAAATGAATGACTGCACAACAGGTTGATCTGAGCTTGTTTATCATGGCTTTGCCGTGCGGCTGATAAACGTCTACGACTGCAGATTCTCAATTCGCTTGTGCATAAGATAGACATTTCATCTAACTTGAACACTAGGCACCACATACCTTAGCATCCGTAGACCTTATTTCACCCTACAAGGACTCGACAGCACGGTTCGGAATGGCACAGCCTAGCTTGTGATATCCACAATGTTTGAAGAAGCTGAAAGACTACAATTAAAAGACTACTATACTTCAATTTATTCTGTCTTCGACGAGCGGCTGATATATTTCTAAGCGCAAGACAACGTCAGGACAAGCAATTATGCGAGCAGCCTGTTCTGGAGTCCTTCAGCTTGTTGAACTATTCTGTAGATGTCACAAGCTAGTTTGGGCTGCGGGTGCTAAGGGATGTTATGCTTAACTTGCTCAACTCTGAGGACATTTCTATCTGATGAATTCACATATATTAAACATTAAACAACGGCGCGTCAGTTGATTATCTCTGTGTGGCATAAAAGCCCACATAGACAAAGCCATGACAGCGAATTAAAATTGATTTTATTGTTTACTCAATGCGAAAGCTGTACTGAGTTTTCTGGAGAACTGGCTATAGTGGTTACAACTAAGTCTCAATTTTGATTCTTCTAACTGATGAACGCAGTATGTAAACATACGTGAAAATCCCTACATGCAGTTCGGGATTTCGATGATTTTTGTAAGGGTGCCGCGGAAAACAAGACCAAGATCAAAGTCAGAAGGCAGAATGAGGAACACTGACATGGTTGTTAAGTATCTTCCTGAACTTCAATTGTTGCAATACCCAGTCGAAATACTTACATGTAGGCCAACTAAAAAACATTCTACGAGGAAAACTTTCAGAGGGTGATCTTGTAATATACAAAAAATCATGAGAGCGAAGCACGTAACTAGTCTGCACGCTACTCACTGACTGGGGAGTGGGGCATGACTAAAAGTATCATATAATACATTAAATGATTCATAAAATGATTCAATGATATCATTCTAAATTAGTGTTAATCATTAGGTAGATATTTGTTGATGTTTCCCAAATATTTGCGCATAATTTCAAAGATATTCTTATTTTTGGCAGAATTACATTACTTGCACAGCTACCTGCGCAAAATTTGCGCAGATGTGGAAACCCTGTGCACATGTCTGAACATAATTTCGCATTTCATGCCAATCCGTTTAATTTCACATTTGACCAAAGCTGGTAAGAAATACGCAAAAGCTGAATACGTAAAACTTACTTTTTCGACCATATGTTTCACGATGTATTTCATCTCCCTGTATCTGTCATCTGGCAAAACAGACATGGCGAGTGCTAGTTCTTGACACAGTCGTAGGCTCTCCTTATACTTTTCTCTATCATTGTGCTTTTCACTGGATTCTATGCGATTAGATTCAGATTCAATATCAGATGTCCTGTGCAATTTCATTTGTGGGGAAAAATTGTATCCTTTGTAGTTTTCTAATGTCCAGCGCCTGCTGATCAATTCTTCGGAAAACAAGCTCATTCGAGTTTCTTTCCGAACAACAAGGATGTGACAACATGGGAGATTCATATTTCTGTAAAATTGGCAACAGCAATCGTGTGATGTTGTCTGTAAGTCGCCATTCATCAAATCTTTACCCTCAACGTTCATTTTTCCAATTTCTACTAGCATGTGCTGAAATGCGTAAGGTGTAAGATAATCCATATACTTCTTTTCAATGCTGTCGGATGCGAATGTCTGCGTTGAACGCTTTTGTATCACCTCAAGTGTTCGATGATGGACATCTGACCTCACACTTCGCAACGTGTCCAATAATTTCTCAAGGAACTGAGAAAACGTTTTGTTCTCTTTACAAACCTCAGTCAACCTCCTATTCAGCGATTCTTGCCACAATTCTGCGGCATCTCCATAATTATACGACTTCATGCAGTGAAGCCATTCATGTCTTCTCCTCTTCCAATTTCTTTGAAAATTGACCTGAAATCGAAGCGGAGCAATTCCCTCAAAATTGCGCTCAATCTCTTCATACTCATCTAAATTTTGACTTTGGATAAGGTTTTTGGTCACTGTCAAGAGACGTTCTCTTGGCAGTACTTGCAATTTCAGATCGATTATCTCTTTCCTGAATGCTCTCATTGCATGGAAGGCACTCAGCTGCACTTCAACATTCAATTGCTTGGCAATAAAGTTGCGCTTTATGGTTTCATTATCCGTCATCAAGCATTCAATTTCAGTGCATGCACCGTTTTCCTGCTTGAATGTATCAATCAGCTTGACTAGCAATCGTTCATCGGGGCTTTCTAGAATCCAAACACCAACAACTGCTATCTCTCTGTTTCCATCTACCACGCCAAGGATGTACATAAACATATCCAAGTCATTGACATAGTACGTGCCATCCAGATAAAGCAATTCAGGATAGGATTTGAAGTAGTGTTGCATGGATGCATCCTGATAATATATGGCGGATACTTCAGTACTTGATACATCCTCTGATTTAGAAGTATTATTATTGTTGCAGACCAGACAGTGAACTGCTACACCTGAAATGAATAGAACCATTTTTAGACTTTCCCTTTGAGGTAGGGGAGTGTTAAAGGATGTAGAAACAGCAAACTGCAGATAAGGATCGCAATACCGGACCCCTTTTACAAAACCGGTATTCCGGTATTTGAGCAAATGATAAAACCGGTATCACCGGTTATGAAATGAAAACACAAAAAGCTATCTATAACAAACAATTTCATCGAACAAATCTCGCTGAAGGTAGCGCATAGGCTGTGCGCTACATGTGTATAGGAACGCATAGGTAGCGCTCAATAGGCATGTGAGCACATTATGTTAAAAGGAGTCACAGTCGTCAATTACGAAGATATTCTTTCTGATAAAAGTTTCATCGAAAGAACCACAAAGCATCTAGCATTTTGTATGACAGCCGGTTGGGAAGCCAAGCCAATAGTAGAAACACTCTCCGCTTCCACTAAAATCGATGGAATGTTGAAGAGACAATCGTAAAAGTTGTAGATGGAATTTCACTTGATATGACTGGACTGAAATCAGCACCGTCATCGTGCGATGAATTTTTGTGCAACCATTGTGAAATTGCTTTTTTCCAGATATTCATTGTCTTCATCGCTTGCGATGATATCTTCACCCTCTCTGCTTCTTCAGAAGATTGACGATCGATCTTAGAAATTAGTGGATTATCCTCTTCTTTGCTACAATTCAATCTTTTATTCATTATTCGAAACAGCATGTCTTCGCAACAGTTCTCTTGTCGAGCATGGATAACGGGTTGTGGAGATATTGTAACATAGCCGATTGATTTGTGTGGTGATTGAAGTGTTCTCGGTTCGATGCCTCTTTTCATTTCCTTCTTGTTCAGCAAAATTACACAATAGAAACACATAACAATAATAACAAAGTGTTTTTATTCTAAAAAAATGAAAATCAGACATTTCGAGGCTCAGTGAAAGAAAAGTCAAAACATATAAAAAGTCATATTCAGTACAGGTCAGCTTCATGGGTTCAGCACTCTGAAGTGAGCCATCATAGTTTTAAGACCAGCATAAAAAGGAATAAACGCAGATTGTCGACGTAAATAAAGTCTTGATTCGATGCATGATAAATTTTTGAAGTAATGATGCTTCTTAGGTATAAGTTCATGAAGTATATGGCACTCATTTAATGCAGAGTGAAATACTTTTAGTGCGTGGTGGCATCTTCTTATGAACAGAGGTGTGAACCAGCCACATGAACACTCTGAGCCGCAAACGATGCGGTGGCATTTCCGACGGATTTTTTTTACAATCTTTCCGATAATTGATTGTTCAAACAAACAAAGAGAGCACTGTAGTATTCCAAACAGCTTAGAATGAAAGCTGAATAAATTTTGACCAGATATTTTTTCGAGGTGTTTTGACAGAAGAAACATTTTCTGTCTAAACTTCTGGTACAGCAGAAAACATACCGCTATTTAGAAATCGTAAAACAGGTTTCCGGTATTTATGAAAATAAAAAATACCGGTAAAGCCGGTAACGGTAATACCAGTATTGCGACCCCGCTGCAGTATGTCTGATGAATTTAGTTAAGACAGACTATTTAATTTGGTCAAAGGGTCATACTTACAGTCGAGTTAAAAACAGTGAGTCAATTTCACCCATAAAGAAATTCTACGATTGACTACAGCTATAAGAGAATGTCATTTACTACATGGAGTGCCATGCAGGTTGTGAGTATGACACGCGCTCTAGTTGTTGAATGCCTAATGACAACACGAACTCATGTTAATGAAATGACGACCATCTAGCGAGGTGGAAATTCCGCGTTGATATAATGATTGAAGACTGTTCACTGTTTGCCTCCGAGTCGAGGGCGACTCCTGGCGGCCTCATGGCAACGAGATATCCACCGAGGACCGATCCGCGCTCCATCGAGCGATCCTCTCCAGGCTTCCTCCGAGTTCGCCCTTGACCTCGTCCTCCAATCTGGTTCGCGGTCTGATTGAAGACAGCCGTTGCAAAATAATTTCATCACACGCTGATAATTGACATTTTTGTGAAGTCTATTTACAATTTTTACAAAGTTACTGTCGTGAAAGAAATCTATGATGCATAATAGAAAATCTGCATATAGGCCTGCACATGTAATGGCAGCCGGTGAAAAAACATGAATAAGTAGTAAATTATCTTTCATTAGTTAGTTTGCAATCGTTATCAGCTAAATACTCCGACAGTTTTGCGATAGAAGGAAATGTGTCCACAATGTACAATTTTTTCAACAATGGAGTTTGGCATTGATAGGCCATGATTGTATAGGCAACTCTAGTATCGTTATTTATTAAATCAAACCACACGACCACAATAAAATTGACACGGTCAATTTCTGGACCGTCTCTCTGCATTGAAAGCGTGAAGTCGAAGAAAAGGAAATTATACGAAACTTTTTCATGATACGACAATATCAATTCACTTTACCAATTACCGACTGAGAGTGATTTTCTATTCTCTTCTCATTTTGTTTTTATTAATTAGCTAAGCTAGTTGTGTAAGCTAGTTCAGCTATTCTATATAGCTACATTCACTCACTCCGGAGCAGATCAGGCAGACCTTTTGCCGCTGCTGCGATGCTCCTCTATTCGCTTCGAGTTTGAGCCACAAGCAAGCAGACGTCACGGCCATTTATCTGGCAGAAGTCTTGCCGCACTGCATCGCTCCATCTCTTCCAGGGTTTTTCTCTCCGTACCTCAAACCTGCCAGGGCATGGCTGCAACTTTAAATAGGGAGTTGTGTCGATGTTGAGAGATGTGAACGAGGACTGCTGATGACTCCTGATATTGGATGAAATGGCAATTATTCAGACCAGTTCCCAGTGTTCCCAGATTCAACTGCAACATTCGTATCTCTCCCTGAAGTTTCGTTATTACATCTTTGATTGTCTCTCCAACCTCCCTTCGGAAGGTGCATCCAGCCCAGAGTAGTATAAGTCTGAGCAAAATAGTCTGACGAAATCTTGTAGAAGGGGACTCTTGTGATTGAACGGAGTTCATGGCCGCTCTTCTACGCCATTGATTGTCCTCCCAATTGAAAACCGGACCGAGGCCGCAGATTCTCTGTAACACAGTGTTCTGAAAGACTTCCAATCTCTTTTCCAATCTTTTGAGTTAAAACGTCATGGCCTCTTAATCGTACATGACCACGGGTCAATCACTACTTTTATACTACTAATACATACTGCTGGCATGTTACAGTCGATTGAATGCTACCGATAACTCTTGTGGATTACTTCAATCTTCGGTGGCCGTCACGGCCACACTTCTTCCTAAAGAACAGAAATGCTAGGCATGAAATGCCATTTTCAGACGGACATTTCGGGCAGTATTTTCACACAGGCGATTTGATTCTTGAAAACCGGTGCGGCAAATTAGACTTACCTTCATCTTTTCTCAAGTGTGAGGCGGCTTTCTGTAATTCATTGTCGTGCTTCATATTTAGATTGCAAAGGTCCTTCATTGTACAGTATTTCCCTTGTTTTCGCAATTGATCAAGTACCACTCTCTTCTCCGCTCCGAGTCGAAGTAAGCTTACAACGTCTTGCTTAACTTTGCCTTTCAAACGTCTTTGTCTTGGTAAATGGTTATAGGCAGCCTAAATCAAAGAAAGATTAGTTCAATTTCAAAACTGATCGACAATGCATGATTAATGCGTATTGCAGACATGCTCAACTGATTTATCGTTCATCGCGTGGGTGAAGATCTTAATGAGTTACTCTCCCATGCATGACCTCGACTTCCGTATGATCCTGGGCGATGTCATGAATTTATAAAAAAAATGCACAAACTAGTGCAGAGCATCACGATAACTTTTAGAAACAAGTGCTTAGGTTACTATGTAAACTATGGTGGTGAATTCAGTGTTCTCACTGGAAAAGTGGCCAAGTGCTTGACAAAGCGATCTTTTGTTCCAGAGATCAAGACCTGAAAGAGTCGGCAGCAAGGGCATCCAGACTAAAGCGCCACAGCGCTCCAGAAAAGTATGAATATGTCAGCAGCGTACAAGCCCCCAGTATGGGGAGTAGTGACGTTGAAGCTTCACTGTGCAAATTATCCCTCTCCGAAATAAGGAAAATTTAGGACTCTGGCGAACATATGAATTTTAACTGTTCGCATCAAGCAAACAACTACACAAATGTCAACAGAAAATCAGCTGCGAACACCAGCTCACATAGCACATAATTTTCATGTTCTCATGTTTTTCATGGCATTTATATCAGAATATATGAAGTCTGAATGCAAAACACGATAATAATTCTGTATTTGTGAACACAACAAGCGATATTACAAAGAAATATGCACAGGAACAAAATCACGATTAGATGGAAAATTTGACAAATGTATTGTTGTAAAGAGCCATTCTTCTGTGAAACAGACGTAGAGCTCTTATACGTCTTATATTGCAGCTATTCTGGCGAATTTCAAAAAAACTCAGCCAAAGGATGTACATTCGCATTCGTGGCTATCTTTTGTATCAGTTTTTCACAGATCTTATTGAGTCAATCTTTAAGGCTGGTCTTGTCAGTTACGTCAGCCCAACGTCTAGCAAGGACATATAATCGTTCAAGCTTTCTGAATTTCCCTTTGCTGATGTCGCATATGACTGGCCAACAAAAAACCATATGACAAAAGACAAAAGCCATGTAAGCCTGCCAAATAACGGGATCACGATTGCCGTTCAACATTAAACGTTTTACAAACGACATAGCACGGCACGGCAACAGCGATTATACAAGCTATCAAACTGCACATTCCAACTCAAATCACTGGAGAAAATAACACTAAAATTTTTAAATGCTCAACATTTTCAATAGCAATATTATCAATAAAAATGGGCAAACATGACGGACAAGAATTCTTGCGTGACATAGTAAGACATTTCGTCTTATCAACACTTACAACAAGTTTTTTCTTTTCAACCCAATAACAAGAGCTATTGACGGAGAGTTGAAAAATTGTCAACAACATTTACATTACCGAGATGGATTAGGGTGACATCATCGGCATAGGCGATTATCTTTGTGTCATGGAGGTGCGGAAGATCATCAGGTAAAATAACGGAAAGAAGAGGCCCGAGGATGGAACCCTGAGGAACCCCACGAGAGACCACTTTCCAGGGCGTAGATATGCCATTCAAGCACACACGTTGCACACGATTTTCACGAAAACTGAAAATGAATTTAGTTACCAGCGGATTGCAACCAAAGTTCTTCATCAGTGAATTGAGAAGAACGGAATGACTCACAGAGTCGAACGCCTTTATAAAATCAACTGCGAGGAGTTTCGCGTAGTTCAGAGGGTCGGCAGAAATATGTTGCAGAGTTGCAAGGCGAATTGCTAAGTGAGCGTTCGTACAACCACCATGGAAATTCTTAGGGACAAAACCAAATTGCGAGGGATTCAAGCGGTGATTGAGGGAAGGGAGAAGAAGCTTGTCTCTGAACAGCCTTTCGAGGATTTTGCTCAAGAAAGGAAGGATCGAGATGGGCCGATGGTCGAACTTGGATTTGGGAATGGGAAGGATGTTGGCCGATTTCCAAAAATTGGGGAAAGTCGCAGAAACCAAGCAACGATTATAAATGTTCGTCAAAGGCTCAGCAAGTTCAACGGCAAAGGAACGAAAGAGGAATCCTGGGATTCCATCTGGACTAATGGAGTTCGCCTTACATCGCTTAATCATGAGAGCAACCTGCAACGGACATACTAAAGAAAAGTCTGGAGAAGTCGACGGACGATAAGTACAATGATGGTCATTTTGAGAAAACCGCGATTTTTACTGTGTCGAAAAAATCAAACTAACAAGCAATTCCTCGACTTGCAGTAATTGAAGAGCTTATAAGTGAAAACTTGTAATGTAATTCGAAATCGTCTGTCGAAGCTTCAACTACACAATCAAAAATCGACTATTTTTTATGCAAACCCGATAAACACCATCTTTCATGCTTGATGAATAATGCGGGAACTGCTGCTGCGTCGCGATTATATCATCCAAGAATAATGTTGATCTTTACAATGTGCTATAGTCACATTTTGAATAAAACTTCAACACATTTAGTTCGATTCAGTTACCGCATCTCATGATGATGAATAGACATCACCAAAGAAAGTGGAGAAAACGTCATTCCAGTACTGATGAACGAGTTGTTGACCACAGTCCTTAACTACCATTACAGTGCACTCGAAATTGGGACAAATAGGCGACATGAATGCGAGGTAAATTCGAGAAATGGAAAAGACAATATCATGTTTCTTTCGCTCTGAGTTGGAAGTGGGTCAACTTTCGCTGACACACTTCCAACGCGTTTGACAGTCTCAAAAACAGTAAACTCCTTTTGCTATCATTCATGGAAAATGAGTGAAGTGAATAAGTGTTGATGAAAGAGGTGATGGTTGCACGCAGTCAAAATATTCAGCACTACTGACTTTCACACGCCTCTCACAGCTTCGAAAAAGAACGGAATTCACACAAATTGGAGACTGGAAAACATTTTGCTACTGTCTACTGAGATGTTCGTTGGTGGAGTATACTCCTGATGTATCTGCTATACTATTATGCTATACAGATATACAATATACGAGTAGACAAACATATATGGCTACATGTCTATTAATCACTGACATGTATCAAGTGATCATATATACTAATCAACTAACAACAATGAAATTAAATAAACGATAGATCAAATTGCCATGCAAAAGATGTGCGGCTGGTAGGATTCGAACCTACGACCAAGGTTAACTAGACCTGCGCTCTAACCAACTGAGCTACGAGCCACTTACGCGACTCTGTCAATTGGCAGGACCATTTTGATACTAGGGCCTCTACATACACATAAAATCTTCAATGAAAATGAAGCTAAAGATGACACCAAATGAGGAAATTATGCACATATCATTCACGCTTATTATTTATGATTCAAATTTGGCACTTGGCGCGATTTGCATTCAAGCTCTTCATATACATGCATTCTAATCAATAAGAATAAAATACATCAACATAATTATTATTTTATTTCAATTGGTTATTTCCCCTCACGTTTCTAAATAACAAATCCATGGATGCTTCCAAAAAACGATTCTCGTATGCAAAATTCAGTCTTGCGGTAGAAGTTGCAATACGAGTTTCAATGTATGAAGGTCAAGTATTCAACTGATACCCTGCAACTTCTATCGCATGGGCTGAGCATTAATGCTCAGATAATTAAATTCGATTAAAATACTAGAGTCCATTTTGAGGTAAGCATGTCGTACACGTCCATTAATGACCTCAAAAAATCAATAACAATAAACTTGCCTTTACAATATTTTCTAACTGAAATCTCAGGAATACACATTTACAAACATTCAAGAAGAAATAAGTTTATAAGTTAATAATATATCGCTCAAACTTTTAGATACTGGCACTTCTTAATACTTCATAGGAACTTGAAAATCAAAATGAATATCCCATTGTTTCTATCCATGACATCACTAGGCCTGCTGATGATTCCTGATATTGGATGAAATGGTAATTAATCAGGTCTATTCCAATTTTTCAACTGTGGATGCAATTCAATATTCAATTATTCCATTTACATGACATCACTATTCTCTGGCTGATCTGCAACCGATATACTTGTCAAGTAGACGAAATGACATGATCAGATGAACATTTGCAACAGAGAAAAAATCGGAGAGATTTTCAAGAGGCATCTGCTCGCACATGTGCATTATTTGTAGGCGGCCTTCATAAGAAAATAATGAATTATATGTAAAAATACATTATAGTTAAGGCTACTGATTACGCCACAAGAGTAGTCGAGTGATCTTATGCAAAAAGGTTGAAGGAAAACAAAGTCCACAACGAGATCCAGAGCCGAGCGCACCAAGGGAGTGTGGTAAAAAGGTTTGGAGCAGGGCGACTTGAAAAGTACAATTGGTCAGAAAAAAAGTATAATTACATCGAGTAGGTAGGCCTGATGGACTTCGAATTGCGGTAACGCCATAAGCTATATATATAATTCAATGAGTAGACTTCTGTTATCTCCTGACTTCACTTAGTCACCATCTCAAGAAATCCAATCATCTAATGCGCATGTACTTAATTGAAGTCACTACTTACTGCTCATTATGTTATTCATGTTACAACCGAATAGAGCAAGATATGCGGCACTTTTTTCTTGTCTATGGAGAAATTCATAAAGTTAACTTTTTCAAGATTTACTAAAGCGACGTCCACCAAAATTCTTGGAAATAGCAGAACAGCTTCGATGTTAATATAATGACAGACATCATTATACTAATTCTGTCAGTAGGTGTGTGATGCTACATAGAAGACCCGTACCTACCTAGTTTGATACATTTGCTGCTGTAGTGACTACAGTGTTGACCGGCATCAAACATCATTTTCATAATTATTTCAATCATACGTGTGCGTTTATGTGAGCGCATGAGATCGACTGTTGACATTGGAGAGGAGCGAAGTTGATTCTTATCTTGGAGCGGAATGGGTGAAAGAAGCAGATGAAGTGGAGCTGAGCGGGCAAAATACTACTGCTCCAAATCACTGGATGATACCCAACTGGCACTGTACAGTGCATTATAAAAATAAAAACATTACATCATTTACTCACCTCACTGACTTCATGATTATGGTCAAGATTAGCTTTGGCAAATACAAGGTACTGCTTATCCAAGGACAACTTGAAAGACAGAAAAAATGGACATCCAATTTTGAGCGTTCTGAAATGAGGAAATTACATACTACAATTAATATTTAAATGAATCTTCCGCAAATATCTTAATACACAATGCAGATGCGGAAATACGCATAAGTTGAACTTCAAGCATAAACATAATTCGAACGTTTGTGGCCAAGATTGCTATAAGATGGCGACCGTTATTCAAAAATTCACTAAAAGAACAACGGACACGCCATTTAGGATCTGCATTTAAAAGGAAGATTAGAATTGACATTACATGCAAGGGTTTCTCATGTCCTAGAATAACTTGATGAATAACTTCTCATAAGATAAACAAAAATCATTACTTTGATCTACATCAAAACAAGATTCGATAAACTTACAGTTTGGATGCAAAAATAATAAATAAACTTTATTGACTGGTGATGGTCATTATTGAGTAATGAAATCTATTGCTTCGGTGCTACCCTTGCTGCTGTATATGGGTCAGGCGTGGTCGGATAATCACCAGCTCCCAGCGGCAGCTGAACTCTGCAAACCTGAAGGCAACAACACACAGTTCCTATGATGTGATCAATGTACGTGTATGTGGATGCATGAGAATAGCTGTTTTTTAGGTGACTATTTACAAAAAGGACTACAGAAGTGTGGACTTAATTTGAAGAGTAAATCTTGTACAAGAATTCCTTAAAGAGAGGAAACTTGTTGCTCTGTTCGAGCGCTCTGTGTGTGCGTCTGTCGAATGTTCGCTCTGATTTGTGCACTATGGGGGGGAGGGTGTTAATAAGTTTGTTTTGTCAACGTGTGAGAGATATGTGCCGACAATGTGAATGCGTGTCTGTTTAAGTAGTTGTTTTATTATTTGTTGGTGTGATTGAGTAGTGTGCAAGTTTTACCGTGTTGAATTGGCGGATTTTCGTGGAGGTAGTTGTACAGCAAGAGGATGAAGTAGGTAGCATTGTGAACAGAGTTATGAACATGAATTCCAAGAGGGGACGCGTTGTTGTTCTTGTAGTTGTCCACAATTGCTGAACGTAAACGATGAGAGAATGTTGTGTGCGTGTTTTGTATTTGAAATTATGTTGACTTTCAGGATTCTTGAGGGTTGTGAGAGAGTTTTGCGCTGTCCATATGGGGATCCGGTGTACAAGGATAGTTGCGAATTGCAAAAGAAACGTCTCGTGTGCTTTTTGAAATATAGTTGCTCTCGGTCGTAGAACCTCTGACATTTTTTACATAATGATAGTTGTGTTTTGGAAGTGGTTGAAGTGGAGATTCTTTTGTTGTATGCACGGAAATCATTCGTTGAGGCAAGGCTGAAATTTGTATTGTGACCTTATACGAATACTTCGAGTACAATGGATTGATAGTATGAAAATGAGTAGGACTCGTAGAGACTATTTGCAATTATCTAGATTTTAGCCAAAATTAAAGGATTATTTAAATTCAGATTATCCGAATGATGTCAGCATTTTATTAAAATATAGATCAGGAAATCACGATCTTCAAGTAAGAACTGGAAGCTATAGAAATAAAGAAATATACGAAGATCGAACGTGTAGACAATGTAACACTGACTAAGTAGAAACCATGTTTCATTTCTTTGTTGAATGTCCAGCAAATTATGACGTGAGAATAATCAGGTCACCTTCCCTATCAAATTTGACAAAATTCGATTTCTATGCTAAAATTGAATGCATCAGTATCTATGAACTGAAATGTATGATAAAATATCAAAATGAAGCCAATGGTATTAGGAACACTAAGAACAACAGTTGAATCATTTGCCTTATCTCTATCTGACTTGATAATTCAATGAATGCAATGAAAAATCGATATGAAGCAATTAACATTCACGATGTCTGATAAAATACATTGCAATGGTAGTGTCTGCCCATTTGATTGTAGGTGATGCTTGAAGATACAAACAACTTT
Source organism: Prostheceraeus crozeri (assembly GCA_907163375.1). Classification (NCBI taxonomy): domain Eukaryota; kingdom Metazoa; phylum Platyhelminthes; order Polycladida; family Euryleptidae; genus Prostheceraeus; species Prostheceraeus crozeri. The sequence continues at coordinate 28,281 of CAJQUW010001810.1, forward strand.
CGGAGAGCCGGTCAATACAATTTCACTTGAATTTTTTTGTCAATTTAATTACATAATTTTTGTCAATTGAGTCCCTTGCTGTCTACTCATATTTATAACTGTAATGTACCAGTATATATTGTTTCCTTGCATATCTGTGTGATCTTCGTTTGATATTGACCGGCTCTCCACATAAACTTATTAATGATGTGATAGTTGAGTGCACTAAAAGAATCGATCATGAAACACCTGATATCGATTGAGCTTAAAATTCTTTGCGCTGCAAATTAAAACTTGCACTTCAACAGACAAACTGCTTAGGATTTATTGATGCTCTACATCTTCACATGCATCCTCTTCTTCCAGGCATGCAACATTTATATATTGATTCATTTTGCTACTGAAGAATCCCATCTGCAAGTACTCTAGCACTATCATTAATTTTTCAGACAGACAATCATCTGAATATCTTCATCTGTGCACATTTTACCATGTCAGCCCTGTGAACTTGCAACGTTATCCGATTTGGAAAAAACGCTTTGAATTTTTGAATTTTGTGCTGTCTTCATAATTAAGTGTGAGGCCGTGATCATGATGTCGCCATTGTAGACAGTCATTTTGAATATTGTCTGTGAGAAGAGGAATATTTTACGTACATGTTAAGATTGAAGAGGAAAGGGGAAAGAATTTCAACTGAAGGTCCCTGTTTAATGCTTTTGGTGATTCAATTTCACACAGGCTTGCCTGTTTTTGATGTACTCGTAGCTTGCAGTTTGCACTGAAGTCAAAGTTTCTGCATGAAGATAAATGAAATGTTGTACTGTTGGAGTTTCTGAATTAGTGCATACATCTTGACTATGTCGAATGCTTTGGTAGTGTCTTGCGATGTAGTGATTGCATACACGGTTGGAATTTTTATGTAAGTCAGCAGTATATTCCGATAAACACATTACTGAATCAATCACATCCCAATTCTGACTCATTTTACAATATATAATGTGGGCATGGCTGTAAAGGACCAAGGCGATAGGAAAACACGATAAATTGTGAATTGAATTTGCATTTTCATTAGCTAAATTTCATCCTCAAAAACCATATTCACCAAAAGGAATAAATGTAACAAATCTTTCAAAGTCGCTCAGGCGACTCAAGAATTTTTATGACTAAGATAATGGCGAATAGATACATACACATATTAACAATATTTGAAAAATATGAAATGCCCCTTTATTATCTGTTCATGAGACACGCCTTAGGGCGCTGATGTAGATCACTCTTACCGTTGATTTGGCCGCTTTCCACTTGATTTGTTTCTGTATTTGCCACCATGAATACACTTGAAAACCACAGCGGTGCATTGTAGGTCTTTATTTATCGTGCCATTAATAAGACTTCGGCTTTCATATTTTTCCATCCTTGTTTTGGAATCTCTAAAATCGAAGGAAATATGCTCTACTTAGCGGTACGCACAACATGTATCAATTAAGTGGAATTGCTGTGACTTGTTACTTATGTTTCTTAATTTTACAACAATTAATCGTTAGGACTTGTAATGATGTTTGTTTTTCCGGAAAATTCCAGCTGTGTCATTCAACGCATGTTCAACAAATTCCGGAAAAGCTGTCCGACCGACAATCTCAAATTGTGTTAATATTGCAATATATTAGTCTTCAGGTTGTGTGCTGAAGATATCTGAAAATTGCATAGGCCTACCACAACTAGCATTTTGAAGCTTTTAAATTTCAAGTAAATAGAAAAACTTACGTAAACTTACCATGAAAAATGGTCTTCCTTGCAGTTGATGTAGCCCCAGTCTCGTGTAGAGATTATGTGCATTATTTTTCACATCGAAGGCAATGTTGGTATTCCTTTGATACATAGTGTGCAATGGAAGTTCACCTGCTACCGATAAAAATTTGATCAAAAACAAAAAATTACGAAAATTAAAATATATCGAATAATGATAATTCGAAGCTTCGAAATATTTTGATTTTCCTTTTGTTTCTGATGAGGCCCAGAAAATTTTCTCGTTGATACTTGAACCTCCACTACACATTCTGCATCAAGGGGATGCTAGAATTGACTACGGGGTGAAAATTATGTATCGCAACGAGGTCTGAGCTACAACCATTGCAGGGAAGACCATTTTTTGTGATAAAAGTGACATAAGTTTTCACTATTTGAAGTTCAAGTCTCCAAAAAGAGGGTTAGTAAAAATTATGATTTTTTGAAAGAATCAAAAGTCGGAGTTTATTTATTTAAAGATATAGATTATTCTCACATTTTCATATGCACGGTTAGTCACTTCATTATTCAGTGATTTATGTCAGTGATGTATCTATGTCAAAATTTAATTGATATGTACGCGTGCATTGAATTTTAATCACTAAATTAAGAATTTATTTTATCAGTAACACTACATGACATCGAAGCTTCAACAAGAGTCAATTACGTTACTTTTTAGCCATGTAACTTTAGGTCACTGATTGGGTAGCCTACATTATGCTGGTTTTTTCCACATCGGGTTTTGAGCTACGGAATCTCCATGTTTAAATCTAATTTTATATAATGGCCGATATACATTAATCATCAGCGATTTAATTAGTTTAAAATTTCCTTAATTGAAGCAAAGAAAATGAAAATAAACTCATAATATAATGTATTATCTCAAGCACTTTCGATGATACATTAGGATACAAAATAATCTTACACTGACATTTATAGACATTCAAATTATATAGCTATGAAGAGATTAAGTAAAAGATATGTGGACATACTACAGAAAATTGACATAGATAAGATGAAAGCAAACTTTTTGAATTTTTTGATTATTTTGAATCCTTTTGTATATGAAGTTATCTTGTGATAAGACGATAAGAGTCAATAAAAGCGTTAAGATAATACCAGGAAAATACATTATATTATGAGTCTATTTTTCTTTTCTTTATTTAAAAGGCTGCTTTAAATTTTTGAATTCACTTCAACTTGCTATTATAATGCCTCATTCTGCATCTCAGCAGTGTTTCATATTGCAATGAGCACGTTATTTACGGCTGTTTTATTGGTCTGGCATACCGTACGTCATGTAGCCTACACCACTCCATTCATCTCAAATGTGGGCACCATTCCGCGATTCTTCTAGTCCATATGAAGTCTGCTCTTTCATAATGTGGCTAGGCTATTACCGCCACGTCTTTATTATGAGCAACATTATTTCCTTCCTTTCCAATATTTTAGTACGCCTACTAATCCTTCGTTCGTTCTGCGGTCCCTGAATGTTGATCCCAGCATGATGCGTTCTATCTGACATTATTGGGATAACTGCTAACTTGGATAGTGTTTTTGTTGTTGTGGCTCATGTCTATACGCTGAATATCGTCGGTAGAAAACAATGATTAATGAATTGGACACTTCAGAATGTGAGAGATAGATCAACTTCTCATGAAATCAACGAATTTTGCGAAGGTTGTCAATCCGGATCTTTTCCTGCTGTAGATTTCGGGTGTTTTGATTCTGTTCAAACTGTCCAAAAGATCTACGCATATTGATGCACCGTTCTTAGAGCTGTATTATAAATGATGTTTCTTTGCGTGGCGCTTTCATTTAATACAACCTTCGTTTTCCTGGGATGGATTTTCATGTCGTCTGTTTGAATTTTGGTGTAGATTTTGTGCATGAATTCTTGTAATTTTATAATTGTGTGCGTTACAAGGAAGATCATCCGGGAAACTAAAATCAGTCACAGGCTTTCCACTAATGTTGATGCCCTCACTCTAAATCTATCTTCTGTAACTTGCGTCCTCTAGGAGTGCACTGAATAAATTAGGATAAGAACTGATTCATTGAAGTAATCATTGGCCCTACTATTATCCTGTTGGTGTCTTAGTGCGGCCGAATTACTGCTGTTGTTCTTCTGTTGATTTCTGTGAGAGTCCCGATGCACGATTTATAGAGTGAGTGCATCAGCAAGTGAAATCAAATCAACACAATTAAATATGCATTTGTTGTGGATGTCTACCATACAGAGTTACTTACTTGCCTATTCAGTAAACTGGTTGACTGTGCGTAAATGGTCAAAAGCAGAGTATCCGTGTCAGAATCCAGCCTGTTCTATAAGTTGATAGAAGCTTAGCTGCTGTCCGATTCTGTTTGGAATGAGTGTTGAGTTGAGTCTCTTAGAGGAAAATTTGTAATCAAAGCTCCAGGAGAGAGGGCAAACGAAGAAGGCTTTTGCTGCTAATGACGAAGGCTTATCATCACTATCATTAATGATGCGCGGCAGGTAAGTAGAATATGGGTTACTTTTCACTCCCTTGCTTCTGCTGGAAAAACGTGCATATATCTTTAACGCAAAACATGACAATCATTTCCAGCAACAGATTACAATTTTGCGCACACGAGATGTGATAAATCAAATCAAATCACATTTATTGAAATTCACAAAGGCGGTGAAAGTTTACAAATCTATCATAAGATAAAGATAAAAAGTACAAGTAAAAATTATACATGGAAGCACTGCACAAAAAGGCATGAAATATTAGCGACCGTACTTAATAAAAGATTCGCTGTAACGACGAGTTGAAGCATAGGGTGCGGTAATACTATATGGATTTCTACGACTTGTACATCTCTCTTTGAATAAAACACGCAAAGGATGATCGGTATTGACTTCAATCTGCCTGAACAAACGATTACAGAGACTATCAACAGCATTAGATAAGTCAGAATATTCACAATTGGGAAAAAACCGTGCAGTACGACTCTCAACTCTCAACAATTTACGAAACAAATATTTTGGCAGATTACAGAAACAAGGAAAAGAAAAAGTTAATAAAGCACGAATAAAACAAACGTAACATTTAAAAATTAGTTCTTCGGAGCAATTTGCTCTCTTAAGATTGCGCAAAATGAGAATTTTACGATAACATTTAGCACTGGTAAGTCTAACATGTTCATTCCATGAAAAATCACACGAGGTGAGAGGGGAGAGAGATGGCTTGGTGAGGGGACAAGTTTATGCTCTTGAGGTCTTCTAGGAGAGTTGAGGCGAGGGTTGCTGTTCTTCCCTGTCCGCGACGAAGAAAGTCTCGGGCGATGGAGAAGAACAAGGGCCAGGTGAATCTTATTTCCACGACCAAAACTTGGCAGAGCATGTCCAACAAGTTTGGTTCTCCTTGATCGGATAATGCTGGTCAATTCAGAAACGTCGGCTCTGAAGCGGAAGGCTGTGTTCGAAAGCTTTGAGGAGCAATGTATTCTCAAACCGTATCGAAGAAGGAGACAATAGATGGCGTTCAGTTTTCCTTCTCTTGTAGCTGTCAACTGAACAGCTTCCAAGCGATGCTTGAATGCTTGATGCTGGAAATAACATCACTAATCAGCATAATACCTAGTATCGTCCGATTATTTCATGCCGAAAGTTGTCAGTAAAATATGAAGTCGTGTATTAAGAAGACATTTAGTGCATTATGAGCAATCTTTTCTGACTGACATAAAATGTTCTCAGAAAATTGGTTGTCTAGTAAAAGTTTTATAACTTAGTCTGCTACTGCATTCTTCTCATGCTAGGGAAACTTCAGCACTTCATCATTACGGTGTGTAGTAGAACAAAATTGCAGCTTACTGATATAATTGAACTTTTATCTTATCCTCCAAGCTTCGAACGAGATGTTGAAGTTCATCAAACGAAGAGAAACGACGTTTTAAATGCTCCATCAGAGCGAACTTCGAACCAAATCCTGAAATCAGTCGAAAGCAAGTCGTGAGGAAACTCAACAATTTGACTGGCTTAAACAGAGCGCTTTTTTAACCAATTCTCATAATTTCAAAAATGAAAATGTTAAAAGCAAATCTATTCTATGATGCTGGTGATAAGAAACATATGCCTATCGGTCACAGAAAACGAAAAGTTCTAACATCACAAGACTTGTTATACCCAAACAATGCAATAATCATAGACCAGATACCTGATGAGAAGTTCGAGGAACTGCATTAACCAACTGTTTAATATCTGTTTGGACATGCATAGAAGGATGACTCCCATTTGATGGAGTTCATTTCTTTACTTGACATAAGGCAATGACAATTTCTCATGGATCTGCTTTGCTGAGGACTCCCAAAGCCAATGCTGCCGAAAAGCTGTCAACATTTTAGTCAACTACCTGACAAATGTAGGTCTTCCCGAGCTCGCTCGGCACCTAGAAGGACCTCGTGTCAGAAGGTTTACCGGTATTCCGGATAAGCAAGAGTTTCCAATTAAGCGCAGCGATCCTGATTTATATCAATTTCTATCCAAATTGATCGTCTATCAGGTAATCAGTCAAATATTCGTACTTTGATTGAGCAGCAATACGCATAGTAACTTATTCAAGATGCGGAATAATATGCGGAATGCGATAGATAGACTAGCTAACACATTATTCTTACACAATTCATTTATGCTAGAGTATGCGATTCCGGAAACTCTATTTGAGATCGAGAACGGCTGAAAACTAAGTGTAGGCCTATATGTAAATGATTGTCTTTTGATTAGTGCTTAATCAGCATTGACGTGCCCTCCTGACATCAAGCCAACTATGAAAACTTCGTAGTACTACGAACAACCAAACTTGAGATATTATCAGAATCATTGAGCATAAACAACCGTGAATTCAGTAATGATTAAACATGTTACCTAAACTCATTAATGAACTTCCAAAAAGTTGTGTCTTTGAACACTATTCCCTACAAAAAGAGAAACAGCAAAAATAAATTAATAAAATAATTAATTAGGAATGAGGAAAATAAAATAAAATTTTCCTCATGCGTTGTTACGGCTATTCTAAGCACCGAAACTTTTTTATCATCGCCAACTTTCAGTAATTGTGCGGTTCTCTCAGCCGTTTTTAATAATGATTTGAAGAAAAAATTTCAAGAAACTGCTTCCAGTTTTTGTGTCACAAATATTATGCTATCATACTCTTATTATGTGCATGTTATATAATTATGATGTATGATAAAACTGATTAGTCAATAAAATGTCGTATTTCCTCGATATAAGCCCAATTTGAATGATCGGCCGGCCGGGGTGATGAGTGGTCGGCCGGCTGGTCTTCAAGCTTTTTGGAAAGAGCAGGGCCGGCGGCCGGTTCCAACCCTGAAGCGTACATGTACATCAATCGTTTGCTGAAGCACAGTTCCTGACTGACTTTGTTTACCTTATCTTAATTAAAAATACAAAGTGCATCCATTTAAAATAAATTAGAACACGATCCATTTTTATGAAGCGAGATGTGCATATTGACTGGTGCATTTTGGCAGCAGCCAGAAATGCACTATTTTTGCAACATTTATCAAAAAAGACTGTCGCTTCGTAATTAGTTGCATTTTAAATTGATCTCTCTGTTTATCAGTTAACTACGTTACTTTCAATTGTTGAGTGTTATTTAAGGCAATCTTGGAATATCACTTCGGACAAAACACCATCCATTTTCAAGAGAAAAAGACAACGTACAAAACATAGAGTAGGTATATTAGGTATATATCCCTACTGTATGGTACAAGACATCAAAAGTGATAAATTCAAAATTAGAGACAGCATAAAAAATGACAGACCGGCTTGCGCACCTCTTAAACGCCTCCTCACAACACCCCTGTACTCCATCTAGACCCTACCAAGAAGTTGCAATGTTAACTTACCAATAATTGCCTCTGACTCATCTTCAGAGACCGAGGTAACGGTAGGTTCCTCCTTGCAAATGACAACGCATGGATTAGCTTCCATCGTAGCTTATCCACAAAACATTCGTTCTGCAATGAAATATGCATGCCGCATTCATTCTATGATAAAACAAGTTAGAATATCATCAAATGAAAAATTAAAATGCAGAACATTTCACAAATAAATCTCTGCACAAAAATAATCTCATCTTCAACTAGGCCTATTATTTTTCATTAAAGTTGTTGTTGGATTTCCAAAACTCTCTAGCTGTATCAGACGATGTTATATTATTCGGAAAACGTTTAAGTGGCTTACAGCTCACCTTGATCACTACCAGACAAGACAACATGAGAGCCATGATAACATATCATCGATAAATTAAATAAAACTAGATATCCACTAGATATCTGGAATAAAGGAAAATCATGTTACTTTAAAGGACAAAAAAGAACAATAGCAACCGCTTCCAGGCGACCTCGAACAGTACAGTAGTTAAGAAAAAATTGTTCAGAGAGATGAGAAGGTAATGGTTTCCATACATCACTAATACCTACTCCACTTTCTCTGTTGTATGTACAGAAAGTTGTATGTGTTTTGACTGTTGGAGGCACAGAATTAAATATATTGTTTATCTGCTTCGGGGAACTTATTAAGCGGGCAAAAAGAAATTCCTAATACCTTACAGAGATAGGAAAAAAGTCGTGCGTCGCTTGCGGATTAATGTGAGTTCAAGCAAAGTGTTTCGATTGCCAAAATTCCTTCAGATTCGAAGAACTCCTATTGCGCACACGTTTTCTCCATAATGTTGGCCCTTCCGATCATTATTAAAAAAAGTAGCAGGCGGACGAAAATTAGTTCACTTGATGATTTCACCATTCCTTACTGCATAGTGCATACACTGAATCGGATGTTAGCCAGACGATGTGTGTTTGGTGTGTGCGAAGTGATATCATAGCACGTACGCATCTCTCACTGGATCTGGTGTCCTCTGCTGACAGCTTATTGTTTGCCATTTCCAACAGCAAGCGATACACGAATTATCAATTCGAAAAGGAGCAAGTTGTCTAATTCTGTGATGTGCCATTTCGATATTAAGGCTACATATAACCCTTCCTTTCTAGGAAACCGAAGCGCGCGCAGATGAATCTAATTCTGTGGTTGGAGGAAATGTAGATGGCTTATTTTATCTTTCTTTTATGCCGATTCTTCTCCCGGTTAAGCACTGCTGTCTTTAGGTTCGGCTGATGCCTCTCAGTATGAGTGTGTTTCGAAACCGCCGAGAAAAAGTTAATTTCTTTAGTGTCACGTACATGTTCTTTGACACGAGTGCTCAACCGCCTGCCACTTTCACTAATAGAATATTTTTCGAAGTATTTGCACAATTATGTCACTTTGATCCGTATTATTTTCTTTTACTTTGGTAAGGCAGTTGCTCAAACTTGGGTTGGGTCAGAATATTGTCTTGAAACCATGACTAGATAAGACTCGACGTAGCCCTCGTGTCAAAGAACATGCATGTGACACTAAAGAATTTAACTTCTCCTCGGCGGTTTCAACACACACTCATTGACAAGCATCAACCGAGCTTTGAGGCAGCAGTGATTGACTGAGAGAAGAACTGGCATAAAAGAAGCCATCTATATTTCTCTGACAAAAAAGATGTAGACGGACAACAGAGAGGACACGGCTGTGGTTGGAACCAGAGAGTAAATACCCCATTTTTCTTTCTTCCATTCCAGCATGAATAATATATATCGGGCGTCTCTGATATATGGCCATGCGTTTTCCTTTACCTTACCACCTCTTTCGGTATCCCTGCCTTCCTTTGTCTAGCTGAGTGCGGCGCTTGTATGTATGTTAATATCCTGTTTTGCCAATGCTGTAGATGAAAATCGCTTGTAACACCGTCAACTGATGAATTCCCCAAAAGTTGAGCTTTGTACCACTGAGAAGTCGGATTTGGATTATTTTTGGAATATTGATCCTCGCTAGGTAGAAATCAGGCAATTTACATTCAATTCGTTCTATGCGAAATTAACGAGTTCATAAAGGTTTATCACCAGCGACTGGGGTTTGTTTTGTTAGGGAATATTCTTACAGATTTTTTGGATCCAATGTCGATTGCTTCAGACCACGAGTTTTTTTGCATTTTGATACATGTTCTGTGCTATCGCGAAGAACCTTCTCTCCATTTTATGTTATAGCATCAGTTGACTGTTGTTTCCAGACTTCCTGTCAGCAATTTACATTCAGTCGGGTCTATGCGAAAAGTACAGTTCATAAAGGTTTATCACGCAGCGACTGGGTTTTTTTCTTTGTTAGGGAATATTCTTACAGATTTGATCCAATTCGATTGCTTCAACCAAAGTTTTTGCATTTTGATACATGTTTCTGTGTACGAAAACCTTCTCTCCATTTTCTGTTATTAGCTTCAGTTGACTTGTTGTTGACTTCTTCAACTGCTTATGTTCTGCTGCTGCAGAGTTGAGTTGGTGTACCAGATCCTAGAATACCTTCTGACATAATTCTCCTTTCATCATCCCTCAGATATTTCTGCGCGTTTTGGCGGGCTGCAACTTTCCTTCTCTTCTGGGCTCTCCTGACTCTCAGTTCTGACATCGCGTGCCATCGCGTGCCTCTTTGAACTCTGTTTACGCACATCTGCCAAAAAAAACCTTAAGCAGTAATTCTTGAACAAGCTTACACCACAATACTTTTCTGTCTTCTTGGTTCCCTCAGGTACTCTTCTCAATGTTCTTTCTGTATTCCTTCTGATGATGTTTTAGCAAATCTAGAGGTTATGCAGAAGTAGCTTCCTCAAAACAGTGGTTTATCATATACTTCCTCCAACAGGCAAAACACATACAACAGAGAAAGTGGAGTAGGTATAAGTGATGCATGGAAGCCATTACTTTCTCATTTCCCTGAACAATTTTTTCATAACTAATGGACTGTTCTTTTTTTCTCCTTTAAAGTAACATGACTTTCCTTTATTCTATATATCCAGTTTAATTTAATTTATCGATGATAATGTTCTCATGTTGCCTTGTCTGTTTGTAAATCTGTTCCGGGTACTTCAGCATTGTCTTGTCTGCCAGTGATCAAGGTGAGCTGTAAGCCACTGGAACGTTTGCCAAATACTATAACATCGCCTGATAGAGTTGGAGAGTTTTCCGAAAGTAATTGACTATATAATACTGTTTACCCCAACTGCAATTATCATGCATCCATTGAATCACATTATCTGATAGGATACTTATCTTCTTGTGTTCTTTCTATGCACAGTTCAAGTATGTGTGCGGCAGATAGCCACAAAATTATGAAACTTCATAATTTCACTTACTGTGATATCTTTTCGAATCTGTAAAATGATTATAATTGAACATTCAAATAAATGAAAGAAAAATGTCGGTTTCGAAACTTTGCTCATTTATCAATGGTCGGATGCGATAAATTACACATCAGCATTTCATATGGACAAGCAGAATCGAGATATGAACACATTTTAACATTTGGAGTAAACGAGAAGTATAAATGATGTGAAAAATGTTTTAAAACAAAGTTCTCGAATTGTAGTAGTGGTAACTAAACTCATCAGCAGACAAACAGTTGAAGACATGTTGGTTCCACAAAATTCAATAGTCTGGAAATCACGTAGTTTCAAACAATGTTTATGAATATTTAATGTCACTGTTGTCCGAAATAGATGAAAATGTCTGCCCATCATGTAGTGAAAATAACTGCAACTTCACAAATACTTGACATGAGTCCCACGCGACACACTTGCAATATTTCGTCATATTTTCTGGAAGATTATATACGCTGAGAATTTTTCTTCCACGAATGTCAAGTTGGATGATAACCTCAATTAACTGCACAGAAGGATTTTTGAAAACTTATTTTATTTAGCCAGTACTTGTGCGATGTGGTAAGTGCTACGCATGCTGAGAATCGCGATTTTTCACGTGCAAGACTCTCAACATTGTAAAGCATCACGGAAGTTCTAGTGATGTGATGTTTAATAGCTTAATGATTAAAATATTTCATGCCGAGTTTCGTTTCATTACTAGAAAGATTACAGTCACCAGAACAGATGGGTTCTGCGTTACACACGTGGCATATAGTCGGTTGGTGTGTGCGCAACGCCCTGCAATTTATTGAATATCATCATGAAATTGGCCATTATTAGTGAAGCTGGCAACAAAAAGGTATCGAAACTATAAACACCTAGTATGATAACCACATATTCATTAAAAAGCGATCAATGATTTTTATAGACGAGCATGTATTTTGGACATGTAAATTACATTATTGTACATATATACTCATTGACAAAATGTTTGAAACATTTACTTCAACTTTTTTTCTTTTTGACTGGTATATATACATGTATGTATGATACCTTGATAATTTAGTCACAATCTCCACCAAGTCGCTAGCACAGAAAAACAACGCATGTAGCAGATTCAACTTTAATAGCGCGTGTGCCCCCCCTCTAGCTCCAATACATTCAGTAATCCGAGATGGCATGGATTCACAAAGTTTCTGAATGAAGGATGTTTCAAGGAGAAGCCACTGCTCTGTCAGTCTTTCAGAGAGAATCTTCAGGGACACTGGTGGAAGTGAATAGCGGTCTCTCACTCGCCGCCCAAGCTCGTCCCATGCTTGTTCAATGGGTGACAAGTCAGGTGAGCGTGCAGGCCAGTCAAGGGTTTGAATGTTCAATCTCCTAACAGTGGCAATGACAGCCGAGGAGCGATGTGGTCTTGCGTTGTCGTCTTGGAAGACGAGATCCTCCACCCTGACTACTGGGGCAACAACAGGAAGCACAATTTCATTGAGATACCTCTCTCCAGTCAACGTGCCTTTGATGATGACTGCTGTTGTTCGTCCGCCATGCCAAATGCCCCACAGCATAACACTTCCACCACCATATCTGTCGTGTTCTTTAATACAGCATGGGGCAAAGCGTTCACCTGGAAGACGATGCACTCTGCGATGCACTCTGACACGACCGTCATTGAAATCCAGAGTGAATCTCGATTCATCGGTCCACAAGACTTTCTGCCACCATCACACCAGGAAACTCGTCTTCTGCGGTGCTCAAAACTCAATGGAATTAGGACAGCTGGTCGTCGCGATTGAATTCCAGCTTCTCGCAATCTTCGGTAAGCCGTTCGAACGCTACAGTCTATATTTGAGGCACTCTTCCAGTGTACGACTAGCTTTGGGACTGACACAAATCTATTCCTCTTTGCAGCTAAAACTAGACGTGCGTCTGTCCTTCCTGTAGACTTTCTTGGTCGACCATATCCCTTCTTCTTTTTAACATCTTCTGCTTTCCATCGACACCACCACCTCCAAACAGCGACTCTCGATAGTTGCAGCTCTTCGGCAACACTCGCACAACTTCTACCACAACGAATCATTCCAATAGCCATACCTCTGCTAAACTGATCGTGTGCCATTTTATTTTACAAAAGCTGGATTTCAGTTCACGTTTATGTTCAATTTGTAAAAGCAATTGTGACAGTTGTATCGATATCAAAATTTGAAATTTGACCACCACAGATCTTTCTCCATTCTCTAATGTGTTGAATGGTAATACATAGAAAGCGAGATATTGCATCATACTTGAGAAAAAAATGAAACAAACTTCAATTCAAGCCAATGATAGTTTGTTTCATTAATTATGTCAATGAGTATATATTGTGCACAATCAAGTGTGTGACGATTATTAACGCAAACGTAGCTAGATAGGGCTGCGTATCAGTTTGGATATCCATGTCGAATTTGCGCACACCACGCATGCATGAGGCACGTGGAAGATGAAGAATGATGTCGGCACGATCAACTTGTTCCTTATCCAAGAGGTTCACTTTGAATGTGCGTGACGACAACTTCGTGCAGCAGTTGACAGTTAGGCTATACATACTCAGTACCTGGTACTCTTTCATATAATAGCGCATCGGCAAAAAAATGTGCTGGCTCCTTTTCCGAATAATCACCCTTCCCATCATATGAAACTTGCATTTCAACAAGACAAATTCTCTAGGATTCAACGAATCGAAAGTATGGGAGATTTTGGCCTCTTGAATCCTTTTGAATATCCTGCTAAAAAGCAGGTCTAACAGCGTCTTGAACATTCATCGAACAAGTGCGGTTCATTCGGCTTGCCTTCTGATTAACCGTTCCGCCTACACAATCCATTCCTAATTTGCCACAAATTCTAGCGAAATAAATCCATTGATGGGCAGGAGATGGATTCTTAGCTCGAATCTAGCGAAGAAGTGTAGTCATATATTTGTTTTTGAGCTGGTTGTAAGAGCTGAGCTGTATTGAGCTGACAGTCCACTCATCAATTCTAGTAATATTCGACTTATCCGATGCAAAGATTTGGTTGTATATTGTCATGATAAATATAGAAATTGAATGTCGATCATGATGAAGGTTATCTGAGCAGATGAAAAATGGATTTAGGCTGACCATTGTGGTGTGTAAACGATGTGAACATTTCCAACTGCTGCTTTTTCAAATGAGCTCCAGTAACGTGATCTTGCCAATTGCACTCGTCATTCTCGGCGAAGTCAGCCTGCATTACCAACCGTGTATCAGCTGATTTCAATTTTTCCGATTGAGACTTGAAAGTTTTGGATTGCTCACGATTGAAATGGCTAATGGGATTCTAAGAATTCGCTGCTCATGCTCCCCAACATAAGTGTTGTCGTTGATGTTTTCCATATCATAGCGCACTAGCCAAAAATTAGCGCATGATGTAAGTAACTACATATTTTGATGTAACTGATTATTCCTAGTAATCGATCAGCTACATCTACTAAAAATAGTAAAATAAAAAGGTCATATTCTCTAAATTTTATTTTTCGATAAACAATGTGCTTGAAGAGTGATATTGCAAATCGTAGATGAATTAAAGAAATGGGGGACTGATTAAAGTGAAACCAAAATGAAAGAGGAGATATTCGGTCCTAGAAAATTTTTTGGTATGAGAAGAAATGCTCTTTTCGGGGCATCCGCTGTTACCCTGAAAGATAGGTAAATTTAATGAAAAAATCAATCGAGGTTGAAATTAGGGAAAATATGCTCAAACCACTGCTCTGCAGTTATCCATTGTTTTTTCGGTGCATTTTTAAAACGGTTCAATGCATTCATTAATAGATAAAGTTCCTAGTTCTTTATGTGAAGTTGAGTAAGAAGTGAATCTGGTTGTAAGACTGCACATCTACATGTATTACTACGAATGTAGATTTGTAGCAACCTGGACATTTTGAAATGTTTTGTATTGGTTTAAACCACTATCATGAATGTGTTCAATTTTTGACTTAATTTTGGAAAATGATATATAAGCCTGAGGGGTCTATATCGGTTCAGACTTGGTTTTCGGCAGTATTGCGGTACATGCTGCACCAACGTTCTTGTGAAAGAAAACAAGCTCTTTGGCGTTACAACCCAGAGAAATTCTTGCAGCGCGCTGCGAAGAATTTGATCAACATCGAATTCTCCACACCCATCGCATTTTTCCGTGTATAATACACCCTAAACTCAGCAGCAAATATCGTGGGAAATGTATATTGACATGTAGGCTTGTAATACGCACATCAAACTCACGTAAAATTTAGCTTAGATGCATCGCTCAAAAAAAGGTGTACCGGTACTTGTCGCGTCCAGTCATATAAAAACAACTGAAAACACATGGTAATGACTCATGATTTCACGCCATCTGGACCAATGAAGAAATCGGACGGTTGTCACTATCGCTTGAGCCTATTATAAGAAATATAATAATATAAAATATAATATAAAAAGTTTTTTAAAAAGTTTTGTCTCACAAATATGATGGACGGCAATGAAGACATTCTACTCTAGGAAGACGGCACTGATTCTTCGGATGAACAACCTGACATGATTGACATCGAGATCGAGGACAATGCAACTAAGAAGAATAGCAATTCTTTTGTCCACTGATTGCGAATACGAAGATTAGTATACGTAGGCCTACTGGCTATGCGTTCTTTATCGTTGTTGTCATGAATAATACGCACCCCAAACTTGCCATTAAACGAAAAAATTGCGCATTATACCAGTACACGCAAAACTGGGGTAGTTTGAATATAAAAATGTATGATATTTAGTTTACATTTCGCTCAAGAGACAAACGGTCGGTCTCATTCCTCATGCATTTATATGCAGTGGGTGCAGTCTTGCTGCCTTGCATATGAAAAATTGCAAATAAAAGCGTGACAATTCTTAAAATTATCGACGTCTGATATCTCCTTTCTATTCCTTCGTATTGTGGCAACCAAACTGCACCTTTTCTGTGCAAGCTCATCAGATAGATGCATGCAATGTTGCAAAAAATTGTCAAGCATAAAATTTTGACCATATTCCATCATTTTTGAAATTAAAATCAATTAATTGTTGGCCTACTAGCCCTTCTTCCGCAAATAAAACAACTAGGTAGTTCTCCCAAATTTTCGCCGTAGACTTATTCAAGAAATCATTTACTGCTAAAAGATATATCATGCATTAACGATTATATACAGAATTCAAAAATTATCCTATCAAGATATCCTACAATGCAACATAGAAATGATTCAGAAAGCTCTAATAAAAAAAATTCTACAAGAATGTCCAATAAAAGTAAATAGATATAGAAAAGTCTATCAGAGGGTGATTAAGTCAATAAAATGGGTACATTCCACCCTTTGCATCCATTTATCAATTTTTGTGGGTCATAATCTCGTATGTAGAGAGCTTCAGTAGCCTTTCTCAACTTCTTTGCTTTTACGGTCTGCAGGATCTTAAATTAAATTCACAATCAACTACTGAAGCTCTCTACATACGAGATTATGACCCACAAAAATTGATAAATGGATGCAAAGAGTGGAATGTACCCATTTTATTGATTTAATCTCCCTCTGATAGACTTTTCTATATCTATTTACTTTTATTGGACATTTTTGTAGAATTTTTATTATTAGAGCTTTCTGAATCATTTCTATGTTGCATTGTAGGATATCTTGATAGGATAATTTTTGAATTCTGTATATAATCGTTAATGCATGATATATCTTTTAGCAGTAAATGATTTCTTGAATAAGTCTACGGCGAAAATTTGGTAGAACTACCTAGTTGTTTTATTTGCGGAAGAAGGGCCAATAGGCCAACAATTAATTGATTTTAATTTCAAAAACATAACTTGATCCGTAATGGCCAAAATTTTGGACATATTCCACCGATTTACATCAAAAATTGGTAATGTTAACTTTGTGCAATAAGTCAAAATTAACTAAGCGGACTGCTAGTTTTCAGGAACATCATTCATTCATTTAAGAAAAAATATAATTTTGCTCTTCATGATGATATTTTTCTTTCTTTTGATGATTAACTACCAAAAAGTATTTCGAACAATAGCAATTGAGGCCTTATCGACCAGTCCAACGCAATTCATTAGGCTAGGGAGAGTCGATGGATCTCTTAAATTTTTAGGAAATAAATGATTGGCTTATACAAACGAAAATAATCTAATGAGACGCAGCGCTCAAAGAATTGGCCCAGAGTTGACTGAATGTGTCTGTATAAGGAAAAGAAGTTGCTCAGATGTCTTTAAGTTTGGATTTCTCGCTGACCTTCATGGCGTAGAAAACAGAGGCCTAAACAGAGGCCTAGAGTCCAACAGCTTGAAAACAATACTACATCGTTGACAAGATGATGCAAAATCAGACAGTGGCACTGCTTTTTGGGTAATGGCTTCTAATGGCTTCTAAATGACGACGGCTTTTACTGTTTCACAATGAATCGGGTCAGAAAAAGCCATGCTAGACTCACTGTCACTTCTGGAACCGTAGACTCTAGAACAGCAGAAAATCAAATAAAGTATTTTGAAACATGACCGGCGTTCACTGCAAACCTGGAAAACATCATTGACTGTTATGACCATTCATTGCATCTAGAACCATTGACAATGCGTCCGACAGAACAGTGCATGTTTCTTTGAGTGTGTAAATAGAGCTGCCAATGAATTTGACTCATGACTTTGACATATAGTTCTTCACTGACACTCATCCAAATCATGAAGTGTATTTTTTTTTAATATCTGTTGTTTTAATACAACAACATTTTATTTAATCTTTTATATTCATTTTACAAAATTATCTGACAGATGGTAAAAGTTTTTAAAGGAAATTTCATATTCATCAGAAAATAATTAAAATAAATTTCGAAAATTGGAAAAAATGTATCTAATGCAGTTTCAAAATCTCACACTTTCTGCTTTGAAATTAGTCAGATGCTAAGCAGTTTGTAGTAGTCTGAAAAAGAGCTGATAATTGCATCTCAGACGCACATCGATGTGATGCGCACAACTTTGATGGGTCAGCAATCATCACACTACAGATCATAGGCAGCATAACAAGACAATTACTATTGTAATATAGATACAATAGATACGTCCTCATTTATCTTGGATACCACCAAAAAATTCCTAGATAAAAGGTTTTTTAACCCGTCTGTCAAGTCTGATCAATCATACAGCCATGTTGTTAAAATTCCTTTTTCGTCTCTGTTCTTTAAGAAGAGACTTCAGAGCATTTTTAATCGGATTGATCCCGACAGCAAAGTTGGGTGGGGTTGAAATCAGGTGTTGTATATTGTTTCACATGTGAGGTTGATCCTCGCTTTACCTACATTGGTAAAACTCTCAGACACCTAAACATTAGAGTTAAGGAGCATAAGTCCAAAATCTCGGCGATCTTTGATCACCGACTGAATTGTAGTTGCAGATGTAACCCTGAAAATTTCAAAATCCTGGCATCAGATAGTGATGGATTTGCCCTAAATATCAAAGAAGCTTTTTACATTAAAAATTGAGTCCTAAACTCAACAAACAAGTGAAATTCGATCGGTCGTTCTATAATTGTCGTCTTTTTTAAAATTGCAGTTCAGTTGTGTAAGGGTGCTAATGTCATTAGCGTTAGGCCATTAACAAGTTATTGTGTCTAAACTCTCTTCCTGCTGGTATTTCTGCACTTTTAGGCTGCTACTAGTAGTTATAGTTTCACTAGCTGTATTGTTCCATTCATGTTCAGTCCATTGTACATTGAATTTATTGATTTGTATCTATATTACGTAAGACATTCACCTTTCAACCTAATTACTATTGTATTGTACGGTAGTAGATGGAAATTTTAGTTGCAATATACTCCAGAGAAATATGATCTTAGTGAAATAATCCAACGGGGACCGAAATGACAGAATGCCAGCTTCTTTCATTTTCTGACAAACTTCACACTATTTGGCTACTCGAAAAGACTCAACACCTTGTCACTGAAACTCATGACGTCTCATCGGCATCCCGTTTCTTCGTGTAAAAGAATGCATTGTTGTGATTTTTTGTTGCATTACACTGATTTGGCATTCAAACAGACAATCACGGTAGAGGCTCAATCACAAATCGAAGAAGTAGGCCTTTGTTGAGAAAATAACTCCCATTTCCAAGAAGTTCGATTATTGGGATAACGTGGAGTTTTTCGACACTTTGGGCTGATGAGATGTTGTTTTTGTCGGCATGAAGCAGAACGATGACATTGTTTCATTGTTAGCTTCTTGAAGTTCAATTTATTGACACAAAACGGAAAAATTGGCTTTATTTCAGTTAATGAAAAGTTCTCCGGTCAAAGTTGCTCTATTTCATCTTTGATTATTAGTATTTGCACAATAATTTGTATATTACAGTGGTAATTGGCGGGAAAACTTTCAGGTTTTGTGGTGATTCGGTAAATTTTATCTTGAAAGCATTCAGAAAACAGAACAGATTTGCCTATCTCTGCTCTTTGGCATCTATACTTAGTGATTACTTATATGATGAGTTGCCAGTAGCATGTCGTTTTATATGCTCACATCCAGCTATCTGGAGTTGAATTTATTATTGACGAAAAGCACGCTAGAAATTAAGCATGAGACTTGTTCGTGCTTACTTAATTGCATACAATGCCTTCCAAGTCCTCGGGCAAGTACTACAAAACATATGCGACCTATGTAGAACTTTCTAAACCTTCATGAAAGATTTGAGACTAACAATTCTGCTGGGCATGTACAACCAGAGTTCCGACATTGGTGACTCAATTTAATTAGTTTGAGGTTTATTGTCACAACAAGGCCTCCAATGCTGTCTTTTTGGGAAAGCAGTTCGAATCAGAGTTGCATCATCTCGTGGAAAGAATGAGTGGCCCTCATTCGAACTTGCTGCCCACTAGGCTCTTATTGCAAAATAGAGACATGCCGCAAGCTGTCTGTCACTGCTTTTCATACAAGCATGCCAATCAATAACAAGACACAGACCAAGCTGTTCCCTCGCGTATCACATTTCAGTTTCAGACATGTTAACATATAAGTTGTAACCTGTAATTTGAAAATCGAACCTGCAACTGACTGCTCTATCGTCGTTGAAGCTGCGATGTTAATGATCGATTTCACCGACGATCACAATGAGGGCTTACTACAAACTATTAACGAAGTCAGACTGCACACTTGATTAAAAAAGTACCAGTAAAATTATGGCCATTAGTCGGCGTTTGAGAAGCAATTTCAGCCATACTTTACAGTACACAGCTCTTTGACAATATCCAAGTTTCAAATCCTGTCGATTCAACTTGAGTGTATCACACATCTTATTCGGCCGATAGTTGGCACATTATTCGTAACGCAGGGAAACTTGATTCTCTTTCGCTGCTGGCTGTTTGAGCATATGTTTATGAACTGAAAAAAAACTGTGCAGAGATGTTAATAGTTCTGCTGAAACATTGAAATTTGTTGAATTAAAACTGTTGCAAATTAAAAAATGGTCCAGTTTATCAAAGTTGCAGAACAATAGGGGGGAGGCTATGGTTCACAGTCTATTTGAGACTTCAATCTCAAATTAATAATCACTGAGGTGTGAATACAGACTTCAGAGTAACATGCTTCATTAGGATTCTGGCTTGCCCTCTCGAATTCTCATCATTTTCTTGCGTTGTGGATGAGATCAACCGTTGGAAACGGTTTTCAGTATCAAAGTTACCAGCTGAGCGCTTTCTCCTCTCCCGTCGTCGTTCGTCAATACCTGCGAAAAGACTTGCTTAGGGATACCGCAAGACTTAGGACATTTTTGAAGTTCAACTAAACATTTTAATTAAAAGTTGAAAAATCACAAACAATTGATATTAAAAGTTGCATCTGCATTAGTACAACGTGTTTACCAAGAATCATTTCTATCAAACGTTTGCTACGGTATCTTTTTTAACAAAGACCGGTCTGTCCAAAGTCACCCCGGGATGGGGTGGCTTTTGACACTCGATGAAATAGGACAGATTCCTATGAAAATATCGACATGAAGCACTTTTATTTTACAGTGTACTACAAAAGTGAGTTCGGAATGTTCAGTCACGCATAACATCATGCTCTCTTTTAACTCGTCGTGCTCAACGTCGTCTCATTAAAAAAAATAGCATTACTGAGCCAATTTCAGTGGTTTAGTTTGATGAATTTTAACCATTCCATGAGCTGAATTGTCGCACCTTGTGCGTTGCCTATTGGCGTAAATGTAAGCCTCAAGGATCATCTTGTGTGAATCTAGCCTGACTCATATTTGGATCTAAGAGGATGCACGTCGGTTTTAGTAAAGTTTGCATAAATAAAATACGAAGTATGAATTCATTAGACAATTTTACACGAATGTATTGATAACAGCAGTTGCCAATGATCGCATTACTTTCTTAACATTAACAGTGCTCCAATACCTTGTATTATCTTCTTCAGTTCAATATTATTCAATTCCGCATAAATACATGTAAGGGTTTGATGGTGAGCGTGTCAAAACAAAAGAAACCTACATTTGACTAGGTCCAAAAAGTAGTAACGGTGGAAATTGCCACGGTAAATTCAAGCATAAATTCAAGACTCCACGTGGATGCAAATGTTTGCAATAGTTTGTATGCCTTATGTTTTTCTTCTGTCTGGTCAAGTTGTTGTGGGGATTCGAATGAACTAGTCGCTCATTTGTCATCAAGTTAACAAAATGCACACTGTTTGTCAAACGGCATTGTCTGAATATGGAAGGACTAACAACATATCGATCATCAAAATTCCGTTTTCTTATTACAGCTAATATGAAATGCAATGATGCTATGATACATTTGTATGCTGTCATAGGTCAGGTAGTTAACAGAGAACATCCTAAATTACATCTTTTAAGGAAAATTACGTGATAAAAATTCAAAGTAGACCTATTTGATGAAATGCAAATATCACAGAAGTAATAAGGGTCTAGAATGAATCTCTGTGGCGGTTCAAGAATCGCAGAAAGCATGATAACAGCAAAAGTCGCCGTCTGATCTAATTAATGAAAAGAAAATATATGCTTCATGGCTTTGGTTGCCCTAGTACGTGCAGTCACGTCGGCACCTCCGCTGTCCGAAGCACCCTCATATTGCCCATTTAAAGTGGGGTGATTATGGACCGGCATTTTGCTATGCTTATACTCAGTCTATTTCAGGAAGTGCAATAGACTTAGCATAATTTAGGTAATTCTCAAGCATGCCGCACTGAGACTCCACATTTAATGACAATCACATGTGAAAGAGCGGTACCATTTTTTAAAGTGCATTTTTAGAGTGATTTGTAGTGTAATTTATGATTCATTTAAAAATGTTATGACATGTGAAATCTTATTAGCGCATCAACCGCCATGTAAAAGTAGCTTGTGCACCATAATACCATATTCCACAACGATTGAATCGATCTGAAAATATTTGAAAGTAGCAACGTGGTACAATGCACAGATTTTGATTTTGTCCAAAGTCACCCCATCTTACGGCACCAAGTACTGGTGTGATTTACAGCACAAATTCGCGCCAGGCAAGACTTCGGCTCAAATACCCAAATAATTTTTGTCTGGCGCGAAAATTACTCGCTGAGTTTTACGTTTCTACTAGATAAAATTCAGTCGAAACTCAAAAGTGTGGAAAGTGAAAATGAGTGATGAATCAACTTGGCTGTTTCCATTTCAAATTGGCACGTGCGGGTGAGCATTCGTAACTTGAAACCGGCCGATATGGCGGAATCTATGAACTCTGTCAAAGATTTTTCAAAGTTTGGCGTAGAGAAACTGACACGATTATTGACGTCAAGAGACAAGATTCTTCGCTCGTGTCTAATGATCGATCCTGAACGCCAGAGACTCAGGTTTTGGGCAATAGGCATCTATGTTGTCGAAGTACTTACCTTGAGTATTGTCCACAGATGGAGTCGACTCGCTTGTCGTTGAGGCAAAGTTGTCCTGCATCTTCGAATATCGTGTAATATTGGGCAGAAAGCAAATGAGGCGGAAAACTACCTCTCCTGATGCAAATTGTGAAATCAGTTATATAGTTCTTGAAGAACACAGAAAAGAAAACGTTTTCTGCCAAACATGGTCAAGGCGCTAGCTGTGACTGAGTCTTGCTTCAATAGAAAGGGATGGAGTGTTTCCAATATACTCATAACGCCCAGCTTCATCTAGCTTTTCAACAGTGCATGTGCTTCTTACCGACAAGGCATACTTACTTACTTACTTTCTCCTTTTAACGTCTGCTTTTCCTCCTTGGTGAGGGTTGGACGTGATGAGACTCCTCCAACGGGCGCGGTCCTGTGTGTCTTCCACTATCAGCCTCAGCTCCTTCATGTCTTCCTGGATGGTCTGCAGCCATGATCTTCTTGGTCTGCCACGTGTCCTGGGACCTTCGACAGCCACGTTGAGCACGCGATGAATCGGCTCCTCCTCTGTCCTCCGTTTCACGTGCCCGAACCACCCCAACCTGCGTTCTCTGAGTACGACCTCCAGCTGTTTGAGGCGCACCTACCTGCTACTTCAGAGCTGTCAACTCGATCGGAGAGTGAGACATCGGTCATGTACCGCAGCATCCGTCTGTCAAACGAACGCAGTTGTTGGGCCAGGTGTTGTGTGAGGGCCCATGATTCGGCACCATAGAGCAGCGCGGGTCTGATGCATGCGCTATACACGTGTCCGTAGCACTTGAATGTTACGTGTCGGTTCCTGAGGAGACTAGCCAGATCTTTCCATTTGCGCCATGCGGACGCAATTCTCGCTCGCACCTCTCGCTCTGATCCTCCTTTGCAGCTCAACACATCCCCGAGATAACAAAACTCTTTCACTACGTCGATCTCCACACCGTATATCACACATCTTTCTTCTTCGTCGGTACTCCTTGCGTCGTTTACACACATCGAACACTGGAAGTTTGTGACGCCTGTGAGAGAATTCAGTCCATTGCAGCGTTTGTGACACCACTTATCACAGCTTTGGCAGAGAATGGAGTTGGCACTTACGCCGCGACCGCATACACCACAAGGAAACCTTCTTGATTGAAGAGTAGAAGATTCTTCGCTGCCACTGATCAACATCTTCGTCTTTTGGATATTCACTTTCAAACCTTTGCTTTCCATGTCCTCCTTCCATTTCTTGAATATTTCTTCCACTTCTTCCTTGCTCCCGCCTGTAAGGACCAGGTCATCTGCGTACAACATCTCCATCAATCCTCCCTTTCTGTGATCTTTCGTAGCTTCTTCCATTACGAGAATGAAGAGAAGGGGGCTGAGGGCAGATCCCTGATGAACACCAACACCTATGCCGAAATCTTCTGACATTCCTCCTGCAACATGTTTTCGATGTTGTGTCTACGTACAAGGACATGACGAGGTTTATTAGGTGTTCTGGCACTTTCTGTCGTCGGAGTGCCCATCTGATGACATCTCGTGGGACGCGATCAAAAGCTTTTTGTAGGTCTACGAAGATATGAAACAATTTCTTTTTCTTTTCCATGTATCTCTCTTGAAGTCTTCTGATGATGAAGATTGCGTCCGTACACGATTTTCCTCGGCTGTATGCAAACTGCTGTTCTCCAATGCTGACCAAACTTCTCAATCTCTTTTCTAGGACTTTCTCAAAGATCTTCATTCCATGATCCAGTAGTCGCAGTCCCCGATACGAGTGACGGCTTAGAGGATCTCCTTTCCCTTTAAACAGTGCGACCGTCAAGCTGTTGCTCCACTTCTTCGGACATTCTCCGGTGAGCGCAATGTGCTGGAAAATGGCATGCAATGCCTCAACTGCAGGTTCACCAGCCGACTTTCTCGGCGTTTACGTTGAAAAGGCCCGGTGCTTTGCCATTCTTCATGCTGATCACTGCTTCCTTCACCTCCTCTAGCGTGAAGTCAGCAATTGGGCCTTCAGCTGGGGAGATGTCGTGCAGAGTGATGTGATTGCCTTCGTTTGATATGCCATCAAAGTACCTTCTCCATGTCTCTCTAACGTCCGTCTCTTTCACCTTTATAGCACCACTTTCGTCCTTGACATACCGTGTTCCCTGTATGTCTGCACGATCTTTCTTCATCTGTGCCGCAACTCGGAACATCCTATTACGCCCTTCTCTTGCTGTTAATCCTTCACTCCACCTGAACCATGCGTTCTTCTTCGAAATTGCGAGACACCTTCTGGCCTCTCTTTTCTTACTGCAATATGCATGACGGTCAGTCTCATTCCCAGATCTCTCCCAGACTTTGTATGCTTCCTTCTTCTCTTTGATTGCACGCTGAACCGCTTCATTCCACCACCAGGTTTAGCGTTCTCTGCCTCGCTGTCCTTTCGTTTCTCCACACACTTTGATGCCAGCTCCGTTGCACACTCGACCAGTGAATTCCAACTTCCATCCCCCTGTTTGACACTTCTTGCAAATTCCTCTTCGTATTCTCCTTTCCTCATCCTTTAGCCTCCAGACCTTAATTTTCTTCTTGTGAATTCTTTTCCTTGCAACATGTCCTTTGATCCGTAAAGCAGCTCTGACCAACCTGTGTTGGGTCATACATGCTTCTCCAGGAATCACTGTACAGTCTAGGACAGTCGCGCCTGCTCTCTTTCGCATCAACAAGAGATCGATTTGTGTCTCAGCTTCGCCCGATTTGAAGGTAATGAGCTTTTCTTTGTCCTTCTTGAAAAACGAATTTAGGATTCGTAGACCATGGTTCTTACAGAGGTCGAGCACTACTGCACCTACATTTCTCTCCCCGAAACCGTACCGACCGAGCACCTCCTCATAGCCGCTGATGTTCGTGCCCATATGCGCATTTACATCGCCTACAATTAGGAGTCCATCTGCTGGTGGTACCTTGCCTATCTCGTCTTCGACCTTCTCCCAGAAACACTGCTTCTCCTCACTGGATCTACCCACTTGCGGTACATACAGGGAAAACACGTGCCATGCGTGTTACCGACAAAGTATGGAAGGAGAAAATGTGCTCTATAAGAAGCAGCAGAGACTGAAAAAGAAATTCATTGCTGAATTGGGTGCTGAAAGAAAATCTCAGAATCCTAGTTAGAAAGGAAAGAGGGTTTGACTTCCATTAACACCAATTTACATTTTACCGAGAAAGGCAAGTTCCATCTGTGACATGGATGAAGCATCGATTCAGAGGAACTCCTTTGCACAATTTATTGCATGCCTCTGCATAGTACGAGCATGTAGATAGGCGTGTTTGTGTTTGTTAATTATTGGACTCATTTTGTTAACTTTGCCTTCTGTAGTTTTGCAGGCCATGATAGTTTTTAGTGTCACTGTCTGATGGCTGGGACAATATAGCAGTGATTTAAAACAATGATTTTTTTATTTGACAAAAGCATTGATTTAAATCATGCCAACCCAATTTCTTGCTACTCAATTTATTTAAACTATTCTCAACCTTCGCATTTGTTTCTCTGTCAAGCTATGGATATACAGCACGATTACCGGCTCACTTGTCATAATCTGCTTTCACTGTGAACATAACAAGAAGTCACCCATCAATAAGAGCACATCATAGACCTATCCGTCTATTAAGATGATCTCAATTTTGTATTTAAATCATTGCCTATTTAAAAGCAGGTATTATAACACTGTTAAAAAACGTGCTTAGAAACACGTTTCACAAGCAAGGTTATGGGAGCATGCTTATTACACAGTATGAAGTTCATCTTCAAAAGCGCAGCTTTAAAGCATTGTTTTAAACAGGCCTAACATATTGCGTAAAAGCTATGTCTTATTTTTCTCCCCTTGACAATTCAATTAGTCAGTTGATATCAAAAATGTTGTCATATTTAGCAAAATACCACATTCAGTAATTGAGCTTTAGTTTCTCTGTTAGGCACCCTACTGAATATTTTGCATTAATGCAGAATTAGTGGCTGTCAAATCCAGCGTGACACCAAATCAAAAAGACACTTACGAATGTCGGGAATTCGCTATTAATGCAATGCTCATTGGCTTGCGTAAATAAATCTATTATCTGTTGTGATGATTTGCAAATTCTCGAAAACAAAAACTAAAAACTGAAAGATACGTGTATGTTTCTTGAACAGACAGATCATGTTTTATCACAGCATGCTTTTTAAACCCTATTCATATAAGGGGTCTTTTGATTAAGGAGTCCAGTCTGGGCTGGTCAACCGAGAAACCTACCCGCAGGTTTTTTAGTTGCTTAAAGGCTTTCAAAGTTGACTGTTATCGGCATGTTCGGCTTCTCGTTTCATTCGGAAACTATGAGCGCTCGCATTGATGATCTCATTATCTTCACTTAGGAGTTTCTCTATTTGAATTGTGTAATTTGGATGTACTTCCACACTTCTTGGTCAACCATTTCCAGAACTGCATAGATGGAGTATAATATTATTGAATTGTTACTAAGACAGAAAATACATTATCAGACTCGAACTGATAGCTTCCGATATAATGTGAAAGTCGGGATATCAAAAGAGTATAACTATTAAGAATATAGACTAACAAGAATATTAATAAGAAGAATTAAGAATATAACTATTAGGTCGTCCTAGGTTGGGTTTGAATAGGATCTCATTAATGAATTTCTTCATAGAATTGTATGAGTACATTATGTGTGACAATGATCAGTTTATTGAAATCTTCTTCATAGAATTGTATGAGTACATTATGTGTGACAATGATCAGTTTATTGAAATCTTCTTCATAGAATTGTATGAGTACATTATGTGTGACAATGATCAGTTTATTGAAATCTTCAAAATTGTTCTTTGCAGATGGACTTATATCGGATATTTGTTCATCAAAGAAAATGCAGAAACAAAGTTTGAACATGTAACAAAAAATTACCATGTGGTGGAGAATCCAATCAAACTCTTTCAAACACTGGCACTCATGGAGGTGAGATTATTGTGCTACAACTGCATTGCAGCGGAAAGCATTCAAAAATGCGGATAATTTATGTCATAGATTTCTTAATTATTCAGTGATCTTCTTATTTGGTTAATTTCTTATATTTGAAAGCCAAGAATTTATCATTAAAGGTGCTAGATGGACGTCATCATATAGATAAAGAATTCAGAGTAGGAACAGAAGTATGCAATGCGTTGGTAACCAATGGAACGATCTGAAGCTCGTTTAGCTGAGAACATGAAAACATCTTGAACACTTCTGAGAGATATATAATGTCATACGTTATGTGAATTTATGAATGAGCATTTAATGACTATACACACTCATCACATCATTGAACTATTGTCATATATGGTAAACTCCGAAAAATCTCATATAGACCTAACTACATATATTTAAATATATTATTATTTCAGTGCCTAAAAACTTCATTTTGGTTGTGATGTTATTTTGTCTGTTCACCGAATAAATTCGATCTCCTGAATGCAGGATGACATATTACTCTCTGTAATTTTGAGTTGCTCAATTGCCTTAGCCCAACATAGGCCTATTACAAACAAATAGCTCAGAAAACCGTATTTTTGACTCAGAATCGAATTTGTCGAGTCTGAAGCCTACTAACAAGATCTATTCCGCAATTCTCGGTTATAATGATGATCAGAAGATACTCAAAGCCATAACACTTAAAGCACATTATGGAACACAATTTCACATACTTCTGAGGAGCAAATTGAATGTTCATGCTAAGGCCTACCATGATGGCCATTTGATTAGCATAATTTTCAATGTGCCCAGGGTAATTGTGTGATCTTCGCCAACTACGCTTAGTAAAAAATTACGAAATATAATGTTATTGTTTCAACAATACAGTCAAAATGTCAAAGTTTGACTGGTCCCTCTCTGGCTTTCAGGACAGTTTCTATGCATTGCGGCATGGATTTTATCAGTTTCCTACAACACTTTTCGCTAATTTCAGTGGTCGATATTTCCATTACCATCTTCTTGAGATCATTGATAGAAGTGAGAACTCGCTTCCTCACCACAGCCTAGCAATTCTCAATGGGGTTCAAATCTGGAGAACTGCTGGGTCATGGTTCCAGGACTTCGATGCCAGAATTTCGATAGCCAGCTTCTAACAGACCTTTTCGTATGGCATGGGGTGCCATCATATTGGAAGCGTTGGCATACACGAACATGTAGCCATGTTTGGAACGTGTCTTCGGGTATCTCGGTGCAAGCTGGTGTTGATTGAAACAAGAACACCGAATGTTGCTGTCAAATTCTGGTATCGAAGTACTGGATCCATGGCCCAACAGTTCTCCAGATTTGAACCCCATCGAGAACTATTGGGCTGTGGTGAAGAAGGGAGTTGCTCAACGGAAACCCACTTCCCTCAGTGATCTCAAGAAGACGGTAATGAAAGTATGGACCACCAAAGTTAGGGAAACGGACCAGGCAAACTTTGACATTTTAGCTGTATTGTTGAAACAATGACATTATATTTCGTAATTTATTACTAAGTGTAGTTGGCAAAAATCACACAATTACCCTGGGGACATATTTCAGAAGTTGGAATAGATGTTATTGCATTAAACTACTATTGTCTAACTCAAAATGAGAATTATGCTAATCAAATGGCCAGCATTGTGTATGCTGAAAAAATGAATTCATTGACTTCCAAGACCGCTGCAAGAAGGATTTTCTTTGAAGTTGCTTAGATCTTATCTACAGATGTTCAAGTACAAGAATTCACGCAATAATTGAACCGCAAATAATTTTTAAAGACAACAGAACTTGTTCCTCGTTAGGATGGATCATCTAACAAGTCTCATTAAGAAGGAATGCCATAGAGTTATGTTAAATGCTGTTTTGTTTTTCTACTACGTTTTCAGCAATGGTACATGTGCTGGTTACTGTAATTCCGGTTTTTGTTTTTATTGCTGTTTGTGTAAATGCTGCACATTTTTTCAGATTTTTCACTCTTTGACCGGCATGGTGAAATCTCCGTGGGTGACAACAGCGGTTCAAGTTTTCTCTCGTGTATTCGTTGTGTGGCCCATTTGCGAGTATATTCCTGAGGTGAGTTGAAATTTGAAACTTAGAATAGATATATATAAACTTGAAAATAGATTTATGCGTAGAAATTGTGAAAATCATTCGATAATTAATGAAATGTTTATTCAAATTTAAGGAGCGCCTCTGGTTTTCGTTCTTGCATCGTGTGAATTGACATGTTGATTTAGCCATGAGCTAGATTAGCCTCTCATGTGCTTAGCGTGGACATGTGGTAAGCAAATTTCAAAGCGTGGATATGTTCACTGTTAATGTGAGCACCTAGTTAAAAACAAAACACCGTTCGCTTTTTTTACTAAGTAAAGCTGCAATGTGGAATATTTCTTTGACTTGTGAAATGTGGAGAATCTTTCAAACTTGAATTAAACTTTCATCGAGAAATTTTCGAATCCTGAAGTTGTTGCTTTCTTACGGACTTGTTGAGTTTTAGTATGTGGACTGTTGTACTTAGAATAGGTGCATTAATACAGACGATGCACCTGAAGTTTATGTTTGATTTTATTCAGATTTGCTGTGCTTCTTCGATTATACGGCTTGAGCCAAATAGTTGTCAATGTTTCGAACAATAGAATTCTCAGATCAAAATACAAAATGCTTGATGTTCTTGACTTCTTTTGGTGAACTTTTCATTTCCACGAGGTGATTTAAGGATCTCCAAACACAGCAAAACTCGTAGAGAACATCAAACGAGTAGCCTACATCAGATAACATTGTATTTACATAAAGTTAGCTATATGAGCACTCACGTCGGGCGGTCAATAGGTCAAATGAAATATGTGCAAACGCGTACGAATGCGGTCCAGCATGTGTTCCAAATTTCTTGACAAGTGAATTGGCGATCTCTGTGGCTACTTAGCTAGACCTTTGTGTCTAATTCAGTGTCCCGGAATCAGTTGATCCAGTAATCGGCGACCAAACAACGCCATGTTATGGGCCGTCGTCATGCCAGACGTATGATGGAAATTCTGAATGATATACCAATCAGCAAATCAAAGCCTTTGAGCACTTCTCGATCAATCCATCCAGTGAGTGATGATGTCACTCCACTATCGAAAATTTTGACTTTGCCATGGATACAGGAAATTGGCTTTGTTCATAATAAGTATTCCAGTGGAAAAGTTCGAGTCTCGTGTCTGTCTGCTTAATGCCCTACGCACAGGAATCCATCGATGAGGTGTTGTAACTTATCAATCGTATCTGAGTGCCATATATTTCTTCACAATACGAGCGGAACTGCATCGACAATCGTCGAAGACTTTTCTCTGGGATTTTATGGCGTAAGCAGCTAGCACATTGGTAGATGTGTCCTTGTCAGTCAATGTCCGTAACCGACTACTTTCTTTTTGATCTTCCACACTCCCTACCCAGCTATCCTGGATATGTCACTGAACTTCGAAAAAGTATCATGAGTGGCATGTGTTCAATTGCAGTGTCCTTCGTTGAACTTTGCTGCAGCTTTCCTAGCTTCTTGTTCCAGATAGGAGAATGTTTGCAGTGCGCTCTTCTTTAGATAGCGCCCTTGCAGTGTGTGCCACATGCGGATGGTCGTATCAAATACATAACGACTATTGAACCCACACCGTTTCATCTCTGGCTCGCATAGAACTACTGATGTATCCCAAAAAGCACATTCTGTAAAAAATAGATTTTTGCTATGTTTGGAGCCATACGTCTTTAAGTGAGAGATTGAGCTGCGAACATCTGGATGGTCTCGGTTTTACTCAGCACGCATCATGCCGCAAAAGGCGGCGGACAACGAAGTAGAGGACACGAAGTTTTAGAGGAGTAGAGGAGCAATAGTTGGACGTAAATGAAGGAGGCATGAGGGAGGTAAATAGTGAAGGGCAAACTGTCAAATTTGACTGACACACAGATATTGCATCGTAGTAGAAATTTTAGGCAATGATTTTCGAACATAGAAAGTAAGCAGTGACAATTACTCGTACTTCGCACTGGTAGATTCTCACTATACTTCTCACTCAAGTTCCCAACAAGAAGATGTGCGTCTCTCCCAAATGCATTTGAATTCCAGCTGTTCACTTATTGACTGTTAATATGAAAAACTCATTTTACCAACAAGAGTTTTATTTTAAAGATTAATTCCGATGGACTACTCTCGAATAGATCGTATGCTTGATACTACACAGTGTGATGGAAATCAATTTTGGAGGAGGTACTTTTTGAGCACTGCATTGTTGCATTAGTGCAAAATCAAATACACCAAAACTTGCCATCATACGGCTATAATAAAAAAATGCTATGATAATAAATGACCACCTGGTTCTACATGACCGACTATTCCTGTCCCCTGGGCATGGTTAACTCCTGCAGTTTCAGCCATCGAAAGTATAGAAGAGTATTTTTGGTAAAGTGTATACTGTAACTGAGACTAGAGATAGAAACCGGCCGAAATTTTGAAGGTTACGGTCCGGTGGTAGTCTGAGGTCAGACTGGCATCATTCCGACCTCAGACTGGTTTCAGACTTCGTTCGTAAATTAAATTATACTTCGCAAAATTATGAAATGCATAGTATGCCTATCAATCAATGGCGTGCGCGTACAAAGTTAGCGATATACCCCTCTCCTTAAATATTTCAATTGTTGTAGCGTTTCTGCTCCACGACTGTTTTCATGTTCCTTTACGCAATGCATTGAGAAATCATTCACTTGAACATTCTATCACGAACTTTTTACGTTCTTGTATCATGAACTACATCGTCATCCTCTATATCTGTCATCTCATCGTGTACCTGAATTTATTTCATATTAATATTATGCACAATTGCCTATCATCTACATCTGTCTAGGTATTTTCTCCATGCAATAAAGCCGCTTGAATTGAATAATACGTAATTATATAGTCTCTCTGGTCTGTGTTCTTCGTCAGTGGTTAATGTGATTTGTATATCTCGTAAATTTCGATAAAATTGCGGCCAGACACTTCTACTTGACCTGATGATGATATGGTTCCCATTTTCATTAGAAGGACAACCCGTCATTATTTAAGATTTATGACAGTGTTACAGCACTAATCATGCACACAATTCATGTGGTTTAACGTAAGAAATGTGCCATAAATAATTATTGTATGTACACTTGAATCGAATCACGTGGCCTTACGTCCGGTTCTCGTCTGGAGATGACACCAGAAAATATGACTGAATTGAACAGCTATGCATGTGATATGGAATGATGACTATTCGTCGTCACAACCAAAATGCAAAGCACTTACAACATTCCGTATATTATATCAAAGTTAGAGTGACGAAAGTGGAAGACTTAACCATTGTAGAGACAGCAGCAATGTAAAGCACTTTTGTTTTCACAAATCAGAGTAATGATTGCATGATACAAACAACTAAAGCGACTATGAAGCAAAACCCCGAAATTATCACAGGCACTGGACGAGTCAGAAGACCACCGCTGTACTCGCATTCCGGTCAGTGCCATCACAAGACATCTGCAAACATGCATTCTTGATCCGTCCAGCACCCGCAATGCTTTCAGAGTTTCATTGCATGGTTGCTTCAGTAGTAAGCTAAGCATCTTTGACAAGCCATTGTAATGAAATATCTGTTTGTGTAAATAAAAGGATTATATTGTCTTTGTCTCTCTGGTTTCGATATCTATGTTGTGTATGCTTGGCATTGGGTTGTGAAGATGAATTGTCAGTGCTATTCATTTCACAGTCAGATTATCCGATGTCTGCATCAGACAAGAACCGAGCGAAAGGCCTTGCGATTCAATGAGAATGCAATCACTTTTTAGCAATGATAATAGTGATTATAATTATTAATTGCAATTTATTAAAATGAAATAGTTTTTATGCTCAAGATTGGAAAATCCGGCTTGGAATCCAGTCGATTCTTTCTGAAAGAATCTGTCACTTCTTTCATTGCTGACTAGAACTAAACTGTGAAAATCTTTGGTCGCAATAGATTAGTGTGCACTTTTGTTCACGCAACCTGGTTAGATTTCTTTATTCCAAAATGTTCAGAAAATTGCATAGTTTCAATGCATCTCAAAATTAATCTTTGATGAGCGTCATCCAGTCGCACTTTTCACAATTGAAGAGAAAGGCATTCTATGCAATCATCAATGCGAGCGGTTGTTGTTTATCACCAATACGCAGTGATTGCCATCATGATGTGTCTGTACAAATTACGTATGAAGTGTAGCTGTGACATGCTCAATGCCGCTGTCTAAAGATCGGACTGTTTTTCATGACAATGATGCAACTAAATACCAAATGAATCGAAAATATGGATTTGCCCGTGCTGTAGCAGACAATGATGCACTGATATCAATAATATGCATGTAATGTTTGCATCTCTTATTTTGTGGGATTTGCACCTGGAATAATGAATTCTCATTCATGCAGTTTCGCATTCATGGTGTGGGTGTAGTTGGTTAACGGTTCGAAAAGTTTTCTTCCTCAGACCTATTTTACCTACTTGTCAAAACATTTTCATTGCGTTCAGATATTATTTTACACATTCACCAGATATGATGATAATTACCCATAAATAATCGTCATCATTCTATGCATGTTTTTGCAGCCAAATGAAGAATTTAAGTGATGTAGATGAAGACTGTTATATTCACTCTCAGAAAGGGTTGTAGCTTAACTTCATAAGCATGTGCATGCGTTTGCCACTGTGCACATGGCAACCATGCAACTATGACAGATTTCAAAACGCGATGTGAAATGTTCTGATGTGTGAAA
The DNA here is from genome assembly GCA_907163375.1 of Prostheceraeus crozeri. Taxonomy (NCBI): domain Eukaryota; kingdom Metazoa; phylum Platyhelminthes; order Polycladida; family Euryleptidae; genus Prostheceraeus; species Prostheceraeus crozeri. Next base: position 63,028 of record CAJQUW010001810.1, read on the forward strand.
TGGATCACCTGGAATGCTAATAGGATGCTATTATTAAGATTGCTATGTCGTTCATAGTCATCAACTGCTTCCATCTCAATTGTTGTGTGGAAAATATGGTATTATTCAAAAGCATGTTTTAAAATCATTGTGAAGACACACGTTAAAAGTATGTTAGCTGTCAAAGTTTTGGAATCATGTTTATAACACAGGATAAAAGTTCTTTTTTAAAGCAAGGCTTTGGAATTACCGTTGGATACTTATTTGAAAACAATGTAAATCACAATCATTAAATCACATGGTGAAAATTTGATTTTATAGCAGCTTTGATTATTTCGAAATATTGTCCCATTTAGAGGAGTTTTTTGTCATTCAAGAACAATTCCTACATGTCAGGTATCGGACCACAAGATCAAGCTTAGTCTAACCTTTTAACGGGCCGCAACCTCAGACGTAGCCAATAAGCCAGGGTTGCCGTGCGTATGGGGATTCTATGGGGATCCCCATGGGTATGGGGTGGGTATGGGTATTAAGGCCATCTCCACAGCTCCCATAGCGCTTCTATGGGGATTCTGAAGATTTTTGACATTCACTAGAAGCAATCAGAACTGACATTATATCAAACAATCAACTTCGATGTTGAATTACAAAGTATCACATAGCCTACCCATCTCACCACTTAAAATGCATGAAATATCAATGCTGATCATTTTCACATTAGCAGCACACGTTCAATAATTTTGAATGACTTATAATGATAGTTCCATGTGTGTCAAGGATGTCTGAAGTGGAAGAATTCTGCAAGTCTCCTTTGCTGCAGCGCCGAATGGAGACCTACAAATATTAGCTCTAATAGTATAAATACAGATTGTTTCATAAAAAATGGATCACCCTTAAACATCACCTTAACTTCAACTTTGTCTAACTCCGCCAAACTTGAACGAATTTCTCTGAAATTTGGAAGATATGTCAGTTGTGCTTACTAATATCATTGTTGGAAATTTCAAGCATGAATATTGAGTTGTTTTCCTGTTATAGATAAAAAAGTAGTAGATAATTTGATCTTCATTTAGCAATGTTACACAAAATCATACCTCACTCTTATAAAATTACATTTGTTTCCTTTGTTATGTAATATGTTGTTCTACAAGCCAAAAGCTATCAAGCAAAACAAAAATTAAGAAAATCGGTCAATCAGAGCCAGTATAGCACCATTATTCATCAACGATAATGTAGCTGCTACATGTGATTAACTGGACTTCATGTTCCATAGCTTCCTGACTTCGTTGCGGTGGTGTTGGCAGCACTCCTGATTGCTTTCAGCAAGAAATCTATCTCTTACCGGTTGAAAACAATACAAAGCACAAATGAACAATAACGAGATCGCATTCACAAAAGGCAAAGTGTCAGCCTTGCTAGAACTAGTGTTTTCTTTGCGAGCTACAAGCAAGCGGCTAAATGTCCCTTACACAAATGTGCATCGATGGCATAATGATGTTGATTTTCGACTCTCTCGTAAAGAGGGCTCTGGCCGTCCACGCAAAACATCCAAACGTAGAGACCGCCTAATTTTGAGATTTGTTAAAGTTGATCCAAGTCTCTCGTTAACTGAGATGGCTGCACTAGACTCGTCTATTTCTAAGTCCACTATTCGTAGAAGACTTATTGAGTCGAATTTCAAGAGCTGTAAGAGGCCCTCTCAGATCGAATTATCAGATCAGCATACAAAAAGAAGTTATTTATGGATGATAATGCTACGTGTCACAGGAGTAGTAGAGTCAACTTATGCAAGTCTCAATTAGGGCTTAGGACATTATCTTGGCCAGCTCGTTCTCTTGATCTGAATCCCATAGAAAATGTATGGAGTATTCTAAAACGTAACGTTCGTCGTTCACTGCTACCTACAGATGGCGTATCACAACTTACGTCACTGTTAAAAAGAGAGTGGAGAAAGTTAGATCAGCCAAAAATCAACGATATCATCGAATCAATGCCTAGACGAATTGGTAATGTCATTGACAATAAGGGTGGGGCCACAAAATATTAGCTTCTTAAGAACCGTTACTGTATCATAGCTTATCAGATTATATAAGGACATTTAAATATATTAGGGAGATTAGGGACATGAAATAACATGAAAAATGCTTTCTGTATCATACTTATGCTTTATTTAGTCAAATTTTAGGATGATCCACTTTTTATGAAACGGACTGTAGCTCAGTGATATAATTAAGCTTGCGTGCTAAATGCGATTAATCATTATTAGCCTAGATTTTAAACTAATTACGAAGACCTGTTGGGTCCAGCCCACAAAGCAAGACACATGAAAATGTTGAGTGATTTTCGTCGGATATATGAACAGTGTGATAAAGATTTCTCACACCAAATCATTCAACTGTAAGCCATCTACTCACATTGCAGTCATAGTTATAATGAAAGCTCGTGTTTGCTTTGCTTTCAGTGTGGCTGAGGCCATAGATTATCAACTATTACTACATTAATTCAATTAACGGATATTAAACGGGAATATTCACACATGTGAACATGGCATGATCCACTGAGCAATAAACGATGGATATGACACACATTGGTAGACCGTAAGCATGTAGTGAAGGCCTACATAAGAATTGTGACCATAAGACGGAGTGACCATTTTGAATTACTGGCAGTGTAGCAGCATATGAATATTTTTTTATTTATATTCAACCATGTCTTTGTATGTTGATGGACTTCCTATTATTTGAAAATAGCACCACTTAAGCAACCAAACGAATGAAAAATCCTCACATTAGGAACATAAGAACTTACAGGACAGCCCTGGCTTATATCCTCACAAATGGAACACGTGAAACTCGTATATAATCTATCAAAACAGCCAAATGCATGCCCTTGAAATTATTTGCAGTAAGAATCGAGTTTTCACGAAAAGCAGCTGACTGAAAATATTGTGGGGACATTACGGTCCTTCAGGACTTAACAGTTAACAGTTAAAATTTCAATAGATATATTGATAAATATTATTAATGCTTTTATGAAACATACTGTACTTAATCACGATTGTTTACAGCGAGGAATTTGAGCATTTTGAAATGAATGTGTGTATATTTCCTGAGAATGCTTCGCATAACATGTATACATGATGTGATGTAAGCTCAGGTTTGATTTTACTTGATGTAGACTGGCCGCTTTGTGTTATAACAGCGAACGGTAAAAGGCGAATATAAGAAAAATCGAAATTTCAAAATAGCGAAGTATAAAATAGCGGACTATGCAATGCTCGTGTTGTGCAGAACTAAGTACATACTCGCATTAATATTCCATCTCAACATTTTGATAAGGCCATGTTTCTTTTAGTCTGCATGCAGTTGTTGAATTTTTATACAAATGTGTTTCCTTTAAGGGAACAGTAATGCAAAAATTGTACCATTGCAATGATCTTGCAGCAAAATGAAGTAGGATCGACATGGTCAATAACTAGGTTAAGAGAACCAAAAATCCAAAGTGAGTAAAAGAGGAAGTTTGAAAAACAAAAGCTGATCAATAACCGATTTCTTATGGAAACAAAAAATAAAGACAATGTCGTCATACTATTAAATTAAAACATTCCGAGATAGAATTACGTTTGCGGTAAACTACATTATGGTAGTTTTATGGAAAAAGGGTGTCATGTCTCATGAATCATTAAAGAATTAAGAGCCGAATGAGAAGAACCTATGTATTAACTGTACGTGCAAGCTGGCAGCAGACGACAAAAACTTATGAATCAGTGGAGATAGATAAAGAACAGCTACCTGTTGATGATTCAGGCAATTGTAAATTTTCAAGTCAAATATGTGTGCATAGCGGGCTCTATTAATTACTTGAACGAGCATTTAGTTAAATTTTCGGTACAATAATTTCTAGGTGGCAAGTCAGAATCGAGGCTCAGTAATGATAGAAAAAAGGCTACTACAATTTTAAAGAGCAATAGGCCTATACCGAAGATAGCAAAGAAAAGTCATAAAAGTTACAACACGCAGTCGGTGACTTCAAGGACTCCCATTCCGCATCTCTGAAGTCAAATATGGCCTTCGCATCGTTGAATGCGGTGCAGAAGTTCCACTGAGATGGAGATATTGGACATCAATCATTCTATACAAACATTAGCAACATATTAATCAAGGGCTTATCCTGTGGGGGCGTAGGGATTCTGTGCGGATACCCACAGGTTTTTCTGTGGTTATGGGGTGGGGTGGGGATTCAGATATCAATCCCCACGGCAACCCTGCAATAAGCGCAAAATGAATATCTCTGTGACTTCTGCAAACAATCGTTAGACGTTGCACACACAGAAAGTCAAATTATTATTTTAACATGATTAAAACAAGACAGCGACTACAACAAAGTCGTCTTAGATGCATGAAGTGTAGTGACATGATGGCAATATTAAACATGAGTTGCTGGCTGCACGAGAGGCGTTTACAACCAACTGCCAATTGGTTTTTAACTAATTGTTCCCCCTAGTGATGAGCTCGAAATGCGCAGGGGCTGTGCATGTTTTTTACTATCTTTTTAACCTGAAACCAGTAAAGCATTGAAGTAGAGATCTCGTTTTGCTGAGTATGGATGAAGAAATTTTATACGGCTTGTCATTATTTGAAAATACCTAAACGAAATCATCAGCAAGTAAAGCACGAGTATCATTCTGCTGGCAGCGTAATATATTACTAACATTTGATCAAGTGTATGATAATCCGACATTCTATTCTGTGGCCAATCAGTTGCAAGTGACGTGTTCAATGCAGCATTTATCTCATTTTTTGTATACTTAGTATAAAGGCATTGATGTTTTTTTTTGTTCATTACATCATCTCCCTAATGCACGTGTTTCACGCTTATGAGTTATCATCATGTATCTCTTTGTACAACTCTTGATTCTCCACGACTGATGTCGGCTTCACGAAAATCGTTAGTCTTCTGTTGAAACAGATGAATCTCTTCTGTTAAGCTATATGTGATCGTACGATTTCAAGCAAAAATAAACATCACAATGATTACAGGCCCTGCTGTGTTATTCATGAACTCACATTGTGCATTTTGCACATTGTGTATTTTAAGACAATAGGAAAAGTTCTCTAAGAAGGTATGTGAGTACATGCTTGCGGATTTAGAGGAATAATTATAGCATAGAATTATAGTTCTCAACTGTTTTGGGAGGTTTTGAAAGTAAAAATGGCAGAAAGTTGAACTTGGGCACTGCAACAAATACAATTTTCACAGACAAATTTTTCATATGCTGTAGCACAGCACAATATGATCGTAAAATTCTTAATCGCAGAATGTGTTACACATCAATCAGCAGTAGGCTTCTCGTAGATGACATGAACAATCTTTCAGTTTAACACAATGAAAATTGTTTATTTGTTTTGATATAATCAATTAAGTACAAAATCCACATGTGAAAAATCACATGTATGCTGTCTTGTTGCGATGTCAACAGCATGATCTGACTCTGTCTGTTCGACTCATTATTGTTGCTAATTTTGTTGATAATTTTTTTAAGCAGGGTTCTCCATGCAATGGGAGGAATGCTATCGAATTCCGCTGACAATTTCTGGAGTAGTGTTTTACTCATTCAATATTATGATAAAGAATGAATGTACTACATGTATTTGCCGGTTGTAAACACATATTTGGTATTATTTTGTCTGAAATGAAGATAATATGAATATTTTGATGCGGCGTAATGGTTTTGATTTGAGGTGTTTCTAAAAAAGGTCTTGAATATTATGCTTGCGCGAAATCATTGAATTGAGATCAATTTGAGAGAGAAGTCATTTTGATAACAGTCAATCATTGAAATCATTTGAGACATGGGATCGTGGTGGGTCGCAAACGAAATAGAGGCTGGCGTATTTGATAATGATCAGATAACATAGCATATCGCAGATTCTTTGTCTTGTCGACTTCAGCGAGGTGGTCAGAACATACACGACTATTTATATTAGGAGTAAAGTCTTTCCGTCCTATGCTTCGACACCATCAAATGAACAAGGAAGCTTTTGCTAGGAATCTGTAGAGGAGCTAATATTTTTACGTTCAGTATTGGCATTGTTGGTGCATCCGAAGACACAACACTGTATTGTTTTTCAGCTAACTTAAAATGAATCTCCAGATGAAAATGCTGCTATTTGAAAAGATGCGCTTGTATTTTGATGCCTGTTCGTCACTACACTTGATAAAGATGCAATTCATTCATCGGTGCGTCTAAAATTTGACGCTTGCTTGCACGCTTTCATCTTATTCCCTTGCTATTGTCCTCACCCGCTGATCATCAATGACGTCATCATGTATCTTTATTCAGCTCTTGCGATTTTCTTTGCCAACGGACATGCGATTGAGGTCATGTTAAAAAATCATCCAGAGCACACCTTTAAGAAGGAGTTGTCATAATGTTAAAAAATTACAAGTACAATTCTAAATGTGTCATTTGATTTTTATGTTTGGATGTATACTTTCCATGGATGAGAGTGAGGTAGCGGAACCCTCTCGGAAATTCACATGTCAAGGGGGCCGAGTGCTACTACTGAAATTTTCCTGCAGGTAACTGTTTAATTCCCTTCTTCTGGATTGCTGAAATTCGTTGAAAGCTAACTTATGACATTTTCGCTTAAACAGAGGGCACGAAAGGTAGAGGTATAAAGTATACATGTACCTACACGTTAATTCAATTTCTCGTTTGATAAGGGGGCTCTGTTAACAGCAGAAGGGCGGGATAGGCAGTCGGACTGGCTGCATGCAGGCGTACGTTTTTTCGATGATGGGAACATCATTTCTTTAATTTGTTAGTAAAGATCGTGGTCGGATCGGCTCAAAGAAATATGGCTTAAGGATGGCTCAATTTCGTCATTTCCAGTTTCATGAAGGTCGTTGTTGCTCATGCTGGTCATGACTGTCGAGAGGTAGCTTAAAATACTCTCTTCAGTATGGCCGAGATTTTAGGATCGAGTTGAATCCTGACTTCTCAGCTCTTTGACTTCAAGCCACTGATTGGCCGATAGAATACAATAGCTAAGATAAGAAAAGTGGATATGAAGAAATTCCGAATCTGAGGACCAAATCACATACTATTTATAAAAATGAACTTGTGAAATTGCCACAATTCCCCTTTTACAGCAGACTAGCATGTTATAACTTCCTAAGAGCTAAAATTCTAATCAATAGGATACTACTGCATAAGTCTTGAAAGTCACGCGTTAAATAATAGAAATTCAAAGTGTGAGAGACAAACTACTAAGCTTCAGAAATCAAAACGAAATTTGACGTTTGTTCAAATTTATTCAAGCTCAGCCTCTCATAATTATTTAGTGATTGCTCTAATTTTATATTTATTTTTGGCATTTATTGTTTCACTTTTTATGTTGTAGCTTGATGCATGCTGATGTTAATTATCACCATTATTGACCGCTCCACATCCTGTCTTACTATATTGTCTCTGTATTGCATTGTCACACAGAGATGATCCTTTTCCGCGGGGCCCCAAAAATTCTGCCTAATATATTCTTTATTTTTTTCTGTTTGGGGTCCCCTTGAAATATGAATTTCTGCTGAGGCTCCCGTTGCCACACTCTCATCCCTGGTCACAAGTTCAGATTAATCCTCGATTGTTTTAATTTCAGGTGAAGGCTAACTGCCTCGGTATTCCGATGTTTGTAGTGGCATGGACTACCACTGAAATCATACGTTATTCTTTCTACGCCACCAATTTATTGGGGAGTGTTCCATATCCCATCAAATGGATGCGATATTCATTGTTCATCTTCCTCTATCCTCTGGGGATAACGGTGAGACCTTTAACTGTTTTGCATTTTTACTGTGGAAAGTATTTTTAGTTGCAGGCTTCTTATGCTTAACACTATGAAAGGTTTTCGATTAATCACATTGTCATTCATTACATTCTCATACTGTCCATTTTTTTATTTTACAAGTCGGGTGGCATTCTTACCGAGCGCCAAACTAACGCAGTGAGAATACAAAAGGTTATGAGCTATTCCTGCACTAAAATCCTCTCTCCTAATGCCTTTCTGGCACTTCAAGCTATTTTGATGGCTTGTAGTCTAATTTTGTTCCTACAAATTTATGCTTTGAATATCAGACGCTTTCTTTTACATTCTTAATCTCTAGACTTTTTAAGGCATGGAATTTTGTCCACTCCGGTTGGTGCTCATGTGTCTGCAAGTGGTTGAACACATTGCATGGCCGCGCTCCTGCCAGTTCATGGGTATCCGGCTCCTAACATTTTCACTTTCTGTGCATCATTATTAGGGCTGTGCGCTAGTGGTACCTGTCCGCACCTGTGCATCGAAAATTTTAGCAGGTAATTCTGAAGTACTTATGCATGGCCGAAAAATAAAATGTTTTGCGCTATAGAATTGTTAATTTCTAGTATTAAATGCAAATTATGTAAAGTTCTAGCAAAATGCTAACAGTTCTAATGAATTAGAAGTCAATGATCACCGGGTATTTAGAAAATATCTGGATCCCGACAGGGATTGGTATAATGTCAGGCATCGGGATCGTGTAGAGATGAAATTTCAACGTTTTAAAGGCTAATGCTTGCACCATTAACTGACAAACAGAATATGCAGACAGAAACAGAATCACGATTTATCTTCATTGGACAGCGACACTCCTGAATTTGAATCTAGTTGTTATTTTGTCAAGGAAAAATACCTCGAAGTCATAATATTGAAATGAAAGAAAAATATACTAAGCAAGTCAAAAATCGAGACCTATATGGTCCCATGATTATTGCTTGTAGCCAATAGATTATCACCTTTGGCCACTGTTAAAGATGCTTAGCCGGCATCTTTCAGTTCTAAAGTGATTTACATATACGTGTGTTCGTAATTGTGGAGACATTTACGTTTATAGGACGCATAGGACGAGAGCATATACCTGATTGGTTCACTGCTGGTTGGTCTGGAAAGCGATTCAACTCTGTGACGAATCATTCTGTTCAGTGTCCAGATGCACGTTAAGAAACGGGTATCAGATCCGGTCAGCTATACGTAAATTTGTATTTCGCACACGATCAAAAACTTAATTGTCAATTTGAATGGCTTTGTAACTTTATCACCTTGACTAGACCAGATGAAAGATCTCGGTGTTTTCATGCTCTTTTCTTCATTTTTTGCATAAAATGATTTCAAGGAAGTCAGTGGCTCTGCTCCTTTACCAGACGCGCTCGCCAATAATATCCTTCGCTCACGTTTTGTATGCTGCATTGCTTTCCACTATTTCTACCTAAATTTTCAATAAAAAATTAGCCGAAATTATTGATTAGAAAATTATTGCAGTTACGTTCATTTTGAAGAAAAGCAAGAAACAGTCAACAAATCGCCAAAAAGTATGTTACAAGTATGAATGTGTGACGACTGTGACCCTTGTCAATTGCTATTGTACACAAGCGCTTCGCGAAGTTTGAAGTCTCAAAATACAATTTGAACTCATATACGTTACGTTCACTAATCTATTGTCATAGAGTTTTTAGCATTTGATAGAAAGTTGAAATCTGCTTTAATCTTTAAGAAGCAAGGAAAGTTTGATTAGAAGTGTTGGCACTACTAAACATCACAAACCCAACAGCCCAAGTGGGGTTTGGGTAATAAGATTTTTGACAAGAACCCTGGGTTTTGCCAACCGAGACTCGAAAAGACCAGAACTGACCGCTACTACCTAGAGCAGCTGAACAAGATGATGCCAGAGGCTGCTTATCATTTTACAATTTGTCAGCGTGGTCTTAGTGCTTATCCATTGCTGTGCTCATGTGCTGGATGGATACAGGATTAGTGTTGTTGTATGAGTGACAGTTTGAGAAACCGCAAAACATTACGTGTGTATGATATCAGGTATGAAATGAAGAAATCACAAAAGGGCTCGGCTGCAACAGAATTGTTAACATTGTAGGAAGAAGGTGTCTGCTAGAAAATTGGTTGCTAGAAAGATCATATCTGTTGTACAAATCGAGTGTACTCCATGAACTTATTAAGCGAGCCAGCTGTTGTTCCAAGCAAAATCTCAAATAATCATCGATCGAGAGACTTGACAGGGACCTTAAGCTGAAATCATCGGAGGCCTGCTATTCAAGTAGGGAGCAATTGACATTAAACGGATTAATTGAGTGAGAGATACTTAGCCATATTTCACAATCTTTGCCTGTGTGAAACCTTCGGAGATGTCCATATTGCAGTTTCATCTGTGAGTCGATAGATAAGATTATATTTACTGTCGATAGAACTGAACTCATAGAACGAATAGAACCTCTCGTTGGAAAGGTTCTATTAACTACTCGGGGAAACCCGGTAATTAATGAATTAGCAACAAAAGCCTTCGACACCCTGAAATACCGGTGCTTCAATTGACTCTAACGAATTGAACTCTCACAGCCAAACGTGATCGTGGTCGGTCGTACGCTCCGCTGTCGCTTCTTCCTATTGTGTCTTTTCGGTGACGTCAGTGTTTTGATGATACTTTTCGGCTGGTCTTTTATATCATCTTGATCGTCGTCTTTTACTTTGGTTCGCCTCGCTATGCTGTTCCCTCGACCTCTGCGGTCCGTCCTCTGTGGTTGTTTGGCACCTTAGTGTTTGTGATCATCGATCAAGTGAATATTCAATCCTTTTGTCGGTTTCCTCCGTGTCAGCACAAATTGCGGGTTAGGCCTCAGTCAGAATGCGAGCTTTTCCAAGCGTTTCTGAGCAAAGCGTTTTGCAGCAAATATAAAATCATCATCGCAGCAGTTGTAGACTGCCACACAGTGAGCAAAGCAAAGAAGAGCTATTAATAGCTTATGGACATATATTTGGTCGGGATGCTCGTGATTGCTTTGCTTTGCTTTGCTCGCAGTGTAGCTGAGGCCTTGCGTGATCTTTGTTTTCGCGTCAACGTCGTTACGGATGTCGAAGCGTGTTGGTGTGCTGTATTTGGTTGGGACTGACAGCTGTGTTAAGCTGTCAAATCAGCTGCTAAGGCAAAGTAATTCTACTTTTTATGTAAACCGGTCCAGACGCTCGGAAATCAAATTATCGACTTTTGAACGGCGTCATAAATATGTTGCGTGAATAATATCTGTGACCATTCTGATTCATAGATATCGATTCATTGCGCTGTTTTCATCACAATGAGTTTGGATTTCCGCGTTATTGCAGGGACATCTATGATAAGTAGTATAGCTTTATTATTAATCATAGATGTCCCTGATTATTGTCGCAATATGCCAATGAAAACGACAAATGTCATGAATCTCAGTGCAGATAAAATTCATGAACACATTTTCACGGAAGCTCAGTTGCTGGAGGCAATGATGCAAATGAAAAGTTCTGGTGCATGTATTACGGCACCGAAATTTAATGAAGCTGATTTTGATGATTATGACAGTGATATGTTAAACTCAACCGTGCACGGTTATGATATTAAAACTGTTGAACATAATCTCCAAGACTAAAATCAGGCAACCTCTATCATTTAGCATTTTACTTTTCTACAGAATGATTTTCATGGATTTATGATAGTGCTGAAATTGATTCTCACTGCCATGTCCTGAAATCCATTCCCCATGATATCCATATTATTCGTTAATTTCTATCAATCATGAACTTTATCTTATGCTTTTAATGTCATGATTCAAATCTCTTATGATTTACCATTGAAACCTTCACTGGAGTAGACATTGGAAATAATTCAGCGTGACAGACTTCAATAATCTAAGAAGTTTTTTCTGTTTTCAAACACTGATGAACAAGCTCAGTAAAGTCATTCGAAATGGACACTCAGAAAATGAGAGTCATCAGATGGTATTCTCAGCAGGGACTAGTCACTCGTGGTCTAACCTAATTATTCTCTGATTTTGACCGGATGCAGAAATGATCGTGTTTATGATCCAGATTACCATCAATTCTCTAATGACTTCCTTGCCTAGAAATGTTGGTGGAAATCGCTGAAACGGCGACAGATCAGATGATAGTTTTTAGGTGCTATGTCTTTTAACTTGAATGGTTGATAATATCGCAGCGTTTCCAAAAGTGAGCGCACAGCGCGCAGCTGCGCGGTTTTGCCGATTTCTGCGCGGAAGCGCGGAAAATTGAGAAGCTGCGCGGAATTTTGATGTCACAATCTTTTTTCAGTTTTAAGTATGTTTTGAATCTTAGTGTGGTGTTTTCACGGAAATCATTTCAAATTAGACATTGTTCACCTAATGTACAGCTTCTGTAGTACATTTGATAGAGCACATTTTTTGTTAGATAAAATAAAAGAAATGTACAAATTTTCGTGGACTTATCAGGTCCGCTTCATCAGGTTGCAGTGGTGAAACTGAAGTCAGACCAAAAGAGAGAACGATATACGTGCGTATATTAGGTATATGCATTTCCCATCGGTTCATCGCATTTTGTGATTGCTGTGTATGGAAGGTCTCAGTGAATAATCGCGGGCGCCACTTCGTCTGCCTTGTGATGAGGTGCGCCTTTGACTAATCAATAGCGTGATTCCTCTCGATCGAATGCTCTACAAGGGCTAATTTCTGCAGTTGAAAAAGAAAAAAGCTTCTGCAGCATTATTTCAATAATAGATGGGAACCAAATTAGGATAATTTAGCTTTTCTACTCATAAGATTGTAAAATGACTGCGAATCAAGATACATTTGCCCTGCTGCTTGAAAATTTACTTATGCTTAAAACTCACTTCAAATCACGCTTTGTTTGACTCTGCATCATATTGGGCCCACCTAGTGCTGGGGAGAATAAGTAAACCACTCAAGTACCACAAGTATCATTTTGGCCCTTCAGATGGTCCATTTTTTCTACACCGCACTGTAAATGGATTCTATTGTTTTTTCGTTTTGAATGTGAGCTGTCGCGTGAAAATCATTATTTTACAGGTTTTTGAGAAACTTTACAGTGGAATCATCTCATCACCTCATCATATCCCTATACAGGGAAAATGTTGCGGAAGAAGATCTCATTCACGTCGAATCCCAATTGAATTTCGATTGCGACGCCGACGCACTTCTTCTTGAATTGCGCAAGTTTCGTAGCAATGCGGAAATTGACACAGAGGAAGTCGACTTGCCCAAATTTTGGAAACAGATAGCCTCGAAGGATGCCTACCATAGTTTGAGTGCACTGGCCAAAAGTTGCATTATTCTACCTCATGGCAACGCTGACACTGAAAGATTGTTTAGCTCGATGAAGCGCATTTTGACCACAGACCGCAACAGATTGCAGGATCCCAACTTTAACGGTATTCTGACAGTGAAATTATTTATGCGAAATCGCGGATACAAGAGTGCAACGTTCCCAATTGGACGCAAGTTGCTCGATCGTTGGTATGAAGCATCGAATTCCTACATGCAGTACGAGTATCTGAAGCAAAAGGAAAAGGAGCGCATTGAAGCAGAAAAAAAGAAAGAGGAAGATCGAAAAGCCAGGGAGAAAGAGATGGAAAGAGAAAGAGTCAGGCAAGAAAAGGAATCAGCAGAGAAACTCGCCGAGAGTAAGCGGAAAACGGCCATGGAATACATGGAGGCAGCCAAGAGGCTTATGCTAGAAGCACAGTCGATAACAGATGCAGCTCCCGTGTCATCGAAAAAAGATGAGTCCAAAAGAAAGTTGAAGAGAACTTTGCCTTCGACCGAACCACTGATGGATACGAGGCGTCATAGACAATGATAAGACACTTGGTGCTGACTATTTTCTCGTCATCCTCAACTCAAGTTGTTGCAAATTCAATAGATGAATACAATTTTTCTTAAAAAAGATTTATTTCTCTGTCAATATGTACATCTACATTCAGATAAGCTATATGTCCTTCACACTCAGTTACCGTGAAATGTAGTAAAACGTGGACCATGAGGCCACTTTTGAATTTTTTTGCAATAATTATCATGAAGACCTTTTGTTGTAGTCACATTCCCATGCCACTTGACTCGAGAGATATTGGTACCGGAATAGTTTCTTGTTCACTTTGTTTTGTGAAGTCTTTGATTATTACTGAAAATACAGTACCTACTACACTACGCTTTGTTTATAGTTACCTACCAGTTACAATATGTTGACCCTATTGATAGAAACAGTTATAGTTACCCAATCAGGTTCCATCGAAAGTCTACTTAAGATTGAAAGTAAAAGTTGCACATCACTATGTAGGATTCATTTTTGAATATGCAAGAAAATGAAATCCAGAAAATCACAAATATGGTCTTAAAACTGCAATGTAAAAGGGTGTTAGGGTCCATCTGCGCGGATTTACTTGGCCTGCGCGGATTCTCAGAGATTTTACTTTGGAAACGCTGATATCACCAACATCTAGGTACAAAGCGATTTCTTCTAATCAATGAACAGATTTCAGGAGCACATTATTGATTGAATGGCATTTATCACTAAAAGGATGCCTCGGTAATAGTGATCATGGGGTATCAGTATAGAGTGTAAAGACATAGTCAGTTCAATTCAGAATAAGAAAATGAAGAAACAAAAAAAGCAACAACTATTAAGAAAAGAACAAGCATCAAACGTCAATTGACAACTTAATTTATGTCACATATACATGTAGGCCTATGCACATGTGTGCATCTGTATCACAAAGTGGAATTGTCATTTAATAGCTTGATAGTTGGCACGCTTGTGGCGCATGTTTCTACAATCTCATAGCCAGTCAGCAAGATGCCCATGTGATAAGCGTATATGACAATGCCGGGATCTACCTATTCGTTGAATAATCGGTATTTTGTATCAGTAATACTGGCATTGACAAACATTGTAGGAGCCAAATTTAAGACTAAATTGCATAGCTTTAATTCCACAATTCAATTATAAATTCAAAATCAGGAAATACAGTCAAAAAGCATTATGGGACTACGATAACCGCACATTAACAACTTCTGTTATTATGGTACGAGTACCATGAATTGAATGTATTGAAGTAATAGCTCTGTTGATCATCTGTTTTCGAAGATGTGCAAAATCCAGTCTATTTATTCTGATTATTTTTCAAACTGCATTGAAATGCAGTGAACGCATCCGTAGTTGCTGATTAAAAATAATAATTAAAATATTTTGATTTTCTATAAGAAGCATGTTTTTTTGTTAAGTTATCACTGCTCGCTGCTGAAATTTTGCTTCATTTTATTTTTGTCGATATGGCGTCATGTTCTTAAAAGTAAGGATCTTGTAAAATTCTTAATCTTGGACTAATTTTTATGTAAGCACATGTGATTTTCGAGTCAGTCGACTATCATGACATCGCTTCAAGATTTCAGTCTGCGTTTTGTTTTCATAGTAGTGCCATCATTTCGATTAATTTAATGCGAGTTTCAGACTAAACTAGCACGAAATCTAAGTTGAAGATCCATTAAGCAATTTCAATACTAAAACTCAAGCTCCAATAACTTAAAATTGACAATGCAGATGGTGAATGTTCGCCGTTTCCCCTCAATCAGGAACTTCCGTACGATATGGTGTTGAATTGAACTTTGTACACTACAATTAAGCTTATATTTAAAACGTAGATTAAATACGATTATGTAAAAACGTTCGTCTGCAAATTTAGTCGCACTAATATGTTTGAAACAGATTAGACATATTACCGGTGTGGCAATCCCAGGTTTTCATACTCACTCGCAATTCTTGTTCACTCATCACATGCTATTCTTAGATTTGATTTTAGATTCTTAGTTTTTAGTGGATAAAGCAAAATGACAAAAAAAAGCAAATGCGTTTTAAATTTCTGTGAAAAACTGCTCTTACATGCTATCTAATCACGATTTAAGATTGTAAGAATGCGAGTGCAACTGTATCAAAATTATGGATTTTCTCTGTATAAGATTTTATAAGCAATCTAACTGTTGTAGACGATTTATCTTGCATTTCCACCCAGAGAAAATTGCACTCATTCATCATAAGCTAGTGACTCCAGACATGAAAGAGTTAATTTCACTCAAACTTATTTGACTAAGAGAACCTTCAGCGAGACTGTAATAAAAAGTAAACAATGATTTGAAGCAGAAATAATGTTCCTCGGATTGAGTTTGCTATGAAAATTTTCACAGATTTCATTCATTGCTTTGTCTGGCTGGACAAAACATGCAAATTTACAATGTTGCTGTGTTTGTAAACTTGTTTATTCAATGATTCAAACATCAAACAACTCGCTTGTTGCCCTGATTAGTTGCTGCCAAAACAATTTGGTGATATAATTTCGTGGCGCATCTCATGTAATCGAAACCAGATGATACGTAGCAGTGTTTGGAATTCTCGGGACAATTTCAGATCCCGGGATTTTTCCCAGGACAAACCGAAATTCCCAAAAAGTCTCATGTTGCTGGCAATTTTGCTAGCTCGACTATTTTCTAAGTGCATTGGAAGGGTTTGTATTTACCAATATATTTTACTGGTGACTATTTTCGAGTTGTATTGGAAAGGTAATAGCATTTAGAGACACTTTAATTACGGTACCGTACATTTGAGATGCAATTAATCAAGCAAGCTTTTTTAATCACGATTAATGCCTGGGAAAGCTGTATTTTCAAAATTGCTAACTGCTATAGTTGCTTACTGATAGAATTATTTCTAATTTTGGTACAAATTCTGCGGTAATTCTTGTACGGTACCGGTACAAAGTTACGAAAGTAGTTAGTAGGCCTATTGACTTATGAACCAGTTGCGTTTGATATACATGTAATTAATTATATTAGACCTATGCCTACATGTACCTCATACTCCTTGTGATTGCGCGTATTGAAATGCCGTCCTCTGCTGCTAGTCTTGCCAGTATTTCTGCTAGTGATGATTGCTTAGCAGACATGAAACCTCGATCTAGAGTTTGTTGATTAACTTTCTTCCTCTGCGACGGTTGATCAGCCATGTCTTCATCAGCTTTGCGTTTCTGGGCACAAGCTCACGATGAATGTTCTTCAAATGTCTTAGCAAACCGCTAGTCGATGATCCTTTGCAGCCGATAGAAGCTTTGCAAATATTGCAGATGGCCTTCAAGCCAGTATCGTCTTTCGTAAAATAGTTCTAGGTGGGTGAATCCTTGGCTTAGACACTGCACTGCACTGAACTCTCAACTCGAAGGAGTAGTCTATAAACTACGGGCATTCTTCTTGAGCGCTAACACCAAAATCAATTTTCATCTCCAAGAGATGGGAAAAGGAAGGAAACGGTGACAGTCATCTGGCTTCTCGCACCAATCGTGACCTTGCGCAAGCCTTGCGGTAGCAGTCACACACACAGAATCATAGCACAGAAGTGGCACAGAATCATGCACATAATACTGTAGTCATACCCAAGACGTCACACACGATCACTCAGTTCTAACATCATGCTATCATACAATACTCAGCAACAGTTCAACACATGAGTCATTCTGCCGAATGACGCGACGGAATATGACCTCAGACAAGGACTGCTATTATATTTAGACGTCCTTGCCTCAGATGAGACGACAAATGTACTATGCATAATCAGAATAGTTAGCTTTTGTGCTATGTACTATGCAGCTTACGGTGCTACTTACTAGCCTTTTACGACTCTATACAGACTATGTAGCCAATCATTAACTAAAATATGATAGACGCAGATTCGCACAACTACTATGTAAGTCAGTAACTTCTTTTTCAAGAAAATTGAATCCCGGGATTTCCCGTCTCTGTTTCCCGGGATTCGGGACAAGAGAAATACGCCGGGATCCCGGGAAATCGGGATCCAAACACTAATAAGTAGCAATATTTTATAGAGCAACATTTTCAAGATAAAGAAGTCAAATTTCCAATTTAAGTGTAAAGAATTATAACTGCGTATCCTAATATTTTATAGGCGACAATCAAAAGTTCTTGATAAAGCAACATGGGAAAAGTTAGGCATTATAAGTGCTTGTTTTTCATAGCATGGACCAATTCTTTTCTTCGGCTGTCGTTGGCACATGTACTTGCTTTCTAAAGTAATCTATTTAGACAGCAGCTTTGCACTGCCTATCTAAATTTTATCAGCTCATCAAAGTTCTAGCAAAATTTGAAGGCTGATTTGATTCAGTGCAGGATTATATAGATCCAGAGACTTCCTTGGCACTTGTCCTGGCAATAAGTTGCTTAGTTATACGTTCGATACACATGACTAAAACTTTAAAAGCTGCTGTCCGCATTTTCGGCGAATAATTGAATTTCTGTTTCGCTATGAAATATAAGCCACAATTTCATCGAATCGCCAAAGTTTGTTAGTTGAAATGGACAATTTTATTACACGATATTTGGGCGGGTCTCTTGGTTGTTCATGGTCGATAACTACCGCTACACATTCTTTGTTTGTGATCGCGTTACTAAGTCGGCGGAGGGTCACTCGTTAGGCGCCACTGACGCCTAGCATGATTTAAGCTGTCGCTTGCTGGTATGTCCAGGAACTAAGCAACTAAGCAATTCGTATAGACACTAAGCAATTTGTGCTCAGAGTGTACAAACCACTGAAAACTGCATGCTCTTTACAAGTACAAGCTTTAAACTAAGCTAATCACTTGATTTCGTAATTATTCGATCATTTTACCATCATTTTCACTTATTTTGTCTATTGCTGTTAATTTCTTGTTGATACTACAAGACTGCCCGCAAAAACTTCTAAACTGAATTGATCTCTTGAAGTTAGTCATTAAATTTTTTGCTGATCGTAGAGTAGCCGGTCCCCCAAACCAAATCGCCACAGCATGTCCAAAAATTAAGTAATCGGTTGGAGATTCTATGTATCAAGAGAAATGGCAATTAATTGTGCGACCGAGCGGTTGCTATCAATAGAGCAAGTATTTCACGAACACGCAATATAGTACGCATGCGTAATCTCCAGAAGGCCAGACGTAAGTGTGAGACATTTTTCCTTTTTCTGAACATCACTGTGGTCAAGACGACGGCGAAACGCATGCGTACTTCATTATTATGTAGTTAATATTTTGTGCTATCAATAACAATTGCACAACCGCAGAATCACTTGATGTATTTCTTGAACCCATGGCACATCGCGACCGAGCGGTGAGTTCATAATTCACATAATTATTTGCAGCACACGCAAACTTCCGGCACTCCATAATAAACTGCTGGATCTTCGCATTTAATCTAACATTGATTTTTTCTAACAAAATGTAGCTTGATTTGGTGATGACTTTTAAGAAATAGATAATGATTAGGATCTTTTGCTTTGTAAATAATAGATAACCCAGTGCGTCGAAGCGTATGTGCAGCGCCTGAGGATCAATAACATATGAATTATGAGTCATAATTTTTGAAAAGTTGCAGGTATTTATCGAATGAAACTCAATAGCTCTGACATTTTCAATTTCAATTTCCATCGATTGAAATTATATTTATTAAATTTCCAATATATTTATATTAAATTTTATATATTAATTGTCCAACATGATATCTATTCTGCTTTGATTTTTAAATGGAAACACTTTTTCCATTTGTTGTCCAAATTATAAAATTGTTGAAGAAATGTTATTTTTCTTTTGCAGGGAGAACTTCTCACCATATTTCTTGCCGCTAAGGAAGCTGGAAAGAAAAATCTCTTGAATTACAGTTTACCGAACAATTTGAATGTTTCCTTCAGTTATCAGTGCTTCCTCTATGCAGTAATGTTGCTATACATTCCATGTAAGTTAACAGCGCAGAATGTAAATCTGCTTTTTCATCCGAAATAATTCTACTTTCTACTGTACTGTTATTTCTTTTGCATTATTCCATTATTCACAGTTTTTCAAGACAGTAAGCTTTCAGTTATTACTTAAATTCATATTTCTACACTCGTTTCATGAAATTTTTGGATGTTTTGGTCAAATTCAGTTTCAAGCTCATATTGACCGAATCACAAAGGAGGTTCTTATTTGTTGTCATACAGAATTGCGAATTCGTATAGAACAGAACTTGTGGGGTCTATATTCGGATTATTCAATTAGTAACACATACTCGTCATACGTAGTGCTTGCGTGTACTTTATTAGAATTATTTTTCCCGAAAGCCGACAGAGGGATCAAAAACATCTAAAGCTTTCCGCTGACCATTTGCCCGACAGCTGAAGAAGGGATTGCGTCTGAATGAGCAGAGTTATGTTCAATCTGGAATTGTGCTCGACTGTCTATTCAAATAGTCTAATGTCATTGAAGTTATCAGACGCCATTAGATGACAACATTTAGTGACGTAGTTCTATTATACTGTTATGTGTGAACTTTATTGTTAATCCTTGTTTTATCTTTCGAATACCCGCGGGCCGATTAGCAAGTGCTACTTGATACATAATAGAAGCATCATTGTATCTGAATTTTTCTCAACTTCATTACAGGCTATGAGTCTCAGTAGTAATACAACTACGTGTCTCATGCATCAAAGTCCAATGCCTAATAAATATGAAAATACATAGTGAAACTCCGGCTTCTGAAGAATAGAGCACAGAATATCTACTAGACATTCGGTGTGATACGAAACAGACGTATAATAATTCAGTGAAAATGACAATTTACAATCTTAGGATAACGCAAAATCATGAAAAGAATGAAAACAATTTTTTTCTAAAGGCAGTTACATAAAACGTGTTTGAAAATTCATGTAGATACCTGGTTTCAAAGCCAAATTTAATGAATATTTTTAGATGTTTTTTTTGACTATTATAAACTTTTCCATATTTAGAAATACACAACACGAGGTAAATGTGTCTTGCTAAACGTTCATGTGTATGAGGTCATGAAGATCATTACACGAAGCCGTGGCGAAGGCAGTGATTATGAGATCTATTCTTTATGAGCACCAGCGGAGGACATTTATGGGAACTGGTAACATGTTATCGAAGCCGACATTTGTAATTTGGAAATCTTATCAAAGCATTTTTGAAGTAAAAATTTTCAAACTAGACAAGATCTAATAGATAGAATCAAATTACAAAACAAATAGTAATGTTGGAAACATAGTTTGATATGTAAGATAAGAATGATTATTATTAGTTATTAATATAAATATTAATAATATAATATGAAAATTAAAAATGCAATAAATTAGATTATAATCATTGTCATCCTTCCTTTATTGTATCCATCCTTTCCTTCCTTGATCCAGTGCAAATTAAGTTCGAACTTTGTGAAAGGAAAACATTCTGTTAAGATGAGTTTGATATCCATGGAGATGATATCTAGAATTTATTAGAAATTAGACTGAAAAGAAGTTAGGAAACATTAAAATTTTCAAATCCTTCAGGCGCTGAGCATTAGACATAAATGAATGCAGGAGTTTTCTCTAAGTGATGTCGGCAACTAATCTCTTGTAAATAGAATAATTATATTAAGTTGCATACTCAGTTAAAAAGTGGTAACAGACCTGAATATCAGTCATTTCATCCAATATCAGGAATCATCAGCGGACTGATGTCACATCTCTCGACAATTCTCTATTTAAATATGCAGTACACATAGTTGTGTATCTCAAATTAGCTCGCGTTTGGTGAAAGTTTGGACGTTTAGAGATGTAAACTATGCCTATTGATGGTTCCTAATATTGGATGAAATGGCAACTAATTCCGGTCTGTCGCCCAATTTTTAATTGTTGATGAAACTCATTTTAATTACTCTCTTCTCATTGTGTCTGCAAAATGCAGCATTTTTTCATTATTACAGGCCCACTAACAGACGATATTTCAGTAGTGTGTCAAAAGCAGGGCTTTATGAACCCCACCGAAATGGGTATCTCTTCTAAACTAATCTCCCATAAGAAACATCATTCACTTGTAGCGAGATAGTCCGCATACATGTAATCCGACTTCTTCCAACGCTCCATTCCATGAGGCCTCGATCTTATAGAAAGTTCATATTGATATCCATAGTTTTTCGAAAAAGTTAAAAACGACAGGATTCCTGAAGTTGACATTTATAGTTTGGAAGTAGAACTGTCACTGATGTGATTAGTTACTCTACTCGAGTCAGTCCGGAAAGCGTCAACTCATGAGGTCTCAATGCTCATCTCTTGTACATTAATTCTCGTTTTTACGTCCTTTGAGCGCACATCGGATATTCTGGGACATTTTCACTCTTGCCAGTAGTGGGTGTGGACACGAAGATGAAATAAGGTTTGAAGAGAGGAGAGGAGTTAAGTTTGAGGCAATTGAACGCGCAATAATTGTTTGATAGGAAAATGACGATTTATAGTTGAATCGTTTCATTTGTTCCTCACTTAGTTATTTCTGTATTGATAACAAGTTAGTACCTGGTGAAGAGATAAGTCAACTGAAACTGGGAATATCAGTAGAGAGATGAAATGTTCGATGAATTTATGTTGAGGCGGAGTTGTCAAATGTTCGATCAAATCTTAGCAAGTTTGGTAGCTGTGATGTTGCTGTCTGAGAATCATTTCTTTTGTAGACACTACATGCTGAAATTTTAGATGAAGACTCACGCTATGAAAATAGATTAAACCTTTATCAGAGATGCCTCTTGCCTTGATGACCCTTTAACTTGTGCCAATTTATCCAGAACCAGATGAAACATGCATAGAAGGGCATCTGTAACTTGAGTTTCATTTTTGAATTTTTTCATAACTTATTAGCATCACTGGCTGCGTAGTTTTTGCGGCGCACGAGAGACAATTCATGCTACCATTAATAATTATTACAGCAAAAAAATACTAGCCTCTAAAATAAAATAACTTGGATATTTTGAAATAATTAATATTTGACTGTCACAATCCATTAAATAATTGGTTCTCATGCATGATGTGGGGAATTTTAATGATTTGTGGCACTTCCGGTGATTTATGATGTATTAGCTACAATGGACCAAAATATTCGGCTTGTTGGTCGAGTATTATATAGATATTGGTAACATACATTAATCCGAAAGAGCTGCTTTGCGCCAGCAGCTCAATGATTGCTTTATAAGCCGTATAGAACTCGGCAGAGTCGTAGTAGTAGCCATCATTATGTGGAAGTCTCATTTTTCAGTCTCCTTCGTTGCATAAACCGATTCTGGCTATCGTATTATCATTAGATCAGATGAACATGATACTCTTCGCGTGGATGTCCCGCTGATACACGAACTTGATGTAAGTGCTGCTCCAATTTTGTTTTCGTTGTATTCTCTCCAACTGCTTCGCTTCTTCCGAGATTTGAAAGTTTACAAAGATGAAGCGATTATTTCTTCTAAAGACATGTCCGCTGTGAATCCATCGGCAAAAAACATATGTTGTGAACGATCTCCGTGATGCGTATAGCAAGCGCAAAAAAATTCGTTCTTCCCTTATTGTCCATTTACACCGGACAGAATTTTCGATCAGAACCTTAATAAACCTGAATGGCTGTTCACACAGACGCGCGGGATCGCGTTGCTTCCGGTGTGAACAGCCCATAGGTTTATTAAGGTTCTGAAAGCAAATTCTGACGCGTGAGGACTCACCGTCCGAGCCGCGTCCGGTGTGAATGAACCTTTAGATGAGAACGTGGCGACAAGTAGGACTGATGAAATGTGGCACAAATTACGCATCTGGAGATACTGTCGTCTACTATATTGTGTATTCTATGCATCTAACGCTGATGTCAAGATAATTTTTTCTATTGTACAGAAGAGCATAGCCGAAATGCGGTCATCGATGTTGTAACATTTCTCAAATAGAATAGGCCTATGTCGAATGATATTTCAGCATCATCGCAAAGGTGCACAGCTTTCTGTTGCCGATAACCATTGAGAATAATCTTAAGATAAGTATATAAAAAACTTCTTATTTTATACACCATACCTGCATGCACCAATTATGACATTTAGCATCTGGTGCTTAGAGAAGTCCTAACTTTTATCAATTTTGAGCTCAAGGATTTGAGGATTTCATGGAGTCAATCTTCCGTTTGAAAGATGTTCTACACATTGACTCTTCAAATTATTGCGCGCCCGCAATTGAGGTGGTATATGCGGCGATCTGTAGTTGAAAATCTGTCTCCCTGAATGGACTTTCAGGGGTGAATGTGCAGAAGCACTGATAGGCAAACAAAATTCTAACAGCATCACTAAACCATCGGGGTACGCACAGATGGAACTGTTAAGGTTTTTGTTACGATTATTAACTATGGACTATTGACTGTCTTGGTTACGATATTGGTTAGTGACCACTAACTTTATGACAGCCTACCTGTGATTGGTTTCTGTAGGCGTCAAGAGGTCATGATTGTAGAGTGCCTTGCACTAAATCGTGAATACATTGCAGATAACGTTTACATCGTCACGCAGCTAATCTGAGAAGTTTCCTTTTTATCGTGATGCTTCAATGTATCGATCTAAACGCAGGAGTGACCGCTACATGGTAAAAAAGAATGACAATGGCTCTTATTGTGCGCTGCATGGCGATAATGATAATAACACTTATCATGCGATTTCTTTTTTTAATCAATTTATGTTTCTTTAATGCGACCGCTGGCACAGCGGGCACGAGTGAAAAGGGAAATCACTGCCTCCGTCAATACACCATTTATATATTTTCTTTCATAACGCAACTTTCTTTGACATGTTTATTGGAAAGCCTCTTTATCATAAATGGTTACGCAAACAGTTAGCAGATAATCGAATAATCGTCATTCTGAGTGTCATGCATTGACTATGATCATTGATTAAAATCTTCATTGTGACGGCCGTTGTTAGCATCATCAGAGACAAGTTTAAACTTTACACTATCACATGACATCTGATGCTAAGAGTGGAATTGTTTTTAATACAGACTGTCACACAAGGGAGTTGCTTCTGCGCGCCCCGTATTGCTTGGGACTAACAGATATCTAACAATTGTCAGAGATTTGTTTGCCACTAACAACTCACTATCTAGTGCTGCTTCTGTGCGATCACCCAAAGATTGGCTAGTCTGTTGAATTTTTATGACTGAATTCATTTAATTGTATATTATGTAGGATATTCTAGTATAGAAGTGTATTAATGACAATGTATTATTAAGAAGGTAATTTAAACTTGGATAGGTTTTACGAAGTTTTGCCACACTCGAAAGATGTTGACTTATGTACATGCACATCAATGGTGATCATACATGAGCAACGCATAGCTCCAGTTAGAAGTGCATCTATCTCGATCTGTGTAGGATGTCTTCATAATTAAGATCTTGTCAGGTATTTTGACGGGATGACATTTGAAATAAAAACAAATGTCATTTTTCATGGCCACGCCGCTTCTCTTAGTGAATTTACATGCGGAATGAAATTGCATCAGACGTTTGGACAGAATGTGAACATGACTTTGACTCACGAAGGCACAGAGATATTGACAATGGCAGATGACAACAACAGTGAAACACTTTACCAATTAAGATGAAGCAGAACCAGCCGGGACAGATCAAAAGATAGAAGTAAAGATAAATACATAAATCACAATTAGCAGAAATCAGGAGAAAATCAGAGAAAGTCACAAAAGTCTCAAATTGAAAAGAAACTTTGTCTGTACCCACAAAGGTGGCTTCAGCACTTTTATACAGAACATTTCTAAAATTGGTAAAATTGGTGAAAATTTAAACCGAGTACGCTTTAAAATAGAAAAATTGAACGTCTCATCACACAAAACTTCAGAGCGTTTTTACAGATGGGCGCAAATAAACGGAAACGGAGATGATACTTGTTAAAACCACCCACCCCCGATTTGGTGTAACCCTGATCCCAGCTGACTCAGCAGCAGTCGCTGCGTTTATCTATCCAATATGTGAGTCCTTAGGTTTGCAGACGCGTCGGCATTTCCCATTGCCCCTCCCCTCAAGCACGTCCGCAAATATCTGCAGTTCACAATCCCAGCCGGAAGCCCCGCTCTCGCTGTAAGCGTCCTATACACAGAATTAGATTCATCTGCGCGCGCTCCGAAGCAGATAAACAAAATATTTAATTCTGTGGTCCTATATCATCGGTCCCTCATGAAATATTGTCGAACCATTGCCCACTTTGATCGTTTCACTGTCTTACTTAATAAGTTTGCCGAAAACAGTTGACAAGAAATAGTGAATTTTATAGGCACATCATCAAAGCTGATGAAGAAAATGCGCTTTGAATCATACATGCAGGGAATTGAATACACTGTTTATGAAGTAGAGGCTTACCCAATTTTTCTGATATAGAACATTTCCTTCTTGCGGGAGATCTTTCGGTCTACATCGTAGGCCATTCTCAAGCGACGGTTTGTATTGTTGAATCTCAAACGATTAACGCATCTCACATGAAATCACAACGATGTCAGGCGGATTTACAGGTGCATGGTAGCAAACAAAAGACCCCGTTAACCTTTAATGAACAACACAATGATAACATAATTATAGGAAAGTTGACTTGACCTTTACTTAACATAAAGAAAATGTGCTGTACATCAACATCTCAACTTGTCACTCAATTTGTTTCTGTCCTTCCGGGAGGTTGGTCATTAATCTCTGCTAGATTGTGAGAGCCTGATGTTTCTTTTAAATGAAAAATTTATTAGATTATTTTCATCTACAAAGCTAGGATCAGAGGGAAGCTTTGTGTTCTGAAATATATTAAGAAAAATGGTATTAGTTAGCGCACGTTCTTGATTTACTTAAAGACTGTAGTTACTTTGGAAACATGGCTATCAAACTTCCTCAAGAGCAATCTCTCTGATTCATAGTTTTCCGGACTCGCCCCACCCAGCATTCAACTCTGCTCTGATCAACAGGACATCTGAGGCAACCAGAGATATGCTGTCATGCTAATCGTTCGAATCGCTGCTACCTCGGCATGTATAACCGGCCATCTACATGCATACCTGGGTAGCTGAAATGTAGAACAGGTGTATGTACTTTACAAAACTGAGTCGTCTTTCGGAAAGGGGATATCTATTCTTTATGACATCTTCGAATTGGAGCTTATCAGATCGCTGGCCTTAATTGCAGAGAACACGCTTTTTATAAGTCTAGTCAGTTTTGGGTTAGTAGTAATAATAGTGACAGTCATTGCAGAGATCTCATATCTGTGTCATTTTTCATGATGAATGCTCACAAGTGAAGTCATTAAATTGGTGAACAATTTTCAGTCATACCAGCCAGGAATTCAAGTGTTGATCTCGAATTGGATATGGAATGGAATGATGGTGTGGTTTGTCTTTTTTATGTGATGATGCATGTGATAAATAAAATAGCTGAGGAGCACCACCATTAATAATGAAGGAAAGCAATGTTAACCTCATGTGTTGATGTTCACATTATTTATCTAACCAGCATGGGAATTTAAAAAATGGCCCATTTGTTTGTGTCATATAAATTTGAAAATTCTGCATGATGCGTTTAATATTTATGAAATTGGAAAACATTTCAAAGACAATGTAAAAAATTCGCAGAATTTCAACTCTCGTCATGACCACGATCTCATGAGGATATGAAAAGTTGATTTAAACGTCTATAAACTTCGTTAACTTAAGTTAGGACATCAAAGTTGAACATATATCAAGAATATGACCATCGTGTTTTATAAATGATTAGAGAAATGAGAAGGCAAAATGTGATAAATTACCAGTGAGGAATATACACAAATTTTTGATAGAATAATATAGCATGGCATTAATATCGAGTCGAATTTGAATTTTCACTCAGTTCACAGTGATATAGCTAAAACAAACAGCAAGTAAAAGTATATTACCTTAATCTCACAATGTTTCCGAAATATTTTGAACATGATTTAGAGCAGCGGTTCTCAAGGTGGGCGATAGCGCGCCCTGGCGGGCGTTCGCTACATCCAAGTGGCATTGGATACGAAGGAGGCGGTAAGCGGGCGTTTTGCTTTTTATCATATCTTGAGCTGTCCATGCACATAGCACACTGTACATTCCAGAGCAAGCCCTCTGTTCATATATCCATTCACAGCGCTCATTAAGCGAAACAACCATGAATATCTCACACTTCGTTAAAACCACGAAATCAAAACAGACAACATGGATATGAACACTGAGATGTCCGCCAATTGCAAATTAGTGGAAGTCCAGTTTGATGGCTTTCAAAAGTCACGTGACTGTATTGCACATTACTTAACAATGTGAGTCAATATTGTTTATCGATTGAAAATGTGATCGATTGAGACACGCTCTGAATGACACGCTGAAGACACGCTCTTTTTCGTCATCTTTGTGATGAAAACGAAGAAGACTTTCAACAATTTTTGTTACACACTGAAATGAGATGGCTCTTCAAAGGAAGTTGCCTCAATCGATTTTCTTAACTATCTGATTCGATCGTCGAATCTTTGGACTGCTACAACAGAAACCTTTACTCAGAAGTCGTGATTATTAAGCAGAACGCGGACATATGTACAAAAGCATCTTGCGGAAATATTTGAGAAATGCAATTCTCAATGATAGACCTCCAACTTGACGCACCTTTGAAAATCAAATTTTCCAAAACTGGTTAGCCTCTTCTGGATTGATGACTGTATAAAACTTCGCTTTCCTCTTTTATGTGAAGAGGCTAAGCGGTTCGCACTGCCATTTCCAGCTACGTAGTCGGTCGAGACAGGATTCAACGACTTCTAAAGACCACACAGTTAAGGCTGCAGTCGTTTGGATATCATACTAGTACAACGAGGTGACTTGCGCCTACATTTGTCAAAAATTGAGCGTGATCTTGCAAAACGGCACCAACCTCAGGGATCGCATTGGCAGTTTTACTATACTTCATTGTTTATATATACTTAAGAGATTCAAAGAAGCATAGTTGAAAATACCTACTCGAGTCTTGTTTTTATTCTGCCATTTAACGTAAGCATAACTTTTAGATGTAAAGTAAAATCATTTATTCGAAGTATAATAACGTTATGCTTGTATTTCAAGGATAATTTAAAATTGACTCATACAGTGAGTAATATCTAGGTAATATTCGGGTAATGTAAATTCAAGAGATGTATAGACTCTGACGAAATCAATTTCAGGGGGGCACTAGACGTCTTGCGAGATGAAAAGGAAGCGCTCACAAAGAAAAGGTTGAAAAACACTGATTTAGATGGACGGAGGCAAAGGGATACATGTGCAAATTTCAAATAAATTTGAATGTGTATGCACATCAGGCAACTTAATTTTACTGGATATAATCATGTTTGCCTACCTTCGCATCGGATAGGGCCTTGGGAGTGAGTGATGTTTTGAGGTTGTTGATGATGCTTGAAATCGATGCTTATTACTGCTGAGCATATAAAAAAGGTGATGAGGTTGCCTACCGATCATGTGTCATATGAATGCATTCTTTAATCTGCTCATTCTGTTCATTAATTAGTGGAGAAGATGCAAACCACTCAAAAGACTTCAGAATCGAAGACCGCTTTTCGCTTTGTTTTGTCATTAGTTTTTACATATTGACTGCTTTAACGATAGCATTGGCATACTTATTCTGAGTTAAGTATATTTGAATTGATAAAATTCTAGTATATCAAGGTTATGGTCAACCCAACAGATCGGGCATATTGGAAAATGCCGTCAAGGTGGGCCAGTATTCGGCGGCGTCCAACCACCGCAATACGATGAAAAGAAGACGTTAACCGTGGAGTGGAGTACTGGTCTGGGTTTAGCATCTACTGTAATCTGATTATAATGCTTCGAAAACATAATTCTCGACTGGCTGCTGAAAGGCTGCTTTGGTTTCATAGGCTTATTGCGTTTTCCATCGGCTCATATCAAAAGAAAGTCAAGCAGCGCTGAATGCAACTCAAATAGGGATTTTTGGAAATATGTAAATTACGTAAAGTCTGCAAGTATCTTCGTTGTACGTCCCATGCATGGTCAACTTATGGTGGCTTCATTTTATAAAGATGCGTGATAATCATACCTAAAATAGTGTCAGGACAAGAATCTCTCAGCTTCAAACTTGGTATCTGGCATTTGTCCAAAAACTAAAGTTGCGTGCGATGTTGCTATTTCATCTGAGTTTTTCAAATTAGTCAATTGTGACCAGATTTTTGCTGAACCTGCGGCGCACGCTGGAATTGACAGTCAGCATAATAGTCAATTTTACCGGAGATATCTAGCTAAGTATGTAAATCAATAAATAAACATTGTTTATACTCGTAACCACATCGGACGAGCACCTGTCTTCAACTTTGTCCATATTTTCTGCAGAACTCCGACTATCATTCTTTTGTGATAAATGTCTAGCAAGAATACAGAATGTGCCTGTTCCGAAAGTACCAGGTATTTACCATCAAAATGTTTGAGCCCTGGTCCCTCAGACGAACAGTGAACACTGAGCCACGCGTCTACAGTCACGGTAAGAAGAATCCCACACCGAGTAAAAATGTGTTTCAGTTCGTATGAGTCATTTTACCATATTTTATGTTTTTCAACACCGAAAACTCAGATTTCTATGGACCCCGAACCGCGGATACTTTTATCATCACTACTCGTGGATGTCATTTATTCTATGAAACTTCTCTGTGCATAAAACAATGCGTTTCTGTGACATGAAAACGTTTCATCTGCATCTTATTTATTACGCATTCTATATTTGAACACACTACACGTTGATATATTTTCCTTGAAAGGGTGTTGATTGTGCAATGTGAAATATTTACTCAATGAATTGTCGGATTAATATTCTTGCTTTTCTTTATACAGCATTCAGTGGTCCTACGCCTGCGTAAATTTGCGAAGCTGCGTAAATCGCGATTTTTCCGTGTAAATGCGGTAAAAAATGGAAACGCTGCGTAAATTGAATTTTTGATGAATTTTTGATTTAACCGCAACGTCTTGCGATCTTGAAGTAAAGTTATTGATCGTACTATTTGCTCATTTGAATAAAGATAAAAGCTTTCTAGAAATAGAACTTGATTTGATATTACTTCTATTCTTAGAACATAATAAGGCTTAACCCTCTTTTTACTAGGGGGATCCAGGATCTTCCCTAGACATTTTTTGATGCTGCTCCAAAACCATAAAGCAACTATTCTAGTTTTGCGTAACTTGTAGTACTTCTAATAAATTCCAAATTTTGTCAAATTTGGACGATGGTAACGTGAAAAATTTGATTTTTAATTCAAAGCACAGTACTTTTTAAATATCAAACTTTTTGTCAATTTCTTACAAATTTAGGCATCTTAATAAATTCAATCGACTTATATTATAGACCTTTGACAAAGTACAAAGTGAAGTTATGGTTATCATGCTCATTCATCCATGAATGTGTCCACATGTATGAAATTATTATATGAATAATATCAATAACTTGCAAACACTTACAACATTTATAATGTAATACTATCAGTTCTATTCTACAATTAGTGCATCACAAGTCAAAATATGGATAGATTATCATGCCTCACAGTATTTTTGGTGCATTCATTTATTTGGATGAGCAATTCTGTTTTTCCTGTTCAATATGTAGCTGAGATTCTAGCAGACGATTTGTGATTTTCATGTATCTTCAAAAGTCTGCTTGAGTTGTATTCAGCATGGCTTAAATTTCCCAATCCAATCAGACATACTCCCAACATTTGACGTTAACACGCGTTAACTGATCAAAGCAAATCGTGTATTCGACATCTACATGGATGGATTGGTCAGTCGTGAGCAGCTGTGGCCCTCCGCACTCAATGCTTCATCATTGACTGGTATGTCTTGCTACCTGCGTAGCCGCCGATATTAGCATGCCGTACAGGTTATTCAGTTCGTCACAGCAGTGGGTTTTCGGTCACCAACTGCCCACTGATCCATGTACCACTCTACTAAGCAGAATTTTGTCATAGCTGGTGCTACATGTCCAATGAATGTCAGTTTTCTTTCTGTTGCCATAATTGACTGTGAAGTGTGAAAATGACACCTGTGCAACATTTTCAGCAGGTTGACTATTGATTTTGTCCCCAATAGCATTGGTTTCAAGGTGAGGGCTAAGTGTTCAGGAAAGCCCATGTCTCGCATGTTATCACAATTTCCAATGGATACTCAAGACATCAATTTTTTGGGAAATATTATAGAATTTATTACAGAATACTATGCTATGATGTGGCCTGAGTAGGCGAAAATTTAGGAGCTTACTATGACCTATAAGTACCACGGATTTTCTTTTATTCATACAATTAACATAAATGTGTATTTTGATATTCCTAATATAATGAAGTTATAGCTATTTGAATTGCTCTCGATACTCTATGGGCAAGCCAGGAAACCATTGCAGTTCAACATCGACAGTCTGCTCGACTGTTTTAGATGCATTAATTCAGAATGATCTATGTCTTCAACCATCATCAGAATAGCCCCATACTTTCTAAAACTGTTGACAAAATCCGGCTTAATAGGTTGGGCAGCTTAGTTTTATTAAGAAGTGCACAGCAAGAATGCAACATGGGGCCGAATCCCCTCGACAGATGTATAGGGTAACCATAATTATATTTTACATAATTTATATTTTATCACTAAATTTCTCAGTAAGAACATATTACGTAGCTATCACGTCATTTGATGTAGGCCTGTCGACAGTAAAAAAATTAGAAGGGACGTTCATCAGACGTTCATATATACGTATCATATCAGAAGTGCTATATGCTGGAAGTAGATGAAATTAATAAATAAGAATATAAAATGTATGTTATAGAGCTCCTTAGAAGAACGATAAATAGCGGCAGCGGATGAAATGTCAGCATTTCAGATGCAGAAAATCCGGTCCGCTTTGGAAAAAATCCGTGTTGGAAAAATAAGTGTTTTCATTAATCAGATATTCGCATTTGCAATAGTCGACCTGCGCAAATTTACTTGGCCTGCTTAAGCGATGAGCGCATTATTGGACTATACAGTTGAAAGACATATATCTTTAATGTTGATCATCCAGAGATGTATTCGTAGACATTAAGATATCTATATAATTAAATTCACATGGCAAAAGTAACTTTTCCTTGCTAGACAGGTATTCGACATTTATGGAAGAAATATCACTAGACATTCAATAATCCTTCAATGATGTCAAGTATTTACAACATTCCACATCATTCAGACAGATGAACTTACAGTAACTCATTTCGAAAACAAGAAGTGATTTCTCGAATATTTGCGACACTAGAATCAAAGAAATTGTCGACATTAATGGAGAAAACTGAGTAATGGAGTAATGGAGCGTTCTATTCATTTCCATGTAATTATGATTGTCTTGCTCGAAGATTCATCATTTGTAATTTGCTAGTGATGTACTACGTCAACAGACAGTAGGAATGTCCTTGATTGATGTCTGCGCGAAGAAAATTCCTGAGATATGGAGTGAGGAAGTCGTGAAGTTGTACCAAATGCCAAGGAATTCTTATCCTCTGGTGTTAGGCAATGAGATTTATGAGTTTTGTTTTCATTCTAGTACATACCGCTGTTGCATTGATTTTGCATTTTTTGTTTCCCACCATTTGACGAACTACATATGTTTTTTGTTAAGGTACAGTCTGCGCATGCTTATAGCCTCGATGTTTGTAAGTCGTAAGTGAAATGAGAGTCAGGAGAGAATTTCTTTTGCCCTAAAGTTCACCTAAGTGCGTTCTATTCA
Organism: Prostheceraeus crozeri; assembly: GCA_907163375.1. NCBI lineage: Eukaryota > Metazoa > Platyhelminthes > Polycladida > Euryleptidae > Prostheceraeus > Prostheceraeus crozeri. The sequence continues at coordinate 96,537 of CAJQUW010001810.1, forward strand.
TAGCCCAAATTCAATCTTCAGTTCATTTGACAATCAGCAATGAACTGTGGATAGTAAAATGATGAATGGATTTGACGCTCCAATTGAAACTTGTCGACAATTGGTCCTTCCCATTCTCATTTGGGTCATAGAAACCTATGATTTCGGCGTCAATATTCATAGAGCCACATCATCGTTGAATGTATTGACGGATAGCCTATTTATAACGGCATTTATTGAATCATTCTTACAATGATGAGGAAAAATTCATGATGTAGCGTGCTTATTTCATAAGTCGCAGGTGTGAACTAGTGGTGTTGAAACCCAACCGACTTCTGGTTCAGATTTAGCAAGACACTCGGGTCATGTTAATTCAGAAATGTCATATATTTAGGTTTTGTTTACAACTTTTCTATACAGCAAACCATTCACGTGTGTTTCGATGTTCGTTATCAAATTAACATCGGCCATATTGTCGCAATTCATATTTAGTAGCCTAAAACAGCGGTTGATTTTTCCATTAACCCTCATTTTGAATTTGATAATTTACTAATTGTTGATGTTGATAAATGTCACTCTAACCGGCTGCAAAGAAGTTTTTTTAAAATAAAATTGACAAGACTTGGTTGCGTTATGATTACCTGACATAGTTGTAAAATGCAGAATTATTTTCTCAGAGTCATTTGTAACATTTAGCAACGTCTCCAGAGCCTCAAAAAGAAGTGAAACTATGAGACCAAAATTTTAGAATCATGTAATGTGATAATAAATGTCTTTGACAGAGCATTTCAGATCGCTTAAAAAAATTTCCAACAAATGTAAATGTGCAGACAACCAAGCCGGTACTCGTATATACGTCACCCATCAATGTCTTCTCTTTGAATGATGTCACGATGATCAATAATGTAGGAATCATAGCCAAAAATATCTGCATGATTATACCATGCTATGATTCCTATTGTTAGTATTCTATTATTTCTGTATGTAAATCATGGACCATAGGAATGCATGAACTAATTCAGGGATGCATGGTTGTCAACGCCGAGGCAAGAGGAGACTTTTTTGAATTTTTTGACTTTCACTTGTGACTTTTTTGTCATACTTCTTTAGAGCGTGTTTTAAACGATGGTATAATGTTTGTTGTGTATTAAATTTAAATAAACTAGTTGAAGAAGAAAAAAATTCAAGGATGTCTATGAACCATAGATAGAACCACCTATGTCTCATAGACTTTCTGGGTTGTTGCCGTGCATTTTTTCATGGATATTTGTTGCGCATTTTTGCGTGTATTTTTTTCGACAAAAATGCACGATGAAACTTTCTTCTTCAAGCATTGCAATTAGCGGTTATCCGAATTCTGGGGTGTGTCACACCCCAGTCAATGTTTAAACAATCAGAAATAGTATCTACATTTATCGTGTCAAGCTAAATGCATATAAGAATATCCATGCAATATTGTTTTCCACTTGCAATCATAACATGGAAATTAGGAACGTTGAGATTTAAAATAACAGCAGTGTTCGATATCACTTCATCATACTTTGAACTGTCGCTACTTTCGTGAATGCTACATTAACCCTATTTTCCCCCTAGACATATTTTGATATTGCTTCAAAGATATGATAGCTGCGACTAACTTTTGTGACTTTCGGTTTCTATGTATTTGTGATAAACATTACCACCTAGTTCTATCGACCTTTGAAGGCGCGGGGCGCCGAAGCACTTGTCTTGGTTTATATACTGACTTTAATACAATTTCAACCGTAAAACAAAAGAGGCTACCTTTTTGTCTTTCTCAATATGAACATCATCTCCCATCTTTAGGTCAACTATGCAAAATGAACAGATTATCATGTCTCAGAACGTATTTGGTGCATTCATTAATTTGGATGCAGTTACAGTAATTTTTCTCCGCGATATATAGCTAAGATAGTAGAAGACAACAATATGTATTTCACTAGTGCTTCCAAAAATCTCCATTTGAGTTGCATTCTTCAGACGTTTTCATGCGATTACTGATGAAAGCGTATCGTTCGTCAAATTCATCTACCATCACTTTCGATCTGATACTCAGAACATCAACTCATTGAAAGATAGTGGAATTCTAGATTTGAATTGCTATTTATAGTAACTAGATGATTTCAGTTGGTAAAAACAGATGTCACAAAATGGAACGAGCATGCGCCAATCCTGAGAGCGATGGAAATATGGAACATCAAAATTAGAGGCTGAGCTTTCTGAGATCAATGCAAATATTGATAGCCTGGGTAGAAAAGGGCTTATCAATAGTCAGTTGTTGAGGAGGTTTCAAAAGAGAAATGATCAGGACGCTGTTTGAGAGGGGAACTGTGAGAATGTCAAGTTTTCTTAAAGCTATCTATGCAGAGCATTACCCCCTCTTGTCGCATTATGATATGGATCTCTTAAAGCTAAGCCGTAAAGTCAGGACTAATCTATTTATATAGTTATTATGAAAAGTTCAGATATCTTGGCCACTTCCTTCACATTTTTTGCATAATACCTTTTAAGGCCCATTTATAGTCAACTCGGTAGCTCTGCAGATCATTTAAGTATGTCTTGACGATCTGCAGGATTGATCTGTGGGCTCTGCAGATACATCATCTGTAGACTCTAGATCATCATCGATTTTGGTCGGTGATGATGTGGCGTTTATACTTGCCTCCGATATCGGATCACTTTATCTTGACATCATGACAGACGGCGAACTAAGCACTTTGTTCGTAATCAGGTTGTACGAGTATTTAAAACGAAGGCGTCGGACTATGTATATAAGAGAGCTATTCAGAAGGAGGATGGATTATGGAGATGCTAGATTACAAGATGCTGGTTCCTGAATTAATAGAAGACAGTGAATTATTCTTTAATTATTTCCGAATGACCAAATCAAGGTTAGATGAGTTACTGAAGCTCGTTGGGCCACGTCTTAGCATGCAGAAAATCATGCCTTCCCTATCGGTGCTGGTGAACGACTCTGTTTGACACTCAGGATTTTGGCGAGTGGTGATTCACAAGCCAGCATGGCTTTCAACTACAGGATGAGTAAATCTTCTATACCCAATATAGTGAAAGAGACGTCATCTGCAATATGGAAGACTTTGCAGCCTGATTATCTCCCACCTCCAACAGTTGCAACCTTTGAGCAGATTGCGAAAGAATTTTGGAAGGAATGGAATTTTCTCAACTGTTTAGGAGCCCTAGACGGCAGACATGTTGTGATTGTTGCTCCGCCGAACAGTGGCTCGCAATTTTTCAATTATAAAAGCAGCATTCAGTCGTCTTGATGGCGCTGGTGGATGCAAGCTACACATTTATTTTTGTTGACATTGGAGCTCAAGGACATTGCAGTGACAGTACAGTCTTCTCGGAATCGTGCTTTTGGAAGTCAATTTTGGAAAAAACTTTGAAGACTCCTATCGATGCGCCTTTACCCAAAACTTTCACTGTTGTTCTGTACATGATTGTTGCGGATGAGGGTTTCCCACTGAAACCTAACATGATGCGCCCGTATCCGTCAGGAGATTTGGATGACAGCAAGCGCATTTTTAACTATCGTCTCTCCCGAGCCAGAAGAGTCGTAGAAAATGCCTTCGGCATTCTAGCAGCACGATGGCGGATTTTTCGTAGGCCTATTGAAGCTTATACAGCGGTAATGACATAGTGAAAGCCAGTGTCTGTTTGCACAATTACCTGGCCGAAAGTGACCATGGTATTCAGAACATCAAGCGCTATATCCCCAGAGATATAGTTGATTGTGTTGATGATGCCGTTGTCGTGCCTGGCAGTTGGAGAATCGATGCTCAGGATACCGCATTTTCATCGTTGCCTCGTGATAGATCTCGAAACCATCAGAAGACAGCTGGCAAAATTCGTGATGATTTGAAAACTTTTTTCTGTTCAAATGAGGCAGAGTTTCATGGCAAGATAGCGCTGTGGGAATCAAGCGCTAAGAAGCTGAAAATTCTACTTTTGTCTTATATACAGGGTGAGTCAAAAAAAAAACGATATCTGAATTATGTCGAAAAATAGTCTTCAATTGCCATTGATTTTCTTCGTCTATTGATGCTCTATGTCTATGGTCCCGTTATATATCGCGTTCTATATCGCTTAGGCAGTATTTTTATTATTCGTAGTTGAAATTCAAATCATGAAGTCGATAGTTGATCCATCCAAGAAATCTGGTCTAAGTCATTTGAACTTCATTCAAGGTATGGAAAGGAAAGCAAAACTTGTAGCTTCGGCAGTCGCATTCGAAAACGTTGCTGAGGCGAGGCGCAAGTTTCGCGAAGAATTTGAGGAAGAAGCACCAGTCCCTTCAACGGTTCATCGCTGGGTGAAGAGATTCCTGGTGTACGGTGACATTAACCATCGTGAGGAAGGTAGCGGTCGCCCAATATCTGCAAGCGGAGACGATATTTTCACTTCGATAAAACCGCTTGTGGAAAGTGATCCAAACATCTTAACACGCCGCCTAAGTCGCGAAGTTGGTGTATCTCAACGAAGTGTTGTTCGATGCCTACACCGAAAAGGATATCATCCGTTCAAAGCGACACATGTACAAGAGCTGTCTGACGATGACCACGATAGACGCCTTGAGTTCTGTCAGTGGATAACTTCACGACTTGAACGCCAACGGAACTTTCATCTGCTTATCGTTTTCTCGGACGAAGCAGTTTTTCATGTTAACGGATCCGTCAATAAGCACAACATTCACTACTGGAGTGCAAACAATCCTCACGTCTTCATTGAAAAGCCTCAAGATCGAAGATCAGTGACAGTGTGGGCCATGATGGACAACACAGGAGTGTTGAGCTTCGACATCAGCTGCACAACAATGAACGGTGAACGCTACTGTGGTATTCTAAAGGATCATGTCATCCTTTTTTTCAACGGGCTGAAAACAGACACCGATTTTATCAACAAGATGGAGCTCCTCCGCACTACAGTTCTGCTGCCCGCGCTATTCTCGACAGTAATCTACCTAACAGATGGATCGGTCGACGAGGACCCATCGAATGGCCTTCACGGTCTACGGACCTCAGTACCTGCGATTTTTTCTTGTGGGGCACTTTAAGAGACTCAGTTTATGCGCGACGTCCAAATAATACGACGGAGTTGGCCGCCTATATTCGTGAGGAGATTACAGTATTCAGTCGCGACACATGCCAAAAAGTTTACGATTCGTTTGTTCGCCGATGCAGGGTTTGTATTGAACAGGAAGGTGCTCAATTTGAGTCAGTTCTTTAGCGTGCTTTTGAGACATTTTCAGCTTATGTTTTGAGACAGTTTCAATAAATATTTAAATGGATATTAATTTTTAGTTAAATGAAATACAGTATAACTATTTCGCCTTATAATCAGATTTCGTTTTTTCTGACTCACCCTGTATATAATACTTTTTGTCGTATATATGAATTAAACAGCTTGCATGAGATTGGTAACGAGATTGTCCAAGAGTTATTGTTTAAAAATATTATTGTTTTGGTCTGAAAGCTTCTAAAAGCAGGAAAAACGACTACAATATGAAGACAAGAGATGAAAGACAAAGTCTCATTTAAATGAAGTGAGAATGTATTGAATTCATCAAATGACCACTACCTCAACTAAGAGTTTCATAAATTTTAGATATTTGCATCTCTTCCGCTGAATCTCTCCCATGACGTCACACACTGTCGCTTTTCTATTTCGGTGAGTGCTGCACGTTCCTCTGCTCTTTGAAGCACGCACTGGATTTCAACTTTCACACTCGCTTTAAGTAGACGATCGAATTTCTTCTATGATGCAGCTATGCTTCTGGCTGAAACAAGGAAATACCATTTTAGAACACTCATCTGGGACAGGAAGCAATTACAGTACCAAATACTTTCCGAATAGTAGATCCTCATCGTCATCTTGTGCAGCTCCTTGATCTCTTTGTTTCAAATAATGCAATATCGCTGCATCGGTTCGAGCACTGAGAGTCCGCCTCGCCTCCTTCTGTCTTCGCTCCTCACATTGATTTTCTGCTTCTAGGACGACTCCGTTGCTTTGCTCTTCATACTCCCTGTCTCCTTCTCCCTGGTCTTCATTAAGAGGTGGCGTATCTCTTTCCATTTCGTTGCTGTCAATGTTTTCCGTCTGACTTTGAACATTGCTTTCTGTCTTGCGTCTTTCAGCTCGATCGTCAAGAAAATGCATCAGCTCAAAATATGGCCATTTAATTGGTTTCGATGCTTTGCTTCCAGACCTTCCTTGAGTGGCTTGCTTCTTCTTCAGCTGCCTTCGCACATCCCTTAATCCATTCCATCGCTTCTGGCACTTGGAGACGTCAAGCTTCACAGCTTTAGCTATTTCTCCCCATGACACTTTCTTTTTGTGTGGATTGCGATAATCCCTGTCCTTCAAATCCCATAAGTGTCTGCATTTCTGCACTTCGCAAATCAATCTCTCATTTACATCGTCTCTACCTTCCATGTTGACTGCTTCAGATATCGGTACAATTTTAACGCTACAGAGTTGTCTACCGATATATTTACGCTCTGAATCGAATGTTGGTTGTCATTGGTTACTAGATAGGTGAACTCTGACATCGTTGACTACTTGTCTACCGACTTCACAGAGTTAACCGATATCGTTCTATTTCGCTCTGAATACATATTCAGAGTGAACTATAAATGGGCCCTTAATGTGAGTGCAACATCTAATGATTATGAATTCATCAAATATATCAGGCTTATCCTCTTGCAATAGACATCGAAATGACATGGAAGTTGAACTATTGAAATACACAATATTACTTACTGAAGTTCGTGGCGATGTCACAATCATGTTTTCTGATCATATAAAAACTTTGGATTTATTCAATTCGTCTTCTTTACAATTTTATTTGTGGTTAATTGCATTTGTACTTCGGACATATTAAAAAGGCTGCCGTTTAAAGCATGATTGGTCATTCGTTGCTTGAGCTGTATACCATTCAAGAAATCAGTCGTGCCATTTAATTTTTACTTATAAGTTGCTTCTCAGTGTAGCAATTTTAGCATTCCCATTGGCAATCATCAAGGTAATTCGTTAATATTTCAAAACTTTCACATTTAGTAAAATTTCGGTATTGAGATTTTTGAATTGCTATTTTCGTGTAGGTATGTGCGAAGATGAAGGAGTTAGAGGGAACACCCATTGAAAGCATTTATAATCACGACTTTCATGAAAATTTCCTTAAAAGTTTCATGTTTCGAAAATAATTTTCGTGTAATTACATGTATGAGCAGTGCTTGAAATAAAGCAAGGGCACATTTCCAAGTCTGTCGATCCTCTTTGATCCCCTATGTGAATAAGGTGAAAATCCAGGCATACATTTACTCATTATTGTGTTTATTCGAATATATCACGTAAAAATTTCTACCTAAAAAAGACTTAAAAGTTCGTGTTCGCGTTATAAAGGGGTATGTATTACCATTACGTATATACCCAATAAATGTGGTATAGTTACCTCCACTTAGTGCTCCTCCAATGATCAATACTGATTCTAATGGACCTCGAGAGCTTGTACATCATCATTGACAGATGAGCCTTATGCAGTTCAAATTTTGTTGCAATTTCTATATGTATCCCTTTATGCTCAAACATGCACTTTACTTCCATCATCAATATCACCGCATTCATTATGTTGATTAAACGCCAGTTTGATATTGAGAATCTTCTTCAGAATGACACACAGATGCTTTCTATGAAATTTCCTTACAGAATTTAAGATCTTCATTTGAGATAAGTTTGATGGATGACATTTCCTTAATTTGAAACGTCGATTAATTTACACGACGATCTTAAAGTTTATCTTGTTTTTGAACGATGATTTTTAATGTCGGTATCTTAAGCATCAAAGATGATTCGGAAGTAAGTTGATGAGAGATAGTTTCTTTGTATCATCTCCTCGTTTGGCAGACAGAACATATAGTTAGAATTTGTCAGAGTTGTGTCAGAAAATTAAGAATTTTAATCAATCAGAGTTCTATCTCAGAAGTGAAGGTCTAAAGATTTATTCTCACAAATGGTAGGGAAGGATGCTGTCGCAAATGCCAAATTTCCCTTGAGTTTTGAATTTCTATATGTTTGATAATTGATTGTCATTTTCAAGATCCAGCAGAATGACCTGAAATACATCACTATGTGTGGTCATTAAACAAACTTTTCATCCGTAGACAGTGATGCTATGGAGGCTATATTTGATATAACTATTATTTTATTATGAAGCCCGAAGTGCATTTAGCACTCAATGTTGCTCCCGCTCATTATATTTTTATGAAAGCAGATATTGATGTAAAATAATGTGATGATTGCCCAAACAGTAATATATGCACGTTTGATTTTGATTTTCTACTGTGAAAACGGTCGCTGATCAGATCAAGGATTCCTGTAGCAGTTTGCTTGTGCCGATGCCGATGCTTCTCCGTTGGTTTCATATCAAGGATACTAATGACCACACAACCAGAACATTTATGTTATATTTCATTATATAGGGTGGTGGGTGCAAAATCAATTAATCCTTAAATTAGCATGCACTTTCTAGAAAATAAGCAGATTTGCATATTCTGTTATCATGCTATCAATGATTGTTGATCTTTTGTGTCAATTATATTACGATTGTGCTGCAGAAAATGAAGGTAGGATAAAGAGACATTGTCATCGGGATTGGGAATTCCACTTCGTGCCCATTTAGAGCCATAAGCTTTTTTAAACATTTTCGCTTCAAAGTCAATGGGTCTCGAGACGTGAAAAATAGGGAATTAAATCTTGAGGGTAGCGGTTATGCAATTTCAATCGTCAACTGAAAAATAATCTTATTTAAGTGAGCAACACCATCAAAAACTGAAACTGCATACTTTTCGTTTTTCCGCTTCTGTTTTATTTTATTACATGTCTTCAGAAAAATTGTTAATTTCCTGTCTAATATATATATGTAGTCTAATACATAGTCCAGTCTAATATAATCTATGTTACTGCAGGCCTGCATTGTAATATGGCACTCACATTTCTTAGTATTTTTGGTTAGTGACACGATTTAGAATATGCAAGACGACGTACCTAAAGGCTTCTAAACTAACTTTGAGAAAATTATGACACTTCCTCTGCTACCAGGCTTGCCGTGGGAATGGGAATTCCCATGAGATGGGAATCTTGCTTCAGGTCATGGGAATCCCATGGGAATTAAATGAAAATTTTGATCACCAAAATATAATAAATTTGAATCTTATTTGAAAGTATCAACTCTTTTTTGGTTTGCAAAGGTTGTGAGAAAGCGAGAATGCAGGCTGTAGTTGCACTCATCTTACTGGATGACTAGGCGAAGCCGCTCATGAATGACGCACAGATTGAAGTGAAAATACAACATTTATACATGTACATTGTACAGGTGTGTCTACAGTAAGCAGGCTGTCCTTGTCTGAAAAAAGCATGATTCTGTCAGGGTGACGAAACACGGGTCGGTAACCATCATCATAACAATTCTCTTCTTGGCTTATCAATCTTATAAGAAGACTAATATCGGTCTTGAATGAGAGAGAGAGAGAGAGAACCTGGATTATGTAATTATCTGTTGAGGCTGTCTGTCAATTCGCATCGTCAACCGACGGGAGGAGAATCAGTATCCATGTCAGTGACCGACCGATTCTCTCGCCCCGTGCGCTGCATGATCAATTTCACTTACGCAACTTTTGACAATTCAAGTGAGGGAATGTGAGCTCGCAAAACATTCTTTTCCCCTGATAGACGCTTGGCGATGATTCATTAGGCTGCAGACCGAAGAGGAACCGAGCTATATGATGTAATTATAATCGTCTGCAACTTCAGTTCCCACTCTGAGGCAGGTCGTCGCGGCGATGTCTTCGAACAAGTTCCTCGAAGTAGACAAAAAAACTCTGCAGCAGCACATTTCTGCTGCTCGTGTATCTTTTGTTCCGCCACCGAAGTCATTAACCAGTGGTAGTGCCAATCTTGATTCGAGGATAAAGACCGTGCAAGTGGACATATCAATCACCGGTTGCCGAGAGCTCAGGAGACGACAAGAAACCAGTTGGCCCCTTTCCTTTATTGTGATGTCTGTAAGAAATTGTTTCTTTGGTTTAAGAAGACAAGAAGACAGTGGGTCAACAGAGTGGGGTCAGTGCAATAAAGCGCCATCTCGAGAAAAACTGCGCACCGGCGACGTCGACGTCCAATCAACTCACCATTCACCGAAGTGTTCAGTGTGCTCCATCAACAAGCAAGCCTCCTCTTCCGAAAGAAGCAAAAGAACAATGGCAGCAGCATGTAGTGAAGCTTGTTTGTGCCCATCCGACTGTGTCCATCAACGCCATGGCTCAAATTGCATCTTCTTGCGCAAACTTCGCTTCTTCGGTAACGCACAGAAACAACAAGATCAATGACTATTCCATCGGACGAACTTACATTTCATCGGGGTTAATGACTGAGGGAGAGCAATCCCATGCGAAGTTGCAACATCATTTTAGAAACAGTCTCAACGATCCGGATGCTGGTGTATCATGCATGATTGATTTTTGGTCTGAAAGACATGAACATCGACTTTCTTATTTTGCTATTGTTGCTTGTGGACTCGATAAAGATTGGCGTTGGTTCAGTTATCCACTTAAGATTTGTGATTTGGATGATGTACCACACGACGCTTCGTTCACTTTCAAAATTCTCGAATGCATTAAGTCACCGGATGATGAAAAACAGGGTGAGCTCTCTCAACCCATCTTTATAGTTAGTGACAACGAACCGAAAATGGTCGCTGCGTTCGACGGCCGTTATCCAACGACGCTGAACTTGGGTGGTAGAATTGGTTGTACCGAATTCAATTCGGTACAATCGGTACAAAAAAGATTCAAATCGAGTGTTGTGAACTATTTGAATCAGCTGCTTGATTCAATGCATATATCTGATATCCCCACGGACAAAGTCAGTGATAACCAGGAACGTGAGCCCTCGACATCCAGCGATCCGTTTTAGACATTGTTTGCTCCACGCCCAAAGCGCATGAAGACTTCGCTTCATGAACAACTTGAAACAGAAATGTTGTTTTTTGAGACCATTCGTGTGGCCTCCAGACATCCGACCAAGGATTTTTGGAAAGAGATAGGACCACAAATGAGACTTTTGTCAAAGAGTGCAAAAATTCTTTTTTCCACCCCAGTGTCATCGGCTTCTGTAGAAAGACTATTCAGCGAGGCGGGGATTCTCTTATCAAAGCTTCAAAAAAGGCTCAAGCCTGACAAGCTCAGCGCCATGATTTACACAAATTATGCTTGTAAGTTAGAGACTGTATTATAATTCAGTTCCTAGGTTTGCATGAACATTTGTTATTCATTTGATATATTTCATAACAACGTTTGTTAATCCATTGACATTTTTCTAGTGCATCGGCTATTCTCTAGATTTTTATACCCGTAGAAACGTTAGTTAATCCATTGATATTTTTCTAGAGCATCAGCTATTCTCTTGATAGCCTTCATTGCCGCATGGTAGCGTTTTGCGTTTGTTAATCTATTGATATTTTACTTCAGTATCTGCTATTCTCATGATTGTTTTTATACCCGCATTTTGTTTGTTAATCCATTGATATTTTCTTGAGTATTTGCTTTTGCCTTGATGGTTTTCAAAGTGACGCTTGTTAATCCATCGATGGTCTTCATTCGGCATCACGCGGGTCTCAAAGTAACGGTTGTTAGTCCATTGATAATTTATTGAAGATCTGCTATTCTTAGATTGTAGCACTGTCATTCGTAGGCCTTTATACATAATAGGGCCTACATTGGAGAGTTTTTATAATATGTAGCTTTCATCAATCCATTGATATTTTTTAATGTTTGATGCCTTTTTAGCAGCAACGTTTGTCAATCCTTGGACAAATTTTCAATTAACGTTTGTTTCTCGAATATAAATTTGTCTTTTTGCATTTGTGGCTTTATCATCAAAGTTAGATAGAATTGGAATTACACCGTACCTAAATACATGGGATCCGAGCGAGCGTATTATCACATTGATAAGTCATAGAAATATGCGTAGGCGAAGTATTGACTTCATTGCTTGTATACAGGCACTGTACTTGTATTGTAAACTTAAATATGATATTGCGATGAGCTAGAAGTTTGCCATGTTCATCACAAGTACGGCACCGCATGAAGTGAATCAGAGTGAATAGACATGCGAATATGTGTATGTATAGGCCTATATGTAATCGAAGACTATTTCGATGAAGTCGTCTTTATTGATTGACTAATCCCTGAAACAAAATGATAGATATTTTTGATAATTAGTAAAAACTTGCTATTTTTGGAAATTACAAAATAAGATAGATTGATATACCAATACTTTTTCATCCAAAGATAGGTCAACTGAAAGCGCTTAATCTCATCAGTTCAATTACGAAAATCCGTTAATCGACTTGTAGTCCGAAAGAAGAGAACCATAAACCGTATATAGGAAGAGTAATGAGCCATGGGAATTCTGATGGGAAATACTGAAAAATCCTGTGGGAATGGGAATTCCCATGGGATTCCCATGAAAAATCCCGTGGGGATGGGAATGGGAATTCAAAATCAATTCCCACGGCAAGCCTGTCTGCTGCCCTGTATCGGACAACGTGCGCAGATAATAACATCAATAGATTGGATGTCAAATAATAAAGTTAAGCAAGGACTCGTAATGAACACATTATTTGCTTTAATTAATGAATTTGAAATTGTGCATGACAAATTTTTACCACTGACTCAGTGCAAATATGTCAATCATGCAGATAACGCAGAAGTAATGGCTGCAAAAAAGCATGTAAAAATATTGCTGAAAAGAGATATGAGTGCAGACGCATAATTATTGCTACAGATTTGAAATTGCAGAGATACATTGTAGATAACAATAAAGAGTACGAGAGATATTGTCAGCATGCAGACTAAGCAAACTGACATGAAAACATACGTAAGAGATGAATACAGTACATTTTCTAAATATCATCACTGTCACTGTAAGTACAATGAAATGAGTGTCCTGATGATATATTTGAAAATCACATATCAGGGCTAAATTTCAGGACATCCAAAACCTCGTTAAATGGTAAGGCGGATAGTTTGTGAAGTTGACAGGCTGCGAAAATGATTTTTCAAGAGAACGTACGGTTTGATGAAAACGCAAGTCCTCCTCTGGTTCTGTTGCTGCACTCTTAAAGATTACAGAAGTGAAGAATTAAGGAGATTTTCGATAATAGTCCTTCAGACACCTAAAAATGTACTCGTATATTCGCACTCAGTATTCGTAATGTCTGCATTTGTCGCAATTTACCTTCAGATAGCCTTTTTCTGTCTTGATTCATCATTCCTGTGTTGCTTGAAACAGAGCTCGATATCGTGTTAAAGCAACAGATCTCAACAACATGAAAACTGTTTTCACACTATTGTAGTGAAAAATAATTAAAATTAAATTCTTGACAAGACTTAGTATTTCGTATGTCCTGCAGTTTTCCATCTCTTTGAGCGCGATCATTCTTGTTAAAGATTTCTCAATTGTGTTCTAATTGATGTTTGTGTAAATCTTGCAATCATTTTCCAAATGCTTACATGTAGAAATCCCATGAGGTGCCCCTACCTCTAGTCCTGCGTCATCGAACTGACAAGTTTTGAAATGAAATTCATTGTGACACCCTGAAATCAGATTTAAAGTCAACATGGTCGAGTCAAATTCTTCAGCTCTCCCATTCATTGCAATTTCTTTTGAGCAACAACTTTGATGTTTTCAATTCACATAGCGTGAAAATGTCTGATAAACTTGTTCTGACTGACAAGTAATTCATTTTCTTGTCCTTCGTTTAAACTGCATCGACGTTTCTTGAAATATTCAGCTTTATCACGACAATTTGTAATTATTATTGTATTTTGAAAACGGTAAACTATCATTCAATTTGCGTGAGTTTACTTGAAGTAGATTGAAGAAATGATTAATTGATACGGAAAACAAGCTTGTTTTATCTTCATCATGGAAAGGATCTGTAATGATTGAATTATTACCAGCGTTAGGCACATAATTATTGGAAATTTCCGTTCATCCGTTGTATTGCTACATACAAATTTCACAAAAGCGATTTGGGATGTGATAACTGCTGTGATGATCTGTTTAATTAATGACGAATGAACGAGAACAAAAGCATTGCGATGGAGAACGAGATTTATTTTTTACAAACACCATGAACTTCGAAAGCTCTGCTTGCAATTTCCACTTCTTAAAAGCAGCGACACAACTAACAATTGATAATTGTCCGCAATGATAACAAGAACTTATCAAAGTTCGTTCTGGAACAGAGCTTTGATTGCATTGCTTTTTCACAGATAAGACGTTGATATTGCAGTTGTAGTATTCGGTTTTAATGGCAACTTCTTCTGTCGTTTCTATTGAAGTCCCACTGCAACTAAGTATAGATAGTCTTTACTGTAATGCAGTTGTGTGATCACTGCTCATAGCTTCACGTAATTTCCTTCATTTTGGTTACTCAACTTAATGGTGTTAAACATAGAAACCCGACACTCTGCAATAAAAGACGAGAACGAACATGCGCATTGATAACAATGCCACGTCGTGGACATGTGTTGTCATGACAATGGTGACAATGACATGGCGGCTTCCATTGGTTGACAATAAGAATATACCGGTACCTTGTCGTCGCATTTTGTTAAGATACATGGATATAATGATTTCGCTTTAAACATAAAATCATTTTGATAAAATAGCTGAGATCTAACAACATTGACCTAGATCGGTGCCTCACTAGGCAATTGATGCGACCATTAACAAACAGCTGTTGCCCACTCTAGTCACACTACCTCTTAAAAAAGTCGAATTTCTAAGTTATTAACTTTTACATTCATTGTATTCATCATACCGGACACCTGCAATAGACCGTTAACCTGACGAAGTGTTTGAGAAATAGACCGCCGCCCTGTAATATGCCACCACTTCTTGTATTTCGGCAGCACAATTAGCAGCGATAGAGTCTGGTTACAGCTGCGTGACCCGAAATCTTTGTTTCTATTAATTTGAGTTTTATGTTGAATCTGGGGGAAAGTAAGGTAGTACATGGTTTACTAAACTTAGTGAGCTTAATTTGATAACAATCGTAGTAATAATGATTAATAGCTACATAACATATCAGGGACTACAATTCACCCCAAACGGTCATCCTGTAACAAGTGCGATAAAATTTATAACTGCGGGTACTATAGAAATTAATAAAAACAGCGAAAATACGATCGTAAATAGCGGGTCAACATAGTTGACCCAGTGACCCGGTTCCATCGCTGGCAGTGAGCAACAGGATATTTGTGTGTGTAA
The DNA here is from genome assembly GCA_907163375.1 of Prostheceraeus crozeri. Classification (NCBI taxonomy): domain Eukaryota; kingdom Metazoa; phylum Platyhelminthes; order Polycladida; family Euryleptidae; genus Prostheceraeus; species Prostheceraeus crozeri. Next base: position 111,888 of record CAJQUW010001810.1, read on the forward strand.
GGCCTGTCCGGCATGTGATTTGTTATCTGCAATTACTTGTTTGATGCACAACCATTCCACGAATGCCTCCATGCCTCATGAATTATCGATGTGTGGCGTTTTATCATACAGGGAATTTGTTGTTTTGAGTTCGCCTTCTTCCCTTTTCTGTGTTGTTGGTCAGAAAACAGATTTTCAAATTTTGAAATTAATACGTTGCCACGCATGTATTCTTCATTACCTGTAATTTTATGACAGGTATTCTCTCATAACTCGTCTGTTAGAAGAGAATCAATAAACACATTTTTGCTAAAATTCAGGTTGGAAGATGTCGTAAGAGTGATTACGGCTATTTTAGTATTTTCCACTGATTCTCTGGAATGCCTTTGTCGTGATTCGTGAAGGTGAGTCGTCTTTCGTCTTCCCATCTGCCAAAAATATAAATCACGAAAAAATCTATGAGCCTACATGTTCGTGAACAGGCTTCAATTGTTGCATTTGAACACACGAATATACATGACTCACAACTTCAAATAACGACACTGGATTGGAGCCGGCCGCCGTAGTCTCACAGTTTCAGTTCTTGCTTCAGTGACCTACTTTTGCGAAACTTATTGCAGATCTAAATTCAGTGAGTACTGGATGATTGATAATACCGTGGGGAACGTCAGCTAGCTCCAACCCTGGTTCGGCATACAGCTGCCGAAAATCTGCACCGTAGATTTGTTAATTAGTAGATCATGCTAAATCAAGAAAATTAAGATATCATATTAACAAAAATGCATGTCCGCGAGTGTGATATGATGAACATCATTTTTGTGGCAAGTCATCGAATGCTGTCAGGTTTACTCAATTCAGCAGGTCGATATACACGTACAATTGGTTATTATGACTGAGAATGTTGCATCGAGCTCGCTTGACTTCCGTAGCATCAACAGAAAGGAAATTCGGATAGATTTATAATATTGAAAGTAAAGAAAAAGTATTAATCTCCTCGGTGATCATTATTATCATTTGAACCTCAAGACATCGTGACGCGGATTAATTGTGAGTAATGGAAAAGAAGTAATTTGAAGATTACCATCAGCATCACTTGAGGAACTGGAAAGTACATGATTTGAATTTGTAATTTGATAGGATTGATTTCTTCTCTTCCCTCCCTTAAACACAGTTGCAAAGATATACTGTTCCATTCATCACTTGGGGACTAAATAAACCTTTTACTTTGTTCAAGCAGTGCATTCGCACATTCCATCGTTCTATGATATTTTCAACTTTTAGTCTTAACACATACCGAAATAGTAATAATGTGGAAATTGTTGAGATGTTATCCGCCTAATATAGCCTTCGAATTATTCAGGGATTGCAAGAAAGGTTCTAGAAAAGAAGAAATTAAATAGTTGCATTCGTACTTCTCAACGTCATGTGTTTTAGGACATAATCTTGTTCTGAATTCAACCTACTGAAGAATTTTGCGGCATAGTTACGGCTGAGCGAGTGGTTTAAGTCAATAAAACTGTCAATACTTCAATCCATATTCCTACAAAATGCCAGCTTATAGTCTGATATAAATGATGAAGTGATAAAATGTAGTCACCATATTCAACAGCTTTATTGAATGGCATGCGAACTAATTTTTTGTGTGTATTTGATCCATTTAGAACCAATTAAGAATTGCTTTCACATGTCCGAAAAACTGCCATATGCTGAAACTTGTTCAATCAGATGATTTTGTGCTTTTGGAGAAGAACTGACACATGCACTTGCATGTGCACATATACTGACACATCTATAATTACTGGTCTAAATGATGAATATTCAGCGATGTCAGACGATGTTTTCCACGATGATTAATGATAAAATATTGGTTCTGGAGTTGCTTTTCATTTACATGTATTTTCCAGTGTCCAGTTAATGCAAATGTGCTGCCAAGTTTGGTCATTTTTCATGAACGTCTGATGATGCAAAAGGTCTGCAACACATTGTAACGCAAATTTAGCTTGCTAAAACATGGTAGATTGGTCTTTCATTCATCTTTTGTCCTTTCAAAATAAACAAATACAATGTTTCCATATCTATTAGGCGGCATCGATATTGATAAAAGTGATGCTGACATCGATGTGAGATGTGTTTTGCTTCAAGTCGCACATGCTTCAATGTGCATTCCGCCAACCACCACTATCCAACTTCGATGCAACTTTACCTTCCACGAACCCTCGATGTAGTAAAATATCAGATGGATTGTCGCAATTGGCTTCACAATTATTTATGCAGCCATACATTATCAGAAGCAGTTAAAGAAATAATGACCATTTAATTTTCAAGAGGATAAATGCAGCATCTGATGAAAACTACTCAACAGCAAAAATTTCACTCCTTCTTTTGAAAGCGATAGGAATTGAATGTTAGATTATCCTGGTCTATTCAGGTTGTTGCAAATTGATATTTTGGTATGTGGATATAAACATGTATTCAAGCAAAACACTGGGAGTTACAAATAATTCAAAATTTAATCATTTAATTGGTTTATTATAAAAAAATCATATACTCTTTGTCGGTTAATGGCCTATAAGTATTTAGAAAATGTTCAAATGTGAAATAAATAGATTTTACCGAATAGAAGATTCTTGTTATTTGGAAGTATCTTCAAAGCATCGTTTACTGGCTTTTTCGATACTTCAATTTCGAAGTCGAGCAAATAATTTATTTATCCCCTGAGAAGGCTGTCCAGCGTTGTGCCAGAAATTCTAATTAAAACATAAGTTTCATTTATCAGAATTTGCTTGTGCAGTAAAAGGACAGTTTCCAGTCTCCGTACGTTCCTCGTTCCTCTTTGAGAGTGCATCATCTAGCATATACGATATTTAGTTTTCAATTATTTTATCAAAATTATTCCTTTATTATTTCCTATTATTTTATGAATTTCCTATGATGCGCTTTGTATCAGCCGTTACATCATCATGTTCACTGTTTTAGTCGTTTACAGCTCTGTCTCATATTTTCACGTTTCACTGTAATTAAAATCGTATATCTGTCGAATTTTGACCCCTAACCAATCTCTCAGAATTCAGATATAAAGCACAAATGCTTGACTTATTCTGTTATTGCATGATTTTCTTTATTTTCACCTCAAGGCTATGACTGAATGATCAAATAAGTTTGTAGCTGGAAAACAAGTTGCTCTAAATAATGTTAGTAGAAATTATAACAGAGATTACTGAATTAGATTGAAATTTGCTCAATTGATTGCTGAGGTGGAAATCATTATTTTTCTGAAATTCTGTTGAAAAGGCGAAATGGCTAATTTACTGATTTATTGAATTATTGAAACTGGTTTATTACAATTTTCCAAGCACGATTGATATGTTCTTGTTATCTACTAAGAAGATCCTTTTATTTATTTTTTAGTTTTGATGTGAGAGATAAGTCAATATGCGAGTGAGTCACGTTATGAATTTCGACCATTTTGGATTATCATTTCACAGGAGTCTGCATCTGCATGCAGCAGTTACACATGCCGTACAAAAATTGCAATTCTCGGTGAATTTTTAGGGGATTATTCTAGCTAATTAATTTCAATTGAAGAAGTTCTAGTGAGGGCTGTGAGTGGTCTGCTTCTCTGTTGGCGGACGACCTCATCCCTCGGTAACATTATCTAAATCAATAACTTCCCACCTGTTCAGATCTTCTTTTAGAGTGAACTATCAAGAACCAAGTTTAAATAATGGAATGCTGTGGAGTAGACTGCTGCGAGTATTCTACTGTATTTTGTATTTGCATATTTATTTTCTAATAACCAACCTTAGTATCCGACGAGAATTTAACTAATTTACTGTCACTGACAAACAACGCTTAGTTTTCCTACAAACGTGCGCATTTCATACAGCTTGCTCCTGGGTGCAATAATAAAGTCTCGGGCGACTTTTTTAATGTAAAATCTAACTGATATTTGCCATAGAATAATTGTCATGAATATACTTGTATGACATGCCTTGCCTGTATTATCAATGCAAGTGTGGCATTGAATCATTTATCATACATTGTTTCATTTAATCTACTTCGATGAACTTGAAGTGAGCATACAATAAGTGTTTTTATTCAAATTTGCATGTCAGTTTGGAAAGTGTTGGTACTTATTCTCACTCAGTCAAGCCATGTAGAATGTCTTCTTTTCAAGTTTTGCGGAGGTTGGCCGCAAACGAAGTTTCAACGTCACTACTCTCCACCACTAAGGGCTTGTTCGGTGCCGACATCGTCAGGCTCTACGTGGATCGCTGTAACACTTATAATCCGAACGCCTTGGCTGCCGACTTCCAATGACACTTTCGGGGCTCGAACTCTAGACCAAAAAATCAGCGGGCTAGGCACTCACCCCTATGTGTGGGAAACCACTGCATTATTGAGAAATGTTCACAGGGACTTGTTGGACACATATCAGCATACTTTTAGATAATTCCATATGTTAAATAAATTCCCATGTAAAACATTAATAAATATACAGTTCAATAGCTGAGTGATAGAAAATTCATATTTATCCTTACATGATGTTCAGTTTCAGGTTTCGCGTTTCTAAATGTACTTCGATGAATCGAGATCAATTTATTCATTCGATCGTTCGTGAAAAGATTTTTGTAGCATAGTACATAAAGGGTTCAATAATATAAAACATATTTATGTACTACATACATACTATATACAATAATGTATATTTCTATTGAATAGCATGATAAACAGACGTACGAATCTCCTCACATAATGAATGCGTCTCCACTAGGTTGGTGTTCGACAAAGAAAACCCATGGCCAGATTGGGTGTTGAAATGTGCCAACAGAGCGCCGAAGTTCCACAGTTAACGAATTCAGACATCTGCTTCTTGATTTGATGTACAACTTTTTGATTGATCACCATGTTATAATATAGTGCTACATTAATCCATCGCTTGGATTGTGGGATTTTGCACGCGTGTGTGGAAGGACATCCACGAAATGCGCAAATTGAACGCACGTCTGTTAACTGCAAAGATTAATTAGTTAATATTTAGGATTCACTATTTGATTAAAAATTTGAACCTCAGCAGTCTTAGATGTCTAGTCGGCTTTATCTGATGATTAAGACAATAGGAATGAGTTATAATTGTGACTGATCAAAAGCCTTCATAGAGTTCTGTCATACAGTGAGATAAGGGAATCGCAGGAACGATAAAAGGATTTGAACAGTATGATAATACTTTGACAAACAAGGGCATGAAATGTACTCATTTTCAATCATCACCAAACTTGGATGTTCTGAAGACATTGTGATCAAATTCGCTGTATTTGTAGATGAAATGATGCTGTAGGACTTATCGAGGGTTCGTTTTGAGAGGTTTGATGGCCGGGAGGATGGAATGAAATTACGGCATTAACGTGAACGATAGTCGGTCGAAATTGAGGTATTTTTAGATGCTCTCAACTAAGTTCGAAATTCTGATTAGCTCAAGCGTGAAGAGACTGCTCAAAGTCATCGGAAATTTATTTCACAATGATTTTCGTACAAATTTTTTTATCAATCCTGGTATCCAGGAATGGAATTATGAGTGAGATTGTCATCCATTGATAAGATAAGTGTATGATCGATTCGGCGCTAGTGAACTTAGAAGTATCTTACAGACTTGAGTGCAGTGATAGTTATGTTAAGAAAGGAAGAAATTTGAAAATTGTTGCCGAAGACAAGAAGTGAAGTGAGCACCACTCCTTTGGTAATAAATATGTCGGTTGTTCGAATTTATTTGGTTCCCGCTAATCATCATGCGGAGAAAACTGTAGACGAAGTCATATACTCGCATTTTACGACTTTGATAGCTTTGAAACCATTTCGATTTAATTAACGACATAAACCAGTTGTGATATAAACTTTGCTTGCGTGCATAGTGATTCCCTGTTCAAATTAAAGACAGAAGAATTAATGATGTATTTTTCTTTGATCCCGCCTGATAAAGGGAGGAACTAACTAGAACTCGGCAGACGCGCAGATTCGTTGCAGGCATAGGGTGTCATCATTCTGTGAAAGTCTCATTTTCGGCCTCGTTCCCTGCAGAAACTCGTTCTGGCTACCAGACTAGAAGTAACTCCTTCCATCAGAGGAAGTATAAAGGTTCTTAACATCTAGTGAGATGAAAATTAAATTGTCCTTTGAAAAAATATTCAAACCCTTTAAACTTTTGATAAGATCATCAGTGCTGCTGATATTGGTTGGGACTAATTTTGTCAATTGATCTAGAACTTAACTTGAGAGTCAGTCAATTTTATCAGTTGGAGTTAGAAGAAGCTATTGGACGTAGTGGAAAGCCATTAGGCGTTTTTTGTTTATGATCTTTAATAGTGCAGCAGAATTTTGCAGGTTAGTTACCACTGGACGATAGGCGATCATCATTTAGCTTCAGATATTTGCATCTAGACCTGACTTAAGAACTAGCTTGTTTTTCAGTAGCGCTGCATCTAGATTTTTTTAATAGCTTGTAAGTGTTTGTATCATTTAGGATATTTTCCACTCGATCAATCAAATCATCTTTTTTCGCAACGACTACGAGGTTTGTTCCACCGGACGGAACGGCTAGCAAACTGTTGACTTTCATAAAGTCATCAGGTTTTTTATCGTTTTATGTATTTCCTTGCATTTACTTTTAGTGTAAATAATTTTTGTATTTAAGATTATTAACTTCATATTGAAACATGATTAAGTTCGCATCGGCATTTCACTCATCTTCATAGAAAAATTAATCGCATTTTTGCTAAAATGAATGCGCACATCGGTGTTGCCACCATTATCAACATCGTTAGTTCTTGCATCTACCAATTTAGAGTGCCATCTCAGATAAGAAGTCAAACAATCAATAGAAATTAGAATAATTATGTACTACGAAATTTGTCGTCAGTGCGGCTAGGGACACGAATCTGGGATCTTTACTAGAAAGATCACAAATATCATGAGGGATATCTATATCAATTTCGTTAGTTAACCGAAAATTACGAAAGTAATCCGGCGAGCGTTCATTGCTATCAATGAACCAAAAATCATCAAAGCATGGGAAACATAGTTTTGGTTTGTAGTAGGACACAATATTCTTAGCGGACATTATTTTTACACAAGTTATACCACTTACAGTGTCTTTGGTAAACCAACATAATATCATGTACTTAAATTCACAGACTCATCAATGAAATACTGTACTCATATTGAAAATTAATGCGTTTCATTTAATTATTTTCTTTATTGAGTTGCGAAGCATGTTTCAGTCGATTTGACCAATATCAGATCTTATGAACATAGTCTCATATTTCAAACTCAATTTCTAGCTATATACAGTACTTAATAGAAATATTGAATAAACTAGTTTTCTAACAGCCATAAAGATAACAATTAAAGATTCCAGCAGCTTGAAATTTCAAAATAGTGATGAAGGCACATTTCGCAAAAACAGCGGAGACACTGATAATCAAAGGATACAGTGGACCACTAATGAACAATCACACGACAGCAGAACTTTTGCAACTTTTTCAATGTTTATCAACTAAAGTCATGCTCATGGCTATTTACATAGGTACTATTTTTCTTTTTAATTGTGATCTTAATGGTTGTTAGAAAACTAGGTTATTCAATATTTCTATCAAGTACTGTATATAGCTAGAATTTGAGTTTTAAATTTGAAACTATGTTCATAATCTTACTGTTAATTTACAAGTGATGATGGTCACATCGACTGAAACATGTTTGGTGACTCACTAAAGAAAAAAAATAAAATGATTATTGCCTTTATATTTGCTTCGGTAAAAGTTACCACACAAAATGCCAATTACAAACTTTCGAAAACAATAATTTTCAGAAAAGGCTATAAATATGACCTTCCAATGGACTTAATCCAGTGATTATTCGGGAAGAGTTTGAGAATGTGCTAGAACTGTAGGTCAGCCGGCTTCATTTTAGGATGATATCATCATTAATGCAGCAGGTGGAAGCACCTCCTGGTGTGGATAGGTTCTCCAGAAATCCCTTGATAAGGTGTACTACATGACTTCAGACACTTGGCTATTGAAAAGGGAATGATTTACCCTATTTCAAAAAAAAACAGCTGGATTATCTTAATTGACTTTGAATAATAAAGTTGAAAGCGGCCATTTCATTTTGTCTTTACTTTACATTATTTGGATGATTGTTTCCTTAATCGGTCAGACCTATAGAATAAGCTGTGCATGTCTAGTAGCACTGAAGATAGTAGATATATGTCCTTCTGCAGACAACATCGCGATTGCATCAGATCGTTGTAGGAAGTCATTTCTAATTGAGCTTCGTCGTAGTTTCGTCCAACTGAGGTGTGCAATACACAAATAAATTGGCAAATTTTTGGCTGTTGTTGCATGTTAAATGCTGTTGGCATATCTATTTTCGAGACTTTCTCCGATGTTGTCATCATTTCCAACAGGAAACATGTTCATAAAAAATAAATGCCCTTCTAATTTTCTCCTCATTGGATTTACTTAGTATTTTAGTCATTCATTTTCATGTGGCGCTTGAGCGTGAATATATTTTCTAAAGAAGTATTTGTATTGCTTTTTTTCTATATTCAATGCCAACTCTTGAAGACTTGTCATGGAATACTCCTCATACATTAAGGCAAATTCTGCGCTATTTCCACCTATTTTTAAGCACGTGATGCTTCGTGTCTTACTTTATTCTACCGCCACTATTTTGGTCAGTGTTCATTGATTTTGAAGTCACTCAAAAACGTTACTCATTCTTTCCTAACTTTTGTAGCGATAAATTACTGCAATCCTTATCAAATTTCTGTCCCTCGAATTCGGAAATGAACTCAGTAAGCAAAGCTTCTTCCTCTCTGTATTTGTTCCCACCAAGTCAAGGTAATGGTGAATAAGTTGAAATCTCGTTTTCATCGGAGACTCCTATTTCTTCCACGACTACATTTCGTTACTTTTCTTTTGATTATTCTTTTGAGATCAATGTTTTTCATTATAAGCTGATTTTTTAGAACGTTTTAGTGTTGTGTGTTGTTATGAGTCGATATGACAGAGGCAATACGATTAGGTTGTTTTACTCATTCAACAGTTCATTTTATTTGCCACTTTTCATGTCATCTTGTGTCGATTAACTAAGTTGCGGTTGTCTTTATATACCATTATCATCTCCTATAATTTTTTGCTACAAAACCGTACACTATCGTGGAACGAAAGAGTGACGACTATACGAAACCTAATTCGAAAGTTTGTGAACTGAAGTATTTTCACCTATCATTGACAACTTGACTAAATTCCCAATACGCCGCGCGACTTAATCGATACCTGAGATTTCTAAGAATTTCTGCCTCAGCAGACAAATTTTGTTGCTAGATAAATTCATCACTATAGAGAATGTGAAGATATATTCAAATATGCTATCAGGTGAGAAAGCCTTAACTTTGAGCACTTGCGATTTGAGTAAAATTTCATTATTTAATCGAGCATGTTTATGAAAAAAAGGAGGGAGTCAGTAATGCGTTCTGTTGATATTGCAGCCCTTCAAACGTTATGTCTTGTTCCCTCATCAGCAGGCTTATATTAGGGATGCGGTAGGTAGTGTCAGCATATGTTTGCTGAGGTCCTGAGGTCTACAAAATATTTGATCACATTTTATAAAGGGTGCATTTTGCAAATTATTCCTGTGTTACGCGATGCAGCAGATTTGAATGTTTCAGTAGTATGAAGAATCCTTTGAAATGTCAAATTGAATGAGAATTCACTGTTAAAAACTGTAAGACATCAAAATTAAAGGGAAATTAAGTTGATTGCCAAGAAAATTCAGGAAGTGCATCGTGATTTCATTAGCATTCATTCGAAAAATTGAGAACTTATTCTGCTTCTTGTCTCAATTTTAGATATTGTTTACTTGACATAGTTTATAGCTAAAATGTTTGTAAGGATCAGTTAAGTTTACATTTGTCTAAATTATCAATCAACAGAGTGCGATTATGGGGTCTACAAAAAAGTTATCGCGCAAAATTGAGTTGTAATGAGGTAGAATTCAGTTTCATGCCATATTATGATGATTGTAATTAGATTTTTTCTGGCATGATTTTATAGGTATATTACTTTCACAAAATCAAGTTTTAGTTTTTATCTGAATTATGGACCCATTCATATCTTAAATGTTGTGATCATTGTATTTGATTAAGATATTTATTACTCTCAGCTTTAAAAAATTGAAAATACTATTATTCATGAGTTGGAGTGATTTTGAAAATGTATTTTAAAATCAAAACTTCAGTTGCGTCCATATGGCAACACTTGTTCTCTGGGTATGTACAAGTGAATGATTTCCAAACGCTAAAAGAGATATATTTCTACAGATGATTTCTCCAGCTCTGCGCATAGGTTCAATATCACAACAGTCACATGCTTAATCACGTCATGCATTTATTGCTTTAAGCTTGAATAACAGAAATAGTCGATCTTAACCCATTCGAAGCGGCACCATGATGCGGTTGCAGGAAACAAGTGATTTTTGGTCAGTAAACTAGGTTTATGTCAACTAAGATACATGCAAAATATTATTGTTGAGAAAGGACAGGAAGGTCATTTTTCACTGTGATCTCATGTGATGCCACCCGCGGTTAACATTAGCAAAAAGAACACGAATTTCGAGAAAAATGGCTATTTGTTATTTCACTGCAAAACTTGATTTTCTAAACGGTTTAAACAATATAAACAAAAAAAGTGTAACACAACTCGGTATTCAACAAATGAAAAATAACTGAAGAAATAACTAAAATACACTTGAGCTTGTCCTTGAAGCGATTTCGCATGATAAGTAATGAAACAGTCCACGCAGAGTTTTATCGCATTTGATGCAAATTGTGCGAGGCCTCGCTGAGCATGTTGCCAATTGACAACGTCGTTGATTTGGACGAGAAGAAACAAAAGGATTCATATTGTCGAATCTCACGTTTTCAGGGACTCGCGCTGGAAGTACCTTCGCGACGTTGCTTGCCGCAGCTCGCATCAGGTATGTTGTGACCAGACATCGTCGAAAGTCAAGCTGACTGCCAGCTCGTGCACTTGATGACCGGAACATAACCCAGCTGTTGGAAACAGCAGCATCAATTCCGTGAATGATCAGTGGCCAGTACCATTTCTTCGACCGGAATGCAATGCGATAGGTTGCGACATGTTGATCGAAGAGGTCTACACCTCTCATACTGCTATTGTACTTTGCGATCATCGCGGGCTGTGCGACTGTATTTCGAACACCCCTGCCGCGGCGCTGAACCACTCCCAGTGGTTTCTCCGAATCGAAGTTGGTACCAACTGTATCGATGGCATTGTCATTCCAGCGTACAAGCAGTACTTTCCGCGAGGTGTGAAAGCGAGAATGATGGAATCCTCTGTCTTGTCGTTTCATTTCATGATCACTCTTGAGAGGCGCACGCTCTCACCTGTTCCTTCGCAGTGTGCCGGTAGTGCGCATGCCCTGATCAGCCAGCTCATCCAATAGCTTCACGGACGTAAAGAAGTTATCCAGGTACAGTTCGACAGAGTCTGGATCACTGACGCATGCAGCTAATAGTTGGTTCACAACATGTTGGAGAGGGTCCCGACCAACATACAGCTGCAGACGGTAACAGTATCCCAATTTGTCAGCGATACACCAGTCCTTAAATCCAAAGCGGATGGGCTTACTCCGTATAAATTGCTTGAGTGGAGATCTCTCAAAATATGGGACAATAGTCTCGTCGATGGAAATATCTTGATCACAGATGCCCCATTGCATGAAGCGGTCGTTGAGTAGCTCGAGAATTTTTTTCACTTTGAAAGTCTTATCTCCAACTTCAACCAGTTCGTTGTTACATACATGAAAATATGCTTTCAAGAGTCGGAAGCGATTTCGTGACATGGCGTTTCGGACGAGATCGATAGAGAGATCCGGGGCCACTGTCCAGTACAAGTCTTGTTGAGGAAGTGTATGATATCCACTGATGATAAGAATAGCAAAGAATGTTCTGATTTCATCGCGGTTCGTCGAGAAAGCATGGTCATTCTTATCAATTGCAGCATAGCGGTTTGTTTCAAGCACGATGAAGTCAATGAAGTCGTCATTGAAAATTGTCTCAAATACACCAACCTCGTCTAGTTGAGATAATGCCGCTATCCTTGTTTGCAGTTGAGCAGCGGACAAGCCGTTTGGTGGGTCTCGAAATCTCGAATAGTTTGGAGATTCCTCAGAAACCCATCGACCACTAGATGGTTGCTCCTGAACTTCGTCGGCGTCTTCATCCTGATGGCTGATAAATTCAATAGTTCCAGGGATATCGTTAGGTAAATGATGAGCAGGGTACTCTTCATTGATTTCATCATCATCACTTAGATGGTCGGGGTCGGGTGGAATGATAACTAGGGCGTCGTCGATATCTTCGTCGTTGGAAGCTTCGATTTGTGCAACAGCTTGTTCAAGAGTTATATAACGCGGCATTTTGACAGACTGAGTGCTTGCACGCTTACAAGGAAATGAGAAGCAAAATTTATGCTATTGCTTTTCATAAGAGGATACCTTGACTGGCGAATAACACAGTGGGGAGTCACCAAGGTGACAATAACCGTTCACACAGACTTCATACTACCGCTCATCACAGTAAGTCATGGCAAGTAGATAGCCTTTTAAGCACATAAGGAGATGGTCAACTTTCTATGGTATTGTTAATTTCTATGCTTTCAAGCAGGCTCACACACGCACCTCAACACACACCGTGCCTCGAAAAAACTTTGCAGCACTCGTAAACAATTGTCATGTGATGCTGCATTGACAGACGCAGCGGAGGAACATTCAAACTTATCGACAGAAATGCAAGAGATGAATTCTAATTTTATGTTGAAAATGCACATACTTTCGGCGGCTGGCATCATATGAGATCACCTAACTTTATAACGCTGTCATTTGTGACTACGTCACCTTATATCGGTGGTGACTGCACGAATTTGGTAAATGCAATGTAAAATAATAGAATTTACGATGCCAATTAAAAATTTTCATTAGATGAGTAACTAGACAGAATTTTGTAAAACACACTACTCATTAGTAAAATTAGCATATTTCAATATCATAATTGCATAATGAAAGTGAACGCAAAATTTTTTTAGATATTGATAACTAAATTTGAACATTCTCTGATGACCTCATTACAAAAATATGCAAGAAAAATATCAACTAGAAGATGTGGGAAGCATTTAGGATAGCGATCTCATATGATGCCAGCCGCGCTTAATGGGTTAAACACTATTAACAAATAGATGACAGTAAAGTTGCACGTCAATAAAACACATAAAGAGAAAAAATCAAAAGAATTAATGATAAAAGTTAACATAGACATAGGAACTACGAGTATAAACGATTGAACCTTGCGTTATGTGAAAGTGTGTCGATCCGACACTTGAAGCCAGTTCTATGTCTTGAAAAGAATCTTTTATTTTTCGTCTATTTATATGTGATCTATGGCTGTGATGACTTTGCCAATTTTTGCGATCTTATCCAGTATAATCATCCTCTCGTCTTCTTCCATGTCTATCTCACAAGTGACCAGTAGCAATGATGCGATAAGCCACTGTAAAAATAGCTTCTTAATTAAATTTATTGTTAAATGCATCAAACATCGATTGATATTTCTCAAGAAAAATGAGATGATAATGATTGGATTTATCAAACCCTTTATTTTCAGACAAATTTACTGTCATTTATAGGTTTTCCATTTAATGACCTAATTCTTCATGTTCATTAGCTGGAAAAAATGATTGTAGATGTCGTATAATTTGATGAATGGCATTTGTAGAGCTTCATCTCTCAAGTTGCTTGGATTCCCATAATTGATTTAATTTCCGTTTCAATATTGAAGATACTTACACGAGAAGGTGACATTTCTCATGTATCAATAGCTGTGTCCTCAGATTTGATATTTTTTGACAACTATGGATTCTCATGCGTTTTTTGTCTTTTATCACTGCATTAGATTTTCGATGAGAATTACTGGACGAGAAAGCGTCCTGCTTTGAATGTAATCGTAAAGACGTCTTCTTTCATTCCTTGACTGATTGATCTATTCTTATTCATCAGCTGAATTTTTAGACAGATAAAGGGAAGACAAAATGACACTGGCTGGCAATTCTCAGATGCAGGTTTTGGCAACGATGACGTCTCTCGGTCGAAATAGCATGGAGGTTGCAAACTCGCAATTATCATCAGGAAACTTCAGGGCAATTATAGTCTATCCGGTCAAATGTCCTAGTCGTTCGCATCTATGAATAAAGTAAACTGAATCAATTTTACCTGTGAAGGTTTTCTTTGCTGTGCAATTTCATCAAACTAATGCAATCCAAGCCTTTCTGTGTCTCCGAAAATCTATTGGAATGCATACTGACGTTTTGGGTACAATGAAATAAAAGCACCAATTTTAGAGAAATTATCTATAGCATAGAATGGCTCCAGGTCATCTTCTATCATGTATTAGCGTGTTATTGACACGCTTCTGATCGGTGGTGTCTGTGATAAGGTGTTTAAAAGCACTAAATTAAATGAAAAAGAGGATGAAAATGTTGTGCTTACTGATATCAAAATTCTTCCTTAATCTTATGTGTCTAATTTCATAGACAAAGGTAAAGTACGTGAACACATGATTCTGTGACCTTAATAACCTATGCCAAATGTTATGGCTCTAGACTTAGTACTGTCTTACTTAATCAGAGAAAACACAGACAAATGCCATTTTAGCGAAGACGTCAGCGTGCTTCCTTTTATACTATCTGAAAAGAAAGGGAGCCGCGTAGAACTGAATTATGTTACGGATGTTTTGAAGAATTTGTAGAACTCTGATGCGTAACCGATCATTCACTGCTTTCACATCATCATTGATAATGACAAATGAATCTGATTCAATTACTTTTGCCTGAATCTTTGCACCTTTTCGAATTTATTTGTCAATACTGATTTGCATCCTTGAAATACATATTACAGGGATTGGCCGATGTGACAAAATGTGACGATGTGTGACAATTTTTCATTTCAAATTATAATGTGACAATGTGTGTTTTCATTGTTGGTGTGACATAATGTGACAAATTCAAATAACCAGGAAATAATTTGACAGAAGTAATATTCTTTCGGCAGTGAGACAACACTTGATAAACTTTAGAATCATATAGGAGCATTAACTTCGTCTGAGTGAATTAACAAAGAAGTCTTATTCTAATGATCCTTTATTCATAATTTGTATTAGGGATATTTAGCATCGATATTTATCTCCTTTATTCGCTTGATGATTTTCACGAAAGCCTGTTAAATCGTGTTGCCATTTGTTCATTTGTGCTGTCGCTTGTTCAATGATGTCTTAAGTGGTCTCCGTGACACAGTGGTTAAGTTCTTGGCCTAGCGATCATTCGGTACTGAGTTCGAGCCCCGAAAGTGTCATTGGAAGTCGGCAGGAAAGGCATCCGGACTATAAGATCACAACGCTCCAGATTAATGTCTGACTATGTCAGCACCGTCAAACCCCCCAGTATGAGGTAGTAATGACGTCAAACTATCATTTTTTCAAATCTAACTATGAACTTGATTGCTCAATTGTAACATTCATTGTAATATTTATCGTAACATTCAGTTGTAATAAAAGTCAGTTGCATTTCTTCACAGAAAACAAAACTGGAAGTGTTCATTTTTTGTGCAAAATAATATAGCTCGTGAATTTATATTGCTAACTTTGTTCCAAATACCTGTCCAAAAGCACATATTCGTATTCACCGTCAGAGTGAATTCACGACATTAAAAATAGTCTTAATGTATTGAAACTGCATTGTTTGAGTGTAATTTTTCACTTAAGACAAAAATAATTGTCACGATTTTGTCCCAATTAATACATTGAAGGCTTCTCGATTTTGTCCCATGATCGCCCCGCTTGATGTACGAGTATATTGTGAATATTAGGTCATATGCTCAACTTTTTCATAGGATTCAGCAATAAAGGCAAAATTGAGAGCTGCCAATTATCTGTACACATCGCCATGCGTCAAAATTTGACCACATTTTTTCATCACCATGGGACGCAATGTGTCAGTGGTCATGTAACAAAATGTGACATTAGCGCCCATCGATGTGTGACAAAATGTGTCATAGATCTAAAAGTGGTGGCCACCCTTGATATCATTAACTTCACAGACGCGCAGAATCGTAGAACCCATTGGGTTGCATCGTTTTGTATGTCTCATTTTGTGCCTCGCTTACTGTAGTGATGGTGACCAGACTATTATGTTCGTAGGATCTTCCAGTTGCAGCACCTGCCACGAGATAAACACTGCCATATTTGGCAGATTGTCATCGATCTTCTAAAATACAATTCGTACAAGCTATTTAGCTAAAGAAGAGAAGGCACAGCATTGCATTCCACATATTAAAATTATTGATTGTATTTCTCTTATCATAAAAATTCTACAATGCTGACTTCATATCAATACAAGGCTGCCTTCAATGTGCACTGGCCGGAGCGTGTGCGCAGCGCAGACCTGTACCAGCGCGCGGGACTGCTGCCACCAAGTCAAAAGTTGCGGCAAGACCGTCGGGCCCTCGCTGGAGAACGCCTTCGGACAGAGAAGTCATGTCCTCAGCCTGCGCAGCGCCTTCTTCTCTGGCGGCCAGCGCAGCGGCAAAGGCGCGGACAAGGTCAAAGGAAGACTTACCGAGAAATGCTGCATGAGGACTGTGGTGCACCGGACCTGCTGTCCGCTGACCAGCATTTGCGGCGACTTGCACAAGATCAGAATATCTGACGCTTTATGTTGATTAATGTAATTTGTTTCATTAAATAAAGCGTATTGAATTGAATTGAAAATATCAATACTTTTTCCTTTAAACGGTCTTTGAATTGTCCTTCAATAATTTAATCACCCGTATATATATTAAGTGAAAATTCCTGCTTATTATGTCATTTCATGACTTTTAATTCGTAAAATTTTTCTGTTTCATTGCTGTTTATCATTGTTTTAAATATTTATTTCATTCTGTGATGTAGCTCATCAGATCTGTGAAATTTTAAACGTGCTTTGAGACTTTTGGTCTGATATGTCACGTAGAGTCCGAAGAGATCTCATAATAATACATGTAGGTCCATACCAACCACCAATACTGCGTAGGTCAGTTCTTTTAAAAATGTGATTCCAAACAGGTAACCGGTTTGAAATGGTGATTAACAGCGAATGGCCTACGATCGGATCAGATGATTTAACCGGGAAGTTCTTGCGGAAGGATATAACTGCAACAGACGTCAACCACCTTTCGGATCGAGAATAATGCTGTTTACCTGTAATGACTAATTTTGAAGTGTTTTAATTTTATACGCAAACAGCAAGTATCTCGAAAAATGATTTTTAAGCAAATGGTAGATTGCTACAACACTAAAGGTGGCGTAGGCTAATTTAAAATTGATCAACCACTCAGCCCAATGCATGCACTAGAATGAGTGGGTGAAAATGAGAAGCTCCAAAGTTATAAATTAGTGATCGCATATTTTGCGTACATATTAACTAAAGAGCATTGATCAAATGATGATTTTGAAGAATTGCACTATTGATGTTCAAGGCAATAATCCTGATTTTGAATGAATACTCCTCTATGTGAAGAACTGACGGTTAAAATGCTTCGAGGCTACCAAAGAATCAGTAATGAATGCGCAGGTCTATTGGTAGATTTTCTTTCGCGAATCTGTCATATTTCAAATGAATTATGTGATTTTGCTGTCATGACTACACCATTATACTTTAATTTCTATTTCTTTTACAGTTTTCCCTTCACTCTACGGATATATGTTAAATCAGAGGAAGAAAGTTCTCGGAGCAGATTCAAGGAAAAAGTTGGAATGAATCCTTTGACAATCGGCAGTTGCAGAACTCAGTTCTAATGACTTTTCGATACTTTTGTAATGCAACTTATTTGCCTTGCTTTGACTTGTATCAATTATCGAATTACCATTCCATTTGTCGAATTTCTTCATTTTGTGAATGTTTAAATGACAATAACGATTGGCATGGAAGCTAGCTCGTATTTTATTCAACATTTCAATTTTTATAATGCGAATCGTAGATGATGTCACGACATCGTTGTAAAATCCATCAGCAATGTACCCTTTTCAATAAAGTCAGTTTAGATTGAAATGATTTTTTAATTAGCAGATTATTGTATTCGCTAAGGTGTGCGACAAAGTTGAAGCACTTTGATTTATCCGCCGAATAAGGCTATATAGTCAATCATCATGGGCGAATGGTAAAATGTTATAAAAACGATTTTTGACACTTAAAGGCTAGTTATTGAAATGTTCAGGATGTGCTGGAGAATGGGTGAAGAAGGCATTTCCTACGTTGAAGCATTTAATGTGTCGAATTTCACGTTTGAGACAGCGCATTACTCTAATAAATATATGCCTATTTGGAACGTATGTTTTATACGAAAAATTGTAACACTGTTTTGATGACACACGAACATCAAAATATAAACACGATATCAGTTGAAAAACCATTGAGAGTCATTCTGTCACCGACTCATTAGTAAGTTGCATATTTTATTTTTAGCATCACCCCACTACGTTGTCGCATAGTTTTGGAAATACATGTAGGTATGGTGTCCCTCAAAGAAGTCAGCAAACAGTGAAATTTTTGTTTCAGTGTCTGCTTGCTATACCCGTGTTTAGATTTTAGATATGCCTAAAGGCTATAGCGACCTGGTACAAAAATTCTTGATATATGAAAGTCATCAAGAATATGATAGTTGAATATGATGATTATCAAGGAAGTTTCATGAACCGCATTGTAATAATGCAAGTTTTCATGAGATCCTATCTATACTTCTTGACTCAAATTCTAGTCGTTCTAAATGAATGTCTTGTCCAAATCATTAATTAGCGGACTGTTTTCCACGCTCAATAAAAATCACTGTGTGAAATTGAGCATGGTTGGCCTACTCTATGCAGATAAAATTCACGTGGAGCTATTCAATTTTCAGGCTGTAGGCCTAGATGTAGTCTTTATGATTTCATGATTCATTCATTTCATATATGAATGTGAGTGATATTGTGCACCCATTAGCATTCTTCTAAATAAATACCGGTAGCAAATTCTTTTAAAAAAATCTTCTACATTAACTTTGATTGATATTTTGCTCTTTCATTGTAAGTTTGTCACATGATCAAGCTTAAGAAAAAGGCACATCGACGCCTTCATATCAGAAGCTCGGTTACAGATCTCCTAATAGTAATTAGATTGTGGTTTGGCATGCATAATGCATCTTACAAGATCCAAATACAGCTATCACGAGCAAAAAAATCAAATTTTCGAGAATTTTTTGAGTGGACAAAAATGAGGACCACTTTTACTGGATTTTGGCAAGTACGCTATACTATCATGATCAATCAATTTCCGTGTTATTATTTCTCCTAAACAGTAAAAAATTGCAAAATCTTTCATTAGCGGAGGGTGGGGCACATTGAACCATCAGCCGTCTGCGAAACTATAGAAAGTGGAGACTTTATACTTTAATTAAGACATAATTTATTCTAACAAATAAACATGATTCCTCTGATAATTTCAATTGTTTGTGCACTCCATTATTTTCACAGGTGTTCCCAAAATTTTAGTGAAAAAACAAATCTTCAGAAAATCGGAGCTTTTGTTTTAATGCAATTAAATACTTTTGTATATTTTCATTAGACAGCATTTTTCTCAAGTATTCGTTATCAATTTCTTTAATCTTGTCGTAAAAAATTATTTGAGTGCAGTCTTATTTGCACACGAGCGCGTTTTTGAAAGTTGACTATGTGGGGCACATTGAACAGCTCAAGATACTCATATTTTTCTTTATCGAGTGAAAGTGATTTATAAGTTTTGACCTGTGATTATGCTGCAAAATTGTCAACAGCATGCTATCAAATTGACTATTTAGAAACATTTGAGCAGTTATGGTATTCGTTTTTGTTCACTGTAACTCTTTTTGAGAACAAAGCATCAGGGCAGAATTGCGAAGAACTAATTTTGATAAAGGCAAATTGATGATTGGTATGAATCATTGATCTCAATCAATGTGATGAGGCTTTGGATACTCTGGAGCCTCCGTTGCTGGTCAAACAAATTGAATTGTTAATATTTCCTGTTTTGGTGTTTGATGATTTTTGAGCTTGTTTTCTTAGGCCTACTCGTGTCTTACGTCTACAAGTAGTGCTTATTATGTCTACAGGCGTGCTTTAATTGATCATCACAATGATAAATGTAATTGTATATCAATATTTTGGCACTAATGCTCTTACCAAGGCTCTTCTATCTATGAATAATGGTACTGATCTAAGAACTCTGATAGATATGAACATTTTACTTCTTTTTATTTTTTTCATATCAAGCATCATTTTTGCCAATAAAAATGTCAAGCTATGAATTTTGCTGCTTGATTTTGATAATTCATGAACTGAAGCCATAGATCAGATGCAGTCTAATAAAGTTGAATAAGAGAGCAAGACATAAAGGTGGTTCAATGTGGTCCACACATGGTGGACATAATTAACCATTGGTAAGAAATTCAAATTGTGAGGAGATGAAATGAGGAAGGGTGGATCACCCGAAAGCTTGCCAATAAAGAAATTTCGAAGAGAACTATACCACTGAAGAATTTTTTACTTTATGCTAACTTCGTTCTCGAGAAGAAGGAACAATGTATGAGATGAAATCTCATAGAAACGTCCAACAACTTTGAGATTACTTAGCCTTCAACTTTTCATCCGAGTTTGATTTTGGCTCATTTGATTTAGTATATTCGAACTATGGAGAAAAGAAAGTTCAAAGACATGTTAAATGTGCTCCACCCTCCCCTACTACGTGCGACACAGTTAGGTCACAAAAGAGGTCATTTAATAAAATCGAAATTGTATGCGCATTGGAGATTGCTAGTACCTAATGCAGCCTCGGCCTCCATATGTCGCATGGAGCTGTGGGTCTAGAAATCAACCTCGATTTAACTTTTAATCGAGGTCGAGGTCCGATCGAGGTTTCTTTTTTATCCTCATTCAAAAGTATTTTGAATACTTTGATCTTGGTGGAATATAGCACATATCATGGACCATGCTAATAGGCCAAAAGAGGTAATTATTGCGGTGCATACCTACACGTATGTTCTAATCTAATATACATGTAATATCTAACGACTAGTAAAGTTAACATAGTGGTACGCATTAGGTGACTCTAACTGGTGAGACAGGTCGGAACGCTTCTGCTCATGAATGTAAAGGCTTCTCAATGGTTTGAGGCATAAAAATGACGAAGGCTATCTCTCTAAAGATTTGAATGAAAAAAGTCAGTCATTGTACTCGAACATCATTATATACATTTATATCATACCATAAAAACTAGGCTAGTGCTTGAGCTAGCGGTAGGCCTCGTGTCAGTCATAAGTCGATCGATCGGCTTAAAGCTGAGGAAAATTGAGGAAAACAACAGCTATTGAAGAGAATTATTTACCTTCAAACATAAAATCGCTTGTGCTAGATCAGGCTTCATTCGGGTTCGCCGATCAGTCAGCAGAATTTTCATCGCGCTAAACAGGCGTTCAACAGAACACAAAATAGCTACTTTTCAATATAGTATGTACAGAATCAATGAGAGACTATCTTTTCATGTATGAGCATGAAAAAATATTTTCATTGAGGGAAATTTTCATTACGTAAATCTCAGCAACTATCCAACCTCGACCTCGATATATTTCATATGGAGGTCGAGGTCGGGAAAAGTTATCGAGGACGCGAGGTCAAGGTCGAAACTCTGATAGGAATGCTAAAAATAAGGCCTATATTTTGGAAAAGGCTGATTTTGATAATTTTTGCTGATTTTAATAGCCTTCCCAGCCAACCGTTTTCGTGCATTGGATCATACATGTGCTTTGTGCAGTACCTATATGCAGTACACTTGAAGAGACTTGAACAATTAAAGCACTCTTGGGCAGACGTCGACACAGCGCTTCGTCATGCGGTTGGAATGGCTCAAAAAAGCTTTAGAATGGCATAACACTTACATATTTATAAGATAATTTATGAACGATCGCACAAATAGGCTACCTATTTTTCCTGCCTTAGATGTTCTTCTTTCTATTGGCCCACTATGTGCAGATATAGCGCATGCACCCCTTGTTGTACCCAGGTAAACTAGCACTCTGCAAGCTTGTAGGCCTATGATGCTCATTGCATGTACTGTAATGAGGTGTCGACTGCCGATTCGAGATTCGATTCGACTCAAAATTTGCCGATTCCCATGGCCCCTAATACATGTATACTTCTTTTTAACCTGTCTGATAAGGATAGGAACCGGGTAGAACTCGCCAGACACGCAGATTCCTTTCAAGGATGGATAGGGTGTCCTGGTGTACTGCATTTTCTGAAAATCCAAATTTCAGCCTTGTTCCCTGCAGAAACTCGGGGTGCCCGTCGGACGAGATAATTCAACCACATAGAGATCAAGCCTCTAATATTCATCAATCAAGTGAAACATACAAGTACTTCCAAATTCATTGATAAACAGAAAAAACCAAATTACTTGGTGCCTCCGTACCAGTATATATTTTTTGATCTGTTTAAAAAAAAAATAATAAATGTACACTGAAGTGCACTGAAGTTGCACTGTACTTCCAAATTGAGCTAAAAATCTTTATATATCAAAAGCACTTCTTCTGAAGAATTTTAATACTTCATCAAGGTATTTTATTGAAAATGAGGCACTTAATGCATTTTTAAGGAAATAATAATTAAGAATCAATTGTGTTTTAATAATAAGTGTGCTTACATTAAATCTGAGGCGAGAATGCATGTAGCCTACATGCTGTTCGCCAAGAGCACTTGGCCCGGCAACTGGGTTTTCGACTGAAACACAATCTTAATGATGTCTCCGATATCCTTTAAAATCCAAATAAATGATCCGCAGTAGTTTATGTATTGAGCGCAGATGAAGGCTCACAGGTTTTCGGGAGGTCTACAACGATAACCTGCAATGATGACACACTTGTATTCGTTTCAGCTACACTGTCAAAAATCACTTTTTCTCGCAAAGTGACTGATTTCTTAATACATAATAAAACTTCAGGACTGAGTCAATGCCGTAGTATTTTCTGTCGACTCCGGCTCCGACCTGCTACCACGGCTCCAGGTCCGGCTCCGACCTGCTAGCTGCTACCACGGCTCCGAAACACGGGTTCGGGCGCATGATCGTCTACACTGTGCGTTTCAGATGTATGCCTTGTGTGTGCTGTTATTCGCTCATCGTGTAATGTGCAACGTATGTGTTTTTCACAATAAATTCGTGATTGAGGCAACTGGTTGTTTTGATTTAAACTTCTTAGTGAAAATAGTTCTGTTAATCTGTATTGAGTTCTAAATATTCAGCTCGATCAAGTACAAACAAAGGAGGTCTTTAAATTACCGGATTCTGTCAGAAGCTGGGTGGAATGGCAGATAGAAGTATCCGCCACTTTAACAGTGATGTTAAAACAGACTGAATGAAACAATTGAGTAATCGAATAAATCAAGCTATCAAGCTCTTATTGAAATGTGTTCTCGTCTACATGGATAACCTATGAGCATGCAATACCGTTGCCAGCTAATGCCAATGCAAGTAAGCAAAGCTCAAATGATAGATGTGGACTATCCTGGTTTTCACTAAACTGAGAAATCTAAGTTTGAATGGGAAAAATGCAAAAATAACTAGAAAACCACCAGGACGATTGATGAAATTCATGAAAACAAGCTTTATGATGCACATACGCAGCACTATCATAGACTCTTTAACAAAATTAATGTAACACACGTACATGTAGGGCCTCTATAGTTTGCTGCATGAAGCTATAGCCTTTTTTCCGTCGTCGATCAATTAAAACTTATAATCCTCGAACGGTGAAAAGTACAGTAGAATTCGCATATATCGGCTTCGGCTATATCGGCGGTTTCTTTTTGTCCCGGCAGAATTTCCTATCTTTTCCATATTATCGAGTTTGCTTATATCGGCTTCGGCTATATCGGCGATTCGCCTATATCGGCGCATTTTCGCTGTCCCTGACAGAAAAAAATTCGTTTATACCGGCGGATTTCCTGGAAATCCTCAAGCGATGTGTTTTTACCTAGAAGAGTCACTAGAATGACAGTATACGTGGACGCGGATGGCTGCAGATTCTGTTAGGACTATCCGATCCTAACTATTCTAGTGGCACGTGAAAATTTAGATCTTCTACAATTCATCTCGATCATGTTTGGGGGTTTGATCAAAATTGTAGAATCTAGCAGCCGAGGAAAGATAAGTAGGCTTGCCACTGTATCTCACTGATAATTCTCACATAATTAGTCTTTCATTCGACGTGATGATTGCATTGTTAACGCCTTCACCTACGATGCTATTGTCAGACCTGACTTAGTGACTGTTGCGTCATCAAAGGAGCACAAGCTACCGTCGAAAACATTGTTGAGTTCGATGCATGTCCTCTCTCTAGACAGAAAGCGGCTCGCCACCCCATCCATCTCTATGGTTTCGCCTGCACGTGACTCTTAGCAGCGTCTTGATTGACTTAGATTGGCTGGCTTCGCCTGCACGTGACTCTTAGCAGCGTTTTGATTTATGCATACTCTGCTTTGTTTTGTGCTTCATACAGCAGGTAAGCATGTAGGCATGAAGAAGCTTCAATCTTCTTGATTCAAAAAGCATACTCAGTTTTTGACAAACATAGTGATATCCGGTTTGCGATACTTACGTTGCAAGCATCAGTTCAGAAAGGCACAATTTTTAGATATCTATTGAATACATAGACACAATTACATGTACATGTACTGTACATGTTGGACAATAAGTCAATATGTACATGTACATGTATTTAAGTATAGCAACGCAATAATTCATGAATCAATACACGTATATACATTGTGTGATGCATGGCATGATCTCAGAGCTCGTGTAGATTTCACAAAACTTCAAAATTCAGGGAGTTCGCATATATCGGCGGTTCGCGTATATCGGCGGTTTTCGTCTGTCCCTTGAGGCGCCGATATATGCGAATTCTACTGTACTTTTAATACATAATGAACATAAAGCTTTAGTAAGTCAACTCCATAAAAAGCCTCTTAAAAGACGGAGAATAATCCTCATTGAAAGTTTAGAGACCTAAAGGTTATTACTGTGCACGTTTGTACACAACACAATACATTTTTGTCGACAATCCAAATGTCATTCGCGATATCACTCGACCGACTACATCTTCCGAAAGAAATTATTATTTTGAAATGTTCCGCCACACAAAATGCGGTGCTAAATATTCGCAATTTTATTTCTTGTGATATATGAATGTCATCCGTAGTACTTCAATATAGGCATTTGATGGTCACACGTGGCATCGTATTGACTTCAAATCAAGAGGCAATCACCTAATATTTCACCAAAAGTCAAGACATTGTCTGTAATTAATGTTTGAATTTATGCAGAACAGAGCAGAGCAAAGTTGCTGTAGAATTTTAACAATTCTGAGCGGACTTCGTGTTTTTAATTGAATTTTGCTGAAATAGACCGACATTGGACTATATGTGATGACTTCATGGATATCTTGATGAAAACAGAATATAGAAAGAAAATCAGATCAGTGACCTGAAATGCTGCTGTGGAATGTGTATTAGTTGAAGTTAAAAATATTCCGATAATGAAGTGCGTGCTTTATTCGCCAATATCTTTCATAATTTCACGACTCAGGGATCTCCAAGCTGGCATTTTTCCTTACCGAAAGCAGGAACGTTTGTCTTCTGCGATAGGTCCACTGAGACCAAATTTGAAATGTAGAATTTTTTATTAGGAAACAACCTGACCTTGGTCGACAATTGCAGAGGAATTTCAAAGTAATATTTAGCAAATGTAAACACACGACTTTGCGTGCAAGATTTAATTGAAGGTGAAGGTTATAAGGATTTGCTTTTGAGTCAAGCATTCTTAGAGGTATTAAGAGAAAGGGAGAACCAGTAGTTGATTTAGGG
This sequence comes from Prostheceraeus crozeri, assembly GCA_907163375.1. NCBI lineage: Eukaryota > Metazoa > Platyhelminthes > Polycladida > Euryleptidae > Prostheceraeus > Prostheceraeus crozeri. Next base: position 137,947 of record CAJQUW010001810.1, read on the forward strand.
AAATAAAAGTACAGGAAATATTATATAATCGAGTTATTAACAGCAGTATATCGAACGGTGACTTATCTTCATGTCATGATGAATGAAGCATCTAATAAACTTCAGACATCATTACCTTTAGTCAATTGGGACAGAAACAAAGCATTTCCTGCATATTTGAACATTTCGGTGGAACATTTACTACAACAAGAAAATTGGAAATACACGGATCTCTGCCTCATCAAAGTTGGGCAAAAGCTTCTATTGGGTATACGCAATACACGTTTTGGGTCAAAGCCCAAAACCCTGACCCAAGTTTCAATAAATGAGCAGAATCGAGTAAACGAAGTAGACCAACATTCTTTGTATTTAGTGCTGATATGAAGATTCATCTATAGGCCAAATTTCTTATTTTACGATAATTTCATCACAGTATTGATGTATTAAATATAAAATTAATGCAACTTAAAATTTGTAAAAATCATAAAATTATATGTAAAACTTTGCAAAATATGTCAGAAAATGAGCGAGTTATTGTTCAACTGCTCAGAGCATTCGTCACGTTATAGGCAAGCCTCAAAGGTAAAACAATTCATCTCTTCCAAGTTTTTCCATACAACTTGGAAATTTCATTGGAAGGGAGGTTCATCTAAACTGGGATGTCAAAACGGCTTTGTGGCTGGATTTGGGAAGTTTTGAAATGTCATTAGGCCACGCTGTAGTATCAGAATCCGCAATTTAAAGTCTTTTCGAGGTTATCCCCTGTCTATACAAATTTGCGTTCAAAGATGAGGGAAGACAGACAAGATGCTCAACTGTCCATATCAATGAACTTTGACAAAATTACACATGCCTAACCTCGGAGACGCAAAGCTAATGTTGCCACAACAATCAAGTCAAGTCAGCAAAATTTAATACCTTGATGTCACAATTTTCTGAGATCACACAGGATGCCGATTGTCAATGGTGCTGCGGTCAATAACAAATACTGTGTTTGCAAGAAGTCCTACCGCGCATCTCTGAAATGCCTTTCTTGTAGTTTTTGGGCCCATCAGAAATGTGGCATCAGTGTAAACATTTATTTTATGGTAGATATCAATAACTGCAATTAGTAGCCTAAGTACATGTAATTACGTCATAAAGCTTCTCTTAAATTTAGTCTACTGATATGCTGACTAGCTGAACATTTTTGATTTGATGATGATTGAATTGCACATTGTTCATAACAAAGTGATTGCTTTCATTTCATTATTCAAGAACATAAACAGACTTAATTAATAGCATAGCTGCGTGGTGAGTGCATGGGCAAATTTATCTAGAATGCGAAAAAGGAATGAATTCATATTTAGATGTCGGCTGTCGAAGACATTTTAGGGGTGCGAAGATCTGCCATGATACAAAATATATGAAACATGTTACCTGTTACCGCCTACTACGCCAACTGAAGCACGTCCCTTGATGTTCTCGAGGGTTGGCATGGGGATTGAAATGTGAGTCCCAACTCCACCCCATACCCACAGAAAAGCCTGTGGGTATCCCAACCGAATCCCTATCCACCGACAGGATTAGACACCCGATTCACATGCTATTTTTCTTCATATAGATGAACTGATATCCGACATTTCAATCTTAATAGATCTTAATACATGATGCAATCCGGCAGCTGCTTATAATGATTGGATCATAACACAATGGTTTTCACTATAATTTCATTTCTGTCACCACATCAACTTATGCATTACTTTCATAACACAGCCGAACTCAGACGAATGCATTTGTATTGAAATGTCTCTTCAATGATTGCCAGGCAGTCAGACAGCGGGTACCAATTAATATTATTTGTTTGTACATAGCTGTTCTAGCCAAATGGCTTCATACATGGCCATATTGTCATTATGGATAAAATTTTTTTCATAAACAACATTTGCAGCACTGTCATTTTTCGCAATCACATGGAGCATGCACATCACTCACGTTTATAAATTTCTTAACAAGCTTCCCGCAGTCAAATCGAGATGCTGACTACTGTACTGCCTATCTACGAACGAGTCAAAAGAAAATTCGATCTAAAGCCATCAATTACTGTGAAATGAAACTACGTGTATAATTCTACTATTCGACTATTATTTCTATGTAGGTTCTTCATCAACGAATCAGACTTACTTTTAGGGAACTTAGTGCAGGATTTTAACTTCTTAAACTTACTGTAGTTACCTTCTGTTTTTCTCACAAGTCTTCCTTCTGTTGCAAGTGTGTCTAAAAGTTTTGCATTGCATCTGGGCGATGTATCTTGGAGCATCTAACAAGAACACACTGGTGTGTTCAAAGCACGATGAATTACTGTTGGCATGGCTGACGTGAAATGCTCGTTATATGAGTCATACATACAAATAGGAACAGCAGAAAAAGATTAAATCACGAAAGTAATTGAAGCTTTAGGATGACCTGTCGGGGGTGTAATGGGATGCCTTTGGTGTAATGAAACTTTTCGTCACAGTCACCATCATTGATCAATTTCATTGCCACTGACTGCTATACACAACTGACGACATTTGGAAAATGGCTTTTAGCTTATAAGTTGAAACGATATTCAGTCAAAACGACGGTTGCATTTTCTGGTCCTGGCAGATGCTAGGTTTTCATCAATTTTAGCTATATTGAAAATTGAAGCTATTCTTGTGATGTCGTCTTTTGCACCACTGATTAGGAATAAGTGTCCGCTATGAAGTAAGCCTCTTCAATTACATATTTACTTCATTGCATTCCTAATGAAATGCGTGTTGAGGGACAGAAGAGAAATTTGAGCTTAAGTGATGACTACTGCTCTACATTCCCCGAATTCAAGCAAAATCGTTTTTGATGCAAATCAGACACGAGAAGATGATGATAGGATTTGAAATGCATCGTGTTAGCCAACACCACTGTCACAAAATCTTAAGGACAGGACGAATTCATGCAGGCCCTTTTCCTATATATGTATTACAACTGCAAATGACCGTTTACTGAAACTTTCTCAGCATATGCTACTAATATCAACTTAGTCCTTCTTTATTTTCAAATCATTTAAGTCTTTTTATCCATCGCTTTTTCTAAGAATTTTGATGTGCCTCTATACATTGAAGAGAGTTCAGAGTTTCGTGCGGCCTTTAAAGCTTGCTACATTACAGACATCCTCTATTTTGCTCTCTCATTCTTAAATTTTCATAGAATTTTAGCGATGAGATATGCATATGGTAAGCTGTTTGATAAATTCAAAGTCAGAATCTATTGTGTGATTAAATGTAGAATAGAATAGAATAGAAAATATGTTTATTCTCCATAGACAACAAGCAGAGTATGTACATTCGAATAGGCATGCAAGGGTAATACAACAATGTGGAGATACAACAATAATGGAGAAAGGGACCAGAGGACCCACAAGAAGGGGTATATGACTGTCCCGCACACAATTATATACATGTTTGTTCACAAACTAGAAAGAAATTGTTCAAACACTAGAGTATGCGTGCTGCTGCGTAGCTACTCATAAAACTCAGAGAATTTGTTCTGCGAACGCATCTGATGCTTAGTTTTGGATAACATTTAGAGTAGAGAGTTTTTATCTATCGTGAGTAAGAGTGGTCAGGTTTCTAAAATGAGTCCATATTTTTTATTAGATACGACTTTATATTCTTTTTGAATTCTCTAATTGATTTTGAGCTTTTTATTTCATTGGGGAGCAAATTCCATGTAAATGGTATTTGAAAAGTGCTCATTTTTTGTTCTAATGATTTCTTACAAAACGGCAATTTGAAGCTATCGGATCGTCTAGTCGATGATTCTACATAGTTTTGATAGATCGATGGCAACGTGTTCTTTGTGTTCTTAATTTTGTATGCTAGCACTAAAAGTTGTACAGGTGTAGTTGTACAGGTAAAAGTTGTACAGCTGTCAGTTCTGATTGATTCTAGAGAATGTCAGAAATCATTGCAATCAACATACAGCTGCCGCCAAAAGTCTCTTTACCAGTAAAAAAAAAAAATTTATGTCATCATCATGATATTTAATTTGAAACAACAAATTCGCTAAAGCTACGTTCGTTAGTTATTTTTACATACACTAAAAAGACGGTAAAAAAAAAAAAAAAGTCAGTATTTGTAAAAAGACTCTACGGTGTTTTAAGTAGGATTGCGATCTGCGTGGGCATACTTTCCACGTTTTTTGCAAATTCTGCGTTGATGTTGATTGTCCCAATACTTGTTTTGGCAGATTCTTGAGGTCTTGTCCGTTGGGGGTTTGGGCTTGACACAGTTTCTTTCTTGCTTTCATATGTGTTATTAGGTTGGTTAAGGTCGAGGCTATTGCCAGGCCACGACCCACTGACCAGGACTTCAGTGTGTACATCGCCACGTTTTTTTTTTGACAGGATTTTCGGACTTCACTCCGTCTCCGTCATGTGCCTGTTCATGTGTCTGTATTCATCATTGGTTTGGTTTGCTTCTCCGTCATAACATAAACAGATAGTTGCCCGCATGGTGGGTCCCAGTAGGAGGCAGAGTTTTTCAACAACTTCCTCTTCCACAAAAATGCCAGCCAAATCTTGACTTGACTGAGGAGACAAAGTGTTTGTTGGATGATGTACGCTGACCATAAGCGGGCGGATTGGGTGGAAAATCTTCCGGGGACCCTCGATTGGCGAACTGTTGGATGACGGTCTAATCTGAGAACAACATTAGACCACATCATTGGTGGATCCTCCTTGAGGCGAACTTCGCGGGCGAGTAGGTCGATCTTAATGTTTCTGGCTGAAGGGTCTGGCATCGGGGCAGGTCTGTAGCTTTCAATTGGAATTCTTCAGTGAGAGTCGTTGTACTGTGCGCTTTGATTACGGCTTGCGGCAAAAACCGACCTTGATTTCAATGCGAGAGCAATGGATTCGATATAATACAGTCCGCGGATACATTATCCGTGTTAGGTGATGTCACTCGAGGTCACGTCCTCGCTTCGTGTCCGCGGGATACAAAAAAATCTCATCCAAAAAATAAACTATCCGTGAAGATTAACGCACTGCTTGGACACAGATTAGGGACAGGTAGTCTCTTCTTCCGTTTGACTAGAAAGGAAGAATAGAAAACATGTGACGTTTGAAATTGACAATCTGCTCGACTTAATATAATTCAGCAATCGAAAAAGCAGCCACCAGTTCATCAGTTCACAACCTCAAATTGTTAAAAGTTTCAGTGACTGTTACTGACTGGATCACAAGCCAATCGGACAATGTCGATGTCAAGTTCTACAGAGAACGCCAATTTTTTTTTTTCATGCGCCTGCTAACTTTTTTTTTAAAATGATTTGAGGGCCGTCAGTCGATGAGAAACTTTTTGCGCAATTGATCTTTGCTCTTCGAATCTGAGCGATCGTGGCGATTGGAGCATTTGAAGATCGGATTTTTCCCGCATTACGACGCACGGAAAATTTTCCTATCTCTGATTTTTAAATTGCATTTCTTTTTTGGTTCTTATTAATTTGCCAAGCAATCAATTTGAATGAATCAGCAATCCCTTTAGCAAAAGTGATACGATTATACAATCTAATTCTGTGGATGGACACTCCATCTTGCTCCCACTTCTGCTTGATTCATGCCACAGACTGCCAGTGAGCTATAATTTGCGTTCGCTTTGTTCTGGTGAAATACCAGTAAACAAAGCGTTAACAGACAGATATTTACCAGACATACTTGGCAAATCCGCTTTATTCTGCTTGAGCTTGTGCTGAAACGTATTCACATGACCTATCGAAGTGAAAAAGGTCAATAACTTAGCATATAGGTTCATATTAAACAGACCAGATACAAAGATCGACCATTAGATGTAGATTAAACATAAAGAAATTAACTAATACAATGTATTTGTGAGCAATTACAAACGATGCGAAGAAATTATGCATAATAAGTAGGATCCCCATAGAAGCACTATGGGAGCTTTGGTGATAGCTTCAGCACCCATACCCACCCCAAACCCATAGGTATACCCCATGCTTGCCGTGGGAATGGGAATTCCCATGAGATGGGAATCTTGCTTCAGGTCATGGGAATCCCATGGGAATTAAATGAAAATTTTGATCACCAAAATAAGATAAATTTAAATCTTATTTGAAAGTATCAACTCTTTTTTGGTTTGCAAAGGTTGTGAGAAAGCGAGAATGCAGGCTGTAGTTGCACTCATCTTACTGGATGACTAGGCGAAGCCGCTCATGAATGACGCACAGATTGAAGTGAAAATACAACATTTATACATGTACATTGTACAGGTGTGTCTACAGTTAGCAGGCTGTCCTTGTCTGAAAAAAACATGATTCTGTCAGGGTGACGAAACACGGGTCGGTAACCATCATCATAACAATTCTTTTCTTGGCTTATCAATCTTATAAGAAGACTGATATCGATCGATCTTGAATGAGAGAGAGAGAGAGAGAACCTGGATTATGTAATTATCTGTTGAGGCTGTCTGTCAATTCGCATCGTCAACCGACGGGAGGAGAATCAGTATCCATGTCAGTGACCGACCAATTCTCTCGCCCCGTGCGCTGCATGATCAATTTCACTTACGCAACTTTTGACAATTCAAGTGAGGGAATGTGAGCTCGCAAAACATTCTTTTCCCCTGATAGACGCTTGGCGATGATTCATTAGGCTGCAGACCGAAGAGGAACCGAGCTATATGATGTAATTATAATCGTCTGCAACTTCAGTTCCCACTCTGAGGCAGGTCGTCGCTGCGATGTCTTCGAACAAGTTCTTCGAAGTAGACAAAAAAACTCCGCAGCAGCACATTTCTGCTGCTCGTGTATCTTTTGTTCCACCACCGAAGTCATTAACCAGTGGTAGTGCCAATCTTGATTCGAGGATAAAGACCGTGCAAGTGGACATATCAATCACCGGTTGCCGAGAGCTCAGGAGACGACAAGAAACCATTGTTGGCCCCTTTCCTTTATTGTGATGCCTGTAAGAAATTGTTTCTTTGGTTTAAGAAGACAAGAGGACAGTGGGTCAACCAGAGTGGGGTCAGTGCAATAAAGCGCCATCTCGAGAAAAACTGCGCACCGGCGACGTCGACGTCCAATCAACTCACCATTCACCGAAGTGTTCAGTGTGCTCCAACAACAAGCAAGCCTCTTCTTCCGAAAGAAGCAAAAGAACAATGGCAGCAGCATGTAGTGAAGCTTGTTTGTGCCCATCCGACTGTGTCCATCAACGCCATGGCTCAAATTGCATCTTCTTGCGCAAACTTCGCTTCTTCGGCAACGCACAGAAACAACAAGATCAATGACTATTCCATCGGACGAACTTACATTTCATCGGGGTTAATGGCTGAGGGAGAGCAATCCCATGCGAAGTTGCAACTTCATTTTAGAAACAGTCTCAACGATCCGGATGCTGGTGTATCATGCATGATTGATTTTTGGTCTGAAAAGACATGAAAATCGACTTTTTATTTTTTGCTTGTTGCTTGTGTGGACTCAAAAGATTTGTTTTGGTCAGTTCACCACTTAAGATTTGTGTTTTGGATGTGTACCACGCGACGCGCGTTTTCTTCTTTCACTCTCGTTCGAAGCATTAATTCAGTCACCGATGAGAAAAAACACGGGTGAGCTCTCTCAACCATTATAGTTAGTATGTGACAACGACCGTAAAAAATGCGCAGCGTTTCGGCGGTTATTTATCCAACGGACGCTGACTTGGGGGGCGTATTGGTTGGTGGGACCGTGCATGCCTTGTTGTACTTGCTGTCAACGTCAAAGTCAAAAGACGTTTCGAACTTCGAGAAGTCTCCACCTGTATTACCTAAGTGAATCTTGCTTAATATATCTGTCGTCTGTGGATTTGCTAAATGAATCGCGACCAAAATGAGAAAAAAAAACAAGACTTGCTACGCCTGAGCCATACTCGATCGCCATTTCGATCTGCGGTGGACAACTACAATGTATTTCTGTCAGAAGAAGACTGTCATGTATCTGACAATTTGCCACCTTTACTTTCACTGAAATCTCTGTTGGATATCATGGAAGCCGTCAAGTGCTTCTTTGACAGAGTTGAGGTTGATGAGCCAACTTCTCATCTATCTTACCTGAACTATCTTACTTTGGATATTCACTTGTTCCAAATGCAGATTAGTGAAGAAGTGCCTGCCATCGCTCGGGAGACTTGCTGCCTCCTACGAAACCAGATGAGAAAGAAGCTGTGGCCATATTGTGGTTCATCATTTGCAAAAGCGGCTTGTTATTTGTCAGGCATTGATATCTGCAACACGGCTTTGGACATGGTGAAAACTCTTAGATATTCCAGCAAAAAGACCCGAGAATTGAGGGTGTTCACAAATAAATGGGAGCAGGAGATGCAAGGATTCAAATCGAGTGTTGTGAACTATTTGAATCAGCTGCTTGATTCAATGCATATATCTGATATCCCCACGGACAAAGTCAGGGATAACCAGGAACGTGAGCCCTCGAGATCCAGCGATCCGTTTTAGACATTGTTTGCTCCACGCCCAAAGCGCATGAAGACTTCGCTTCATGAACAACTTGAAACAGAAATGTTGCTTTTTGAGACCATTCGCGTGGCCTCCAGACATCCGACCAAGGATTTTTGGAAAGAGATAGGACCACAAATGAGACTTTTGTCAAAGTGTGCAAAAATTCTTTTTTCCACCCCAGTCTCATCGGCTTCTGTAGAAGGACTATTCAGCGAGGCGGGGATTCTCTCATCAAAGCTTCAAAAAAGGCTCAAGCCTTACAAACTCAGCGCTATGATTTACACAAAATATGCTTGTAAGTTAGAGACTGTATTATAATTCAGTTCCTAGGTTTGCATGAACATTTGTTATTCATTTGTCATTCATTTGATATATTTCATAACAATGTTTGTTAATCCATTGACATTTTTCTAGTGCATCGGCTATTCTCTAGATTTTCATACCCGTAGAAACGTTAGTTAATCCATTGATATTTTTCTAGAGCATCAGCTATTCTCTTGATAGCCTTCATTGCCGCATGGTAGCGTTTTGCGTTTGTTAATCCATTGATATTTTACTTCAGTATCTGCTATTCTCATGATTGTTTTTATACCCGCATTTTGTTTGTTAATCCATTGATATTTTCTTGAGTATTTGCTTTTGCCTTGATGGTTTTCAAAGTGACGCTTGTTAATCCATCGATGGTCTTTATTCGGCATCACGCGGGTCTCAAAGTAACGGTTGTTAGTCCATTGATAATTTATTGAAGATCTGCTATTCTTAGATTGTAGCACTGTCATTCGTAGGCCTTTATACATAATAGGGCCTACATTGGAGAGTTTTTATAATATGTAGCTTTCATCAATCCATTGATATTTTTTAACGTTTGATGCCTTTTTAGCAGCAACGTTTGTCAATCCTTGGACAAATTTTCAATTAACGTTTGTTTCTCGAATATAAATTTGTCTTTTTGCATTTGTGGCTTTATCATCAAAGTTAGATAGAATTGGAATTACACCGTACCTAAATACATGGGATCCGAGCGAGCGTATTATCACATTGATAAGTCATAGAAATATGCGTAGGCGAAGTATTGACTTCATTGCTTGTATACAGGCACTGTACTTGTATTGTAAACTTAAATATGATATTGCGATGAGCTAGAAGTTTGCCATGTTCATCACAAGTACGGCACCGCATGAAGTGAATCAGAGTGAATAGACATGCGAATATGTGTATGTATAGGCCTATATGTAATCGAAGACTATTTCGATGAAGTCGTCTTTATTGATTGACTAATCCCTGAAACAAAATGATAGATATTTTTGATAATTAGTAAAAACTTGCAATTTTTGGAAATTACAAAATAAGATAGATTGATATACCAATACTTTTTCATCCAAAGATAGGTCAACTGAAAGCGCTTAATCTCATCAGTTCAATTACGAAAATCCGTTAATCGACTTGTAGTCCGAAAGAAGAGAACCATAAACCGTATATAGGAAGAGTAATGAGCCATGGGAATTCTGATGGGAAATACTGAAAAATCCCTTGGGAATGGGATGGGAATGGGAATTCAAAATCAATTCCCACGGCAAGCCTGGTATACCCACAGAATCCCCATACCCACGGCAACCCTGATGTTCTCCCTCATTCTGTAGCTTCCTTCTTCATCGTCCACAGCCATGTGGACGTAGGTCGATCTCTTCTCCTTGACCCACTTGGTGAAATATACTATATATAAATATATATATATATATATGAAAACTGCAAACTAGATGAAATACATAAAAATTCAATATGAAAAAATGCAACAAAATATTTGTATGCTTTCAATGTGCTGTATTGTCAAATCCAAAATGAAAGAGCCAATAGCCACAAGTTGATCTATCTCATATTTGAAATATTCTGTGAATTGAGTGGATCTTAGATAAAAAGATCAGAAATTCATGCTCCTAGCATGTCGTCCTCCGAAGATTCGAATCGAAATATTAATTTTCATAATTTGATTTGTATAGAAATTTATTTTAATAGAAAACCCAGGTTTTGCAGGTCAACCCAAAACCCAAAGTCCAAGTTTGATCTCATATGTATATCACGAATGCTGCTATATTTTGATTCACGTCTGCCTGTTATTTGTCTTGTCTAGCACATGCAGGTGTAAGCTATAATTTATTACATATCGAAGCAGTTACTCAAAGTACAATTGTCATCCCACTGAAGTCCAATATTAACCTAATGAACTTCCTTGAAATAAGACCTTGGAATTCCTTGCCTCAGATACAACCAAACGTCGGCAATTTGATCATAATCTAAAGCTTGTTTATAATTTATTAGAAATATTGGTCGTTCATGCTGACAACCAAATCATTTTTCATTCACAAAGAAACAGATGGTCGAATATTTCATTTTCAAAAAGTATCAAGTCACATGTTGAATTATTGTCAATGTGTTAGAAGCTTGTATCGATTATGCAAAGATCATGTATCTAATGTCTCTGAAACTTCAATGAATCCGAAATACGTCGAATAACTCTCAAAAATGTACACATGAGATAAAAGAAACACTCAAATATCCCTCCCCAAATGAGGAGGTGGCTGCGCATTCGATCTGCTTATTTACATATGGTAGTAGCACGTGTGTTTACAAATTTCCTTTCTTATAAGGAAAGTAAGGGACCTGCATAAAGCAAAGGTGGAAGAACTTCTAAAATCAATCACTATGGTCTGCCATGGTAAAATTCAATCGAAAATCAATTGCATGGGTCACCATGCCCAATATGTGACCAATTATGTGCCCGACGCATTTTCGTCACATCGGTCACATTTGGTCACATATGTGACTTTCTATGTGTCCGATGATGAATCATCATAAATCATGCACATACGGCGAGTACTTGATGAGAATAATTCAATTTGATTTTACGAATACTTTTCGGCATGTTTTGTTCATGAATATCATTGGCAAGAAGATAATATCATATTGAACTTGGTTTGATTAAAAAGTGTTTTAATGAGGATAATGATTGTGTATAGTTTAAAAATGTGACACAGTTTTCGTCACATCGGTCACATTTGGTCACACATGTGACCGATGATGAATCACCATAGATCATGCATATGCGGCGAGTGCTCGATGAAAATAATTCAAATTGATTTTCCGAATACTTTGCGGTGTGTTTTGTTCAAGGACAACACTGGCAAAAGATGATATCATATTGAAAGGTGTTTTAATCAGGATAATGATTGTGTGATTGAAAAATGTGACACATGTCTTCGTTTAATCTGCTTGATCTCGCCGGGAAGTTGTATCATTGTGTTGTGAGTGAAGTTGTATTATCTTGCCTAGACAGCGTGAAGCAAATGAGCTTCATGTCAATGGTCTGCTTGTTTATCACATTGAGAATGACAAACTGGGAGAAATTACATAATGACGTCCTATTCCCAAATAGAATCTTCAATCGGAATATCCTGAGAAATGAGTGTATAAAAAATTGAATTAATTTATAGATGGTTCAATCAAACAATTTCATCGGTAAAAACAGTAATAGATGCTGCCACAGTCATCGATTGTTTTATTGGCGTATAGATAAGGTGTTTATTGCATCAGCTTATCAATTTGTTTTTGAACATCAGGTGGCGGTTGACGTTGAGCAGCACAAAATGATTAAGACACTCTCAATTAAGGATTGATGGTTAATTCAAAAGTAAATGGAAAGTAGAATATGTGTCTAATGATTTGCTAATATTTGCTGTTCTTTCCATAAGTTCCTCAATTGAAAATATGGTCTTTTCTCCCCACCAGGAAGTGAAATCATTTAAACCATAATATATATCTCAATTAAATTAAGAGGCAGTACTTCTACTCTCCAAAACCTAAACAAGTAGTGGGGTTTAATTATCACAATAATTGGAAGAAGCGATAATCATGATCGATCGGGCACATATTAGTCACATTAAGTCACATATCAGCCGTGTTGAATGTGACCGATTTGGTCACATAAAGCCACATATCTGCCGAGCTGAATGTGACCGATTTGGGCACATTTGGTCACATAAAGGCAGTGGCAAACGTCACATGTGTTGGGCACATAATCGGTCACATATTGGCCACAGTTTGGTTTACAGTGTACAATAAACATTCAAAAGGAATGTGTCGGCTGTATATGCATACTCGTGTCCACATGCAATTGCCCTTTACACGCTTTGGCAGTTATGGCGGAAATCATTTCGTTCAAAAACATCTAAACCACATTTAGTGAAAATGTAAATTCACATAAATCACAATAATAGCCTATCATATAAATTCATGAAAAATATTTTGAACCAATAGTATCAAATCATGCCAGTCATAGACTCTGCAAAATAGTTGACATCAGTTAAACGCAGTCAAAGTAATGGAAATGGATTCATACATACCATCTCATATTTGATCGAGCATATGAGCAAATAAAAACATTGGAAATGAGCTTCTGAAGTATGCATGATGCTAGGAAAAGACGAACAACAGCATATATTATCGGAATTTACATAAGCATTTTTAAAGCGACAATTATAATAAATCTTGATTGAATGATATATTGTAACTTTCTGGAGAGACCTGATAAAAGAAATTTAGTTCATGGTAATTTTAGATAGATCTAATTTTGAAGGAAAATTGAAGCGCGGTATTCATTCAAACATTCGGGCGCTCTTCGAATCTAATTTTAGTTGCATTATCCACATGAAGATAAGGACAATTTGAAACTGTTGATATTAAATTATCGTAATCTCAAGTGTCGAATTGTAGAATATATCATGTTGACGAATGCAATGAGAGAAATTAGTGTCATCGGATTTCAAGAGCTAGAAATTGTAAATTGTAGCATTTGCTTCGAGTCTTAACAATTTTAGAAAATTCTCTTCGATTAGGGTGAACTTTTGACGTTGCACGCTTTCACTCTCATGAAATCGAAACAGCCAAAACGCTGGAATAGATCAACTTATCAGAAAATACAAAAACAAGATGCAAGAGCAAGAATATTGCTTCGAATCAAACGTTTTGAAAGGATTCATCTTTAAATAGAATTTTAAGGTTCAAAATAGAGAGCAAAATTGCTAGTTCTATCATCTCATCAAACTTTCAACTATCAAACTCTTATTAAAGCCTATACCTATTATGTCAGTATTATGTTATAATGTGTCAGTTATTGATTAATCATAAAAGGTGGAATTTTAGTTAGTTAGAATGCTTCTGTTATTTAAGTTGAAATGATGGTCAAGAATTTTCAAACCAATTGACATTACTGTCATCGATCGTGTTGTGTAATTGCTTTTAAAGATGCTATCGGGACTTGAGAATGCGATCCTTTAAAGTCAAAACTGGTGAAAATGTAGGCATATCAGCAAGATAAGCAAGAAATTGCACTTAAACCTCAGATACTTTAGGGGTCCAGTGGACCCCGGAGCTACAGATTTTGATTTTGCTTTTTGATTGATGTCATATGCAGCTGATGAAAAGTCATTTCAAAGGCTGAAAAAACAGGTTTACTTATTAACTTATTATCTTAGAGAAGAATGGATTTTCACATCGAAAGACAGTCATTCTGAGTTGCTTTATTTAGAATTCTTCCGGTTTGTGAACGATGTGAAAACATATCCAGACTTTGATATCGACTATAGCTATATCAATATCATCCCATAATTTAGAACAAAAAATCATGAATTATATGTTGCTGCATGAAGCAATAATAGCATAGATTGAAGTATAAAGAGTGTCTCTGTGACCTATTTAATGATTCAAAAGTAGAAGTTTTATATCACTTTATTATTGAGTGTTCCACATCGGGCCTATGAGAAAATATGACACGAAAAAGCACCAGTGTTATGTTGCTGCGACAGTATAGCTAAAAGGCTGCAACTGACTTTCATAAATTAATGAATATAATGACACCAAAAAGAAAAGCCCATCGCCAAGTTACTTCAGAAAGCAAATAATAACATGCGTTTGATCTCCAAAGAAAATAACTATTAAACATCCAAAAAAGGGATCTATAGTTCATTCCCATCTCCTTCCTAAATTCAAATTGTTTTTTTGTTGACTGCACGCACTCTTTTTCATGAATGTGTTTCAGTCTTCAGTGTGTTCACATGTGTTCCAATTGGATGCTCTCCTATTACTCTCCAAAAAATTGAAAATATACATTTATTGACTCATAAAATCTTCATGCTTTGTGGGTATGAAATGTAGAATATATCCTGACAGCCATGGTGACCTATCTGTATGTACGAGTAGTGCACATTGTCAAACTCATTGCCTGTAGGCCTACGTAGCAAAAGTTACGTCAGATGTTAAGGGCATTTTCTTCAACTAGCCGATAGAAACATTCATCAGTTTCAAACGTTGAACTATGTTTGGCATTCATATTGTTACAGACAAGTCCATTGAAGTCAATTATTTGTCATGAAATATCAAATGATTGCTTCATATCTTTAGTTGAAACTCCAAAAAATTTTGCTAAAAAATTACAAACATAGGAATTTACAAATTCAAATTGAGATTCACGGAAACACAGAGTTTTTAAGCAAAATTTGATGACAAATGTTATCTAAGCTACAGTTCCTCATCGTGGTTGTCGACAATTATTAAATCGATTTTCCAATATTAGTCACAAAAAGCGAATTTTCACCGATTGTAGCTTTTGCTACGTACAGACTTTAATGGGTTAGGTAAAACAGGAGACACATTATCAATTATTGATCGTATGATAGAATTGAACACAAGAATGAGCTGAAACAGGCTACAACAGGCTTCAGAGAACGCAAAATGTAAAACATTTGATAACACGCAAGCAAAATGATCTGACCACAACGGTCAGCGTGCACACAACGGTACAGAATTGAGAGCACAATGACTAATTATTATTTAGATGTCTGAATTATTGTATCAGAATTTAGAGAATTTGCATCCTCTGTTGCCCATGCCCCTGTTGAAGTGACAGACGAAACTGTTGGCAAAATTAAGGCCTATATTTATTGAACTAAAGTCCTATTTTTCTAAAATGTTTTTACAATGACTAGGCTTCAGTGTGCTATACAGCAAGCGATGACGGGCAGATAGCACGAAGCATGGACATCTAGAATCACCTGGACTGATCGCAAATGCCATTTATTAAATTTCCAGTTCTAGTGATGGTGTATTATGCGGCAATGATAACATTAGATAGCTTCCTCCAAATTGACAGCAGTGAATAACTACGATACTGAGAGTAGTCCATCATTGTCATTGCAATGTACGAGTCCGTGTTAGCGAACGAGTCCGTAGCAATAAGACATTGATGGACATATTCAAGTGGCGTAGTGCCATTGTTGTAGACTTCTCTCAGAAGCCATGCTTCATTGCTGGATGGTTAGACAAATTCAAATTTCAATTTTCCATAGATTCACTTATTTGGACAGTTAGCTTGATTAAAGGAATAATAGCCATCCGAATCGGGCTTCAAATACGATAATCCGAGGGCACGTTGGTGCCCTATAATTCTATTGTGCCCTATTAATTAATTGTGCACCTCTGTAATGGTGCCCGATTATAATCTGGGTTTATATGTGATTCGTATTAATAAAGCCCGCCCAGTGACAATAGACATGCAAAAAATGAGGGTCTCTAAAAATTGAAAGCTGAAGCCATATTTCAACTAACAAAACAGAAGGCACAAGGAGCACCACATTTCCATACTCTATAATGCACAAATTTTCTATCATACAAGCTGCAAGCTGCAAAAATTCATTGTGTATGCTACTGTCGCGAGCCTATTTAGGATAAAATTGAAGGATCATATTTTGTAACTTATGAATTTGGCATATCCGCAATCTTGCATTCAACAGGATACAATGAATTTTTGTGAAAGGGTTTGATATTTTATCTGATCAAAGTTGAGAAAAGTAGCTTAAAAGTGATCAACGACTTGTTTGCTTCTAGACTTCAATAAACAGGGAAATACATCTTGCCCCACCAACTAGTCAGCAGCTTTCAGTTTCAATCAACCATTTTTCGATATTTCAACTACTCGCTATTTTCTGAAGAATGTTAAAATGCATGTAATTTCGGAATCTGATGTCAACGGCAAATTGGAGCCTCGTCGATTGGTTGCTTTATCATTGTTCAAGGCTTTAGGACGCTGAAAGAACTCATCCACAGCTATTGCGATCCTAATGCAAATATATACCTTTCTCGATGCAGTCGTATGTAATCTGATGTGACGTGAGCATGAGCTTATTGACACCATCAGAGATTGTGAATGTGAACATGTGGCTTGATAATAGCAGTTTTTCCCACTTTATTTAACGCATCTCTTAATTGCTGAACTATTTAATGTATCCACTCTATACACTGTTTGACAGGGGCGCAGCAGCGAATTTTTCCTAGGGGGGGGGGGTCCGACAAATTGTCGCATAAAATACCGTAAAAAATAAATTCATGATATATTATGAAATATTGCGTAATTGCTCTCCAGCATTCAATTGTTTATCAGGCAGAGTCGCTCATAGTTTACTGACATCAATACCATTGACATCGATGCCCCTTATTATCTCTGTATCAGTACTCAACGATTTACAATTTCCCACTTTACGCGATAGGCATACATGCTGTCTTGCAAGAGAAAACATCAGTTCCGTCATGAATGCTGTATATTTTACGGATGCATGGGTGGAAATCTTACCCAAAACGCCCTCATCGTCCAAAGACGTGTGACCGATTGTCTTTGTGGATGAAGTCCTTGCACACTTCCTCCAAATCTAAGGTCCACGTTAGCTCCTTGTGAATGTATAGGACTGCTAAGTGGTTGAGTCTTGACTCTGCAGTCGTTGACCGAAGCCAAGTCAAGAGGCGGCGTAAGCTGGAAAAGCTGCGCTCTGCAGATGCGGTTGTAGGAGGAACAACGGTAATTAATTTAACCAATTTCTCCAAATTTTCAAATAGTTTACGTTTCTCCTGAAATTGGAAGTATGAATTTGTTATTATCCTTTAAAAACATATTTCCTTAAGGTTTATTAAATGAGTGTCATAGCAGATTCAGGTCGTTCCATGTTTGAGTTGATATGATCATGATATAACCATTAATATACTAATCATGAGAAAAAGTACATTGTCCCACAATATGGGCATTAATCACATTACATGTAAATTGGTCAATTGTTTGTTGAATCCGCTCGATATTTAGTATACAAAAACAGTAGTAGGAACAAAATGAATATTTCTATAATCAATATTTCCATCAATCAAATTCATAATCAATACCAAATTCTA
The DNA here is from genome assembly GCA_907163375.1 of Prostheceraeus crozeri. Taxonomy (NCBI): domain Eukaryota; kingdom Metazoa; phylum Platyhelminthes; order Polycladida; family Euryleptidae; genus Prostheceraeus; species Prostheceraeus crozeri. Next base: position 155,700 of record CAJQUW010001810.1, read on the forward strand.
AAATTTCTATAGAATTGCTCTTCGTAATAGCTAAGTCAATTTGAGTACATCATATCACACATGCGTTCGAAATCAAAATTGATTGCTTCACTGGGGCTGTGCATCTTAAAATTCTACAATTTTTTAAGTCAAACAATTAGGCCATTGCATGTCATTGAAAAATAAGAAAAGTCAATGGAACTTACCGCGTGCATGTTTTTCAAGACGTCAACAGCATCTGAAGCAGATGTGAATGATTGCTTTAACAGTCCAAACTCACACCTCAAAGTTTGGATGTCCATGTCGTCGTGGTATGCTTCAGGTATGAGATCTGCGTTCTTGGTGAATAGAGAATTTTCGAGAACTTTCAGGGTCGACATATTCGGTTGATCATAGCGTTCCTGAAATCAACTAAAAAAATAATAATGAAACCTGCAGCTGATCGATTATTTAGAAAGAGCATAACTGCATCGTGTTTCTTGCTTTGCAATCAATTATAGAAGATAATTTTTTCGAAGAGTTCATCTTTCCATAAATTAATATATTGAGTTGATTTCTCACCTTTTTGCGATTGATAACCAAGTCAAGCAATTCGAAGTATTGTCTTTTGTAAAAGGAGGCAGCACTGACATCAGATGGAGTTGATGGCTTGTCAGTGTGCTCTAAGGGCGTGCGCCCACTAAGCGGCCAGGTCGCGGCGACTACGGCCGCCGCGGCCAAAAAATGTGCGACCATGATAACGGCTGCGACAGCGACCGATCGACGCCATTTGTTGAGGAAACGAATGAATGAGGAAGAGGTTTCAGCAATTTATTATCTATTTGTCGCGGGAAGGGTCGCCAAGTGCGCGCTCTGTCATAAGCTGCAACGTATTTTACTGGTCGCCGCGACATCCTGGCCGCGTGTGCGTCGCTGCAAATCTTGATGGCCGCCACGACCAATTGGTCGCGTCGGCAAAGTGCGCGCGCAAGCAGACGACTTCCCATCTCCGCAACAATGACAAAGCATTCCTGCTGGCCGCCACGACTTGGTCGTCGCGACCTGGCCGCTTAGTGCGCGCACGCCCTAAACGGGCGGGAACTTTCCTTGTCCTTGGAGCGGTACATGGTCGGAGACTCAACTTGGTAACAACCTGTTGGCAACGATCCCACAATTCATCGAAAGAGTCGTCATCTCTCATTTTCTGAAAAGAAAATTTTATGTATACTTATATGCTTCTATATTACATGTCTTTAACCAAGTTATCCAAATTCGTGCATGTAGTATTTGCTTACCTTCAGGAGTTCAATCACACCATTAGCAGCCATTGTTGCGCCAGAAACAGTCATCTTGGTCCCTTGCAGTTTTGTAGCGAGGAATTCTGTCAGTGAGAAAACTCCCTCACAGAGCAAAATCCCGAGGTAAATTGAGCCTCTCTCCAACTGAAGGTAGTGGTTACGAGTCTTACTCCCGATGTCAGACGTAGTGGAATACTCAGCTATTTCATCGAGGGCATCCATAGTCAATTGGTATTGTTCCGGATTGCTCATAATTTTCAAATTTTTACTTCTTGTTATCCACCTGGTCGGACACAAAGGAGATGGAATTGAATACGCACTAAGATCCTTCGATTCTGCAAGTGCCCTAAATTTTGACATGCGATGCGCAGACTCCCTAACCAGTTTTCCTATGTCATGGACCACCTGCAATGTGTCTCGTACTAGCGGAATATTCTTTGAAGCTTCTTGAAGAACGAAGTTCAAATTGTGATCCACACAGTGAACAAAAAGTGCTTTTTTATTTTTCTCCAAAATTCTCGTCTTGACACCTCTGAACTGTCCACACATGTTAGCAGCGCCATCATAACACTGTCCTCGCAGCAGCTGTAGAGGTAGACCCAACTGTTGAAGAAACGTCAACGCCAAATTTGCAAGTGTTTCACCAGTAGTAGAATCCGTATCATTGAATGCCAAAAATATCTCTCTAGGATCCAAGCTATCTGGTACGTATCTTACACAAAACACTACTTGCTCCTTTCCAGCAATGTCTGTTGTCTCATCAATCATCAGGCTAAAATATTGAGAAGCTTTAATGTCTTCAATTAACTTTCGCTGAACGTTATGAGCCATGATTCTCAGAAACTCATTTTGTGTTTGCCATGAGGTAAACTTGTTCTTCTTGTCATCCCGTTTTAAGAATTCATCTAGATCAGGAGACAACTCACGAAGTACTCGGAGCAACAGATTGAAATTGCCCTCAGTGTGCTCATGACCCCTGAGTGCTGTTCCGCTGATTCCGCAGTATCTCACAGCCTGTGCAATTAGGAGAAGGGCTCGTCGATTCGACTTTTGCTGAGTACTATGACTGTCAGACAACATAGAAATGACACTCTTTTGATCAATGGCCTTCATATGGAATGAATTGACTCGATGCGCTTCTGATATCCCGTGCTCCTTGAATCGCTGCAGTGCCTTCTTCCAATTTCTACTATAGCCTCCATTCACAAACACACTTTCCTTATGTTTGGCGAATAATGGTACTTTCGCGTGGGATCCTTTTAAGCAGTTAAAGCAAAACAATCGCTGCAGCTTCTTATCAAAATGTAGCCATGGGTATTGTTCGTACCATTTTTCTTGAAATGATAAAACTTTCAATTTCCGATCATTCCGCTCGATTATTTGGCTCGGAATCTCTTTACTTGGTGGATGATATGGCTCTTCACCTGGCATAAATGGTGATGTCATCTGTGACGTTGAAGTCTGTGGGATGTGTGGGTCGATGGGTACTTCTGAGAGATCTGACTCTTGCGACGTTGAAGTCTGTGGGATGTGTGGGTCGATGGGTACTTCTGAGGGATCCGACTCTTGCGACATTGAGTTCTGTGGGATGTGTTGGTCGATGGGTACTTCTGAGGGATCCGACTCTTGCGACATTGAGTTCTGTGGGATGTGTTGGTCGATGGGTACTTCTGAGGGATCTGACCCTTGCGACGTTGAGGTCTGTGGGACGGGTAGCTCGATGGGTGCCTTTGACGGATCGGTCTCTTGTTGTGACGTTGAGGTTTGCGGGACGGGTGGCTCAATGGGTGGCTCTGAGGGTGATGCCGCCTGCAACGTTGAGTTTGGTGGTTAAGGTAATCCAATCCCGTGGCTTCCGCATCATTCATATCGTATTAATCGAATTTGCTATCATTCCATTGACTTTTCATCATACATAGACTGCTCAATGAAACACTCGAGAAAACACAATAGCTTATACATAGAATATTACATCCTGTAAGCCTACATGTAGGCTACATTATACATAAATGCGTATTATCAATAATAGATAATTTGCATGATTACAAATTTGTAATGTTGTGATAGCTATCTACGTCAAATCATTTGAAGGACAACAAATTATGTACAATAGAGCCTAGAGTGCTTGCGGTAATCACTTGTTAAGTTATGGACAAATTAAGTTATTTGTATGAAAGATAAAATGATCAAATGATTATTGATAAAATAATTGTCTAGAATCTAGATAAATGTCGCTAGAGAAACTCGATAGATAAAACGATTAAAATGTTTTAAAAAAAATATTGTCTTGAGACTATAACAATCTTACCACTAAGTCGGAGTGCGGCCAAGTCGACTCCGGCCTTTCGACTCCGGCCAAGTGATAAGACTCCGGTAGACTCCAACTCCGGAGCGCTGATGGTGGCCAAGCCATTGTGCCATCATCGGAGCTCGTCTTGGAAAAAATTATTTATTTATTGTCAATCAATTAAATTTGGATCAATCAATTATTTGCAATTGGGTCCATACTTTATTAATTAATCAATTAATTGCCAATCTCCAAACCTGAGGGAAAAAGGTCTCAAAATCAGGCGGAAAGTAAGTAAGTGATTAATCGAATTTTTAAGCTTCGTTGACTGTACTCTCTTGCATACAAAGCATATTAATCAATTCATTAAGAATCTCAGAATGCTTCTACGAAATTCTTTTGACATCGAAACACTTTGATTCAATCGTGGTAAGAATCTACAGATAAGCTAACATACAAGACAAAGTCGATGGCGCTGAATGTGATTTTATTTACCAGACCTGTAGCATACCTAATAGCTTGCGCGGACTGCAGTAAGCTCCGTTTTTTTGGATTGTATTTGTACACACATTTTTGCTCACATAGATAGATACATGAAATAAACACATTCATAAAAAATTTATGTGTATTTTTGCTATTCACAATCATTCTGGCGAATGGCTAAACTGGGCAAGGCCAACTGCATGTAGGTACTTGAATAAACTATAACGCGTGCAGGATTACTAATCTCTAACATTTTTCGAAGCACGTTTCAGTGATTCAACATTCAAATGAGACCAGTTGTGCCAAATGTTGACCAATGAACTGTTGACCAAATGAAAACAGTTGTCCAGGAATAGGAAGCAAACTTTGTCGTATATCACTGAATAGGCCCTACCACAAAAGAATGCTTAAACTCAAAATGCATATATCGAATTGTATTCATAATACGAGTGCCACAATGAATCAGAAGTTATCCATTGAAAAATTGGAAAATATACTATTAATCTAAAACAATGTAAAATTCTTTGACTTATTATCCTTTTAAAATATTTAATACACAACTTCTCATTCAGTGTGGACTTATTAATATTTTATTCTATTACGCTTTGAGACAGCATCATTTCGTACATTTCATAATAAAAAGAGTTACATTTTGTGAATAATACACATTGTAACTTACTTACCAATACATATCCAAAGTTCGCATTCGTTTGGTTCCGGTGACAGACAGTTCTTCTCCCTTTCTTTTCTTGCTTTCTTGAGAGCGAGGCATTGTAAGAGCGAGTCGAATCAGACGATAGTCGAAAGTATTTTGTAAATAAAAGTATGTTCCAAATGTAAATGATACACTACACAGGCTGAAGATTCCTGTCAATGATTTTCAAAGCAAATTCGGATAGCAAAGCTAGTTCACATACACTTCTCACAAATCAAGGAATGAATGAAATGTGTACGTGTCCACTACGTTAATCAATCTTCCAAATGTTTAATGGAGTTTGGCCGGAGGGCTCAATGTGTGATGCCCGCCAAGTGGGATTTAGTGTCTCGCTAATGCATTGCACAGTAGGTGCTGCACATGCAAAGCGTTGACGCTTTAAGACTTAATGACGATACCAGATGTCTTGACTGATGTCATAAGACGGTGCCAGTCCCTGGAATGAAATTCTTTATTAACAAAGCCATACTTGCACGTGCTAAGGTGAGCAAAATGAAGTAAAAGAAATGAAGAATTGATGGAAATTCCAGATATGTGAATTTTTCACAGCATACGGTCTCCTCAGGCATGATTATATGAGTATAACGAGGCTTTCCGACAGTTTACGGGCAACAAAAGAGGCATGGAAATCATGCCGTTCCAACAGGGGTCCGACCCCCCTAGGAAAATTCTGGCGGGGGTCCGGACCCCCGTGTCCCCCGTAGATGCTGCGCCCATGCTGTTTGACACCTACTGTTGGACTTATTTGATGCTACTCTGCATTTCTCTGCTGAGAAGACAAATGTACATTATTTATGTACATGGTACATCTTCTCTGTATTATACAGACCCGTGCAGAAGTCTTTGCGCCCCTGTTATCAGATCTAAATATTCACAATTTTCAGAACACTATCTGTTCTTCTGAGGTGTACTAACATTTTTGATGAGTCTTGCAATCGATGAGATATCTATACAACTTTGTAATGGAACGATAATTAATGTCACATAGAGATACGACTTCCTTAATCAATTTGAATAAGAATTCAGGTCGTGCAGAAATCTTTGCGCTTTTGAATTGTATCATTTCAAATGACAATTAACTTGCTATAACCAAACTTAAATGCATTCTATGATAATCATCGATAAAAACAGGACTGTAAATCATATCATCAGTTCATATTTGCCAATCATGCCCAGAATTTTAACCTGAACACCTGAAACACCTGAGTACTTGTGTACTTACTTTAGTACGCATGCACTCTGAACTATTTTCTCCTCTGGTTAAAATTTGACGGTGAACATCAAATATCACTGAATTCCAATGTTAAAAGTAAAGGGAAGACAATTTCTAGGTTAGACAAAATCTCATTGCTGGACGCTAAAGTCTACAACAGTGAATTCGCTTGACGCAAAGACATCATTACCAGGGACATCTACGATCAATGTAAAATATTCAGAAATGGGCGCGATTAGGAAAACGGAAGTCCCGATTTCGATCATCAGTTGTTAAAACGATTCGATTATCCGATTCGACTATCAGATGAAATGAAATTCAATTCGAATTAATCATCTTAGTACTCCATCAAAAATTTGTACTCCAAATATCAATTCAAATTCATCTTTTAAATTATAGGGATGATAAAAAATGCGAGAGACTTACAGCTGACAATTGCACAAAAATATCTTAAGAAAATTGTATTTATTGTGATATTTTAAATATCTAAGGGACACTCAATTCCTGTATCATGTACTGGAGTGGAGACCGGTGACTTTGGTAGGCCTGATTAATAACGACAGTGTACATCTGGATAAAACTATGGAACAAGTTGGAAACAATTTACTTCATTATTGTAAAATACATCAGAATCCAGCTGAATTGATTGCAGTACATCCTAATAAATAGGCCCGGGCCAGTCTTCCGGAGAAATTGTCGAAAGAGTCTGTTCCCTATGCCGTATGTCATCGATGTTTTATTTCCAATAAATGGTGATTTCTGTACGCCTATTCATCAATTTTCCCATTATCTTATCAACAATCTCCCCTTATAGACATGACCTAGCGCAGAGATTCCTTACGTGCGCAAGAGCATCGAAGTCGGCATAATCACGGATGGAAGAAGTCACGCCCATCTACGCAGTGGGGGAAAGAAATCTGGACGGTGTATTTTATAGAAACATCGATTTTGCCTAGAATACACCTATTTTGCTCAAAATATATCAATCTTTGCAATGACAAGTGAACGCTGCATTTCGATTGGTCCACTAGCTGTGTTGTCAGCAGAGAAACTGCGTTTTAATTGCTTGTGTTTAGGAAATGAAAGCCTTGTTACGAATATATCGCGACTCGATGCTGGGAGAAATCATGTTAGGAAAGAATGCAATGTAATAATAGCAGGCTTGCCGTTGGGATGGATTTCCAGCCCAATCCCAACCCAATCCCAATGAGAATTTCCATTAGGATCCCAATAGATCCCAATCCCAATAGAAATCCAAATAGACTGGTTTAGAGCTAAAAAGGGTATACAAGCTGGTCCCAAGCTGCATACTGCTTAGGCCTGCCAAATGTGATACTTTTTGAATTGACGAAGTCCACGGTCGTAGGCCTAGGACTAGGCTGCCCTTAATAGTAATAGGGGCTTTAATTGATTTTAAACAATAATGTATAATAGGCGTACCGTATGGCTATATTTTTCACCGAGACTGCCTTCACCCAAGAGCTTATAGGGGTCTACGTGAATAGCTGATAAGTATGTATGAACTACAAACACACTTGGTATCAATTAAGCCTATATCGGAAATGCAGTGTTAATAAACAGCTCGCTACACGGGCTCACACGTCCAGTAGGCAACAGGCAGTAGACAGCGGCATATGCGGTTAAATAGGCTGGAATAGCTCACAAAGTATAGCTTAATTACAGAAGCGGCGAAGCGCGTGACAACGTACAGGCGAATCGTATAAGCCTATACATACTATTAGATAGCTGCTTTCTTTTTAAGCAGCACTATTTTTAGGTACTAGGGAAGTTAAAGCCATAGAGTAGGGTTAAAGCTTAAAATTTGTGTAGATCACACTAAGAGCTCTCAATGCTCGAATTCGAGAGAGGCAAGGTCAGACTAGAGACACAGAAAAATGAACTGCTCTGCACAACCCGAAAACATTTGTAACGTACTGACTGATGTCAACGATAACATGCATATTTTGTTGGGAGAGGGCTTATTGGGATTGGGGTGGATTTTTGGTAGCCCAATCCCGACCCAATTCCAATAGCTATTAGGATACCAATTGGAATCCCAATCCAAACGGCAAGCCTGAATAATAGTAATAATGACGTCTGTATTTGAAGCCCCATTATTGAGAATCGTGGGGCATTCAACTTTACAAGAACTGAATAAAATACAAAATTTTAAGGCTAAACAACATCAAATGAATAGGTAACATGAGAGTAAAAAAACATTCACGGATTGGCAATGACAACAGGTTACATGCCAAAGTTGCTATTACTCGATGTTGACATGGCAATTATGAAAGACTTTGATTATCAGGCCATATGCTAAAAAGATATCACCACAGTCTTCAGGCGCTCTGTTGTCAACTGTCATTTCTCTGGACAACAAACAAGCTCTGGGCGGTAAAGGTATCGAGTTGCAGCCTTGCTAAGATAAACGGATAATTTGTATCTGTCACTTTGACATTGTATCCATTGTCCACTGTTCGATGTATTGGATGAATAGGAGCAACTCATTTCATAGAAGTTATTTGGTGAGGGAGAAATTGTGAAATTTTCAGGGAAACAAATAGTAAATGAATGCTTCGCTTTAAGTTTAAAGCCTAGTAGATTTAAATGATCGAATTGATTAGGACGCGACATGTACAAGTAAATGTAAATTGTACATGTAAACTATTGTAGGGGAGAGGCAGGTCAGTTGCTACGTAAAGTTGGTTGATACACTACAATTTTTTTTAATTGCCTGCTTTTTCAATCATCAGTATAAAGTCATTCAAGTCAGTTTAGACTGTGAAAAATTGCTAAGATGAAAGATAGCTATAGGCTACCTGCAATGGGATTTCCCAAGTTGTGTGACAAATCTGGATGAAATTCCATTAGGAATATTTCAATGTTCAAATTTTATTTGAAATTACAGTGTCTTCCGGATAATTTATCAGCTATATACTACAAAAAATGGCGAATTGACAGCATAAGTAGGCCTACATTATCAGCATCTTCAAAACTCTTTCATTTGTGGATAAAGTATTCACAAGTGATTCTTTCACGTTAAATCAAAGCAAATTATTTTTACAGTTAATGTCTATTAACGGCAAAGCGACCCTTTCTGTAAATACTGGGTAGATGATCTGGTAGATCTGGCCAGACCCGAGGCTTGAAATCTATATATTTCATGAGCTCCACACAAAATCTTCCATGAATTATTAAAGTAAACTATCAAAAGCAATATCTAAAATTTCGTTTTGCTTTTCTACTGGATAAGGCTTCACTAAATTGTTGCAGTTGTTAATGCTTTTATGCCACGATGCCATGCTATAATTGCAGTAACAAATGATAGGCCTATGTGCGACTTTTTGCGTGTTCCAAGCAAATGTTTAGTCACAAATGTTGAATACAAGCTTTGTCTGCCTGTCCCCTCTGTCAAAACTCTTTGCAAACTTCACTACAACGTCTTTCTGCTTGCGAGTAACATGAGTTGAGGATGCTGATAAGTCAGCAGTATATCACAGATCAACTTTTGGAATGACAATGTTTTGCCTCTTTCACTGATTTCCAAGCAGAAGGACAGCATTCCGTTATTGTGTATATAAAGAGACTGTATGGCATGTGTGGCCTGTAAACAGTTTTATTGACTTTATTTTTCGTTGTCGGTGGCATCACTCATTTTTCCACTAGCGAGAGAATTTTGTAAGAGCGCTGAAATGAGAGTGTGTGCGATTTTCAGGCTTCTTGACGAATTAAGCGAAGAAATTAGTATGAAGATGTGCGAATTGGGGATGGAAGAGGTGACGAATTACGAATTATCCGCACGTTTTTCAATGTGCAACATATGAAATTTATTCGGAGAATAGGAAATGTGTCGAATTAAACAAAATGGCGAATTATCCGAAAAACACAGTATAATTTTTGTAGAGACAAATTGATCTAATCGGAATTAGTCTGTTTATAATTTCTAATAGGTATGTAAAGAAAGCTTTGTGATCTCCTACATAAAAGCTTTTGACCATATTTTCGTCTAAACCTAGGTACACTCATAGAGTAGGGATATATAGGTAGAGTGTCGACTCAAAAAACGTATCTGTATACAGTGAAAATTTTTATATCAAAAGATTCAGTTTTTTGCGGAGATAACGTTTCCGTGGTCCAAAAAATTATTTGAGCAGTCTTAAAAAAAGTCAAAATTTGCCAATTTATATTCTACCGAGATGACTCTCCTATATAAGTAGTATGAAACAAGCTGGATATCAAAAGGAATTAATATTTGCTAAAAAGCATCCCAACTATGCGGAAATTAAGCTGATTATCAAGGGAATTTCATGAATTGTATTATAATGGAAGTCTTCATGAAAAAGTCGACATCTTATTCGTGCTTTCTTGGTTTTTTTCTACTTGAAGGAAATTTCACGTTTTTAATTCAATTTTCATCGGCATGATTTTATGATTCACTAAATTCATGTTTCATTTCTAGAACCTGAATAGTGATGTGGAACCATTTACATCTTTCAAAGTTAATTGAAATCATTGTCTTTGATTGTGTGATTTTGCTCTGTTAGTTGCAGGTTGCCTGTGATATGATCACGCTAAAGAAAAAACTCTTGAGGTTCAGCATGAAAGTAATAGGAACCCATCGAATTGCTAATTTAGCAAACATTAAATCTCCAAGGCTGTCATGACACTGAGATTCTGTAAAATACCATCATTCCTTCTGCATTACGAACATGATCACTCTATTCCGTGGTAATTTCCTCAAAACTGCAAAAATTCGCGTATCTCACATTTGGCAATAATTACCAACTGCATCACCCACAAGTTCATTTAATAAATTCGAAAGTATATACACATTGAGGATTTAATAAATGCGGAGTTACCACTCTACCTAATATATTAACTTTATGGGTACACTTTTATGCTGTTGGGCATAATGAATGTCATCAAGTCTTTGAAAGCTTTGTTTGATTGTATGAAAATGTGCTTATCCTTAAAATAGACTAATTTCTCGATTATCTGTATTTTTACATCCCAGAACACATAATTTTTGCAGCAAACATGGACGGCAACTAGCTTCAAAATTCACAAATTCAGAATTCGAAGTTCAACGTTGTGTCATCAGGCTGATGAGTGATTAACATTTTCGGGTTTATATTCAAATCCGAACAGAAAGCAGTAGCTCTGAGCGGAGAATGTTTGTCGCGAAGAGGCCATAAGGGCAATTTAGAAGATGAAGAGGAGTCACAATTCAGCTCTTGTGCACCCAACCTTCGGTGACCTGCGATTTTCTTGGACAATTGCTTATTACCTGAAATATTGAAAAATTATACATGTTACTTACGTGGTCATTTATATCAATGAAATCATGAACGTAACGGATAATAAGGCAATCATAAGGCTATGTCAGAATGAATAATGAACATAATTACTGACATATGTTGATTGATCAAAATTCCTCTATTTAAATACTTGATTTAATAAAAATCAAATATGGACTGCGAACTCAGATGCACACTTTCTAAGAATTACAAGCAAATGAGATCATCACAGAAATGTATTTACCATCAGAGAATGCATTACAGACCACGCAGATAAGGTTTTACATATTGTAGAATTTGCTGAAGTAAGACAGCAACTTCAAAATAAAATAGCGAATGAAAATGAATTCAATATCTGATGCAAAACTTTATGAAACGAAAGAACTCTCCTTTCAATATTTCCGCATTATAGAAAAATGAAAGCATCCTTGCTTCTCGATGTCTCGGATCCTGATCCAGGAAATATTGAAGGAGAGCTTTTAGAAGCAATGAGAATATTTTCTAAGGACCGAATTCATTTTTTGATGAAAATTATTTGTCAGAAACACAACATGCTATATCACTCTTAATCTAGCTTTACGCTGGAATGAATTTACAGACAATGACAGATACCCATGATGTAAAAATTATATGACGCCATCCACATACAAATTAAGAAATATTGAAAGATGGAAAGGAACAATAAAGGTAAGGCCTAATACATCTAAGATACTGAAATTTACAATGAATAAGAATTGTCATCAAGATAAATCAAAAGATCTGACATGCTCGCTTTGAACGCATAAATTGAGCTTGATTTTTTCGATGTTTCACCTTGCAACATCGGCAGGACAATTTCAAGCTGGTAAATGCTGTGTTGCAGCAATTAATTAAAGTCACTTGCAGTATAGACATTTCCTATCGTTCGAGAGCCATTTCGTAATACTCATGATCCTTCACCCGATCTTCAAGGTATATTGTATACATCATATTCGATTATCCTCCTGATGATCGCTATTACTTCGCAGATCTGTGTGACCGATATGAAGAATATTGCCATATCGTGCACACTGTCATTCCCATTGATATTAAATCCTACCAGCCGCACATCTTTTGCATGGTAATTTGATCTATCGTTTATTTAATTTCATTGTTGTTAATCTATGTCTGAAAGCATTATCCTTCCTGATACCATTTCTCAAGCGAATGAATGTACTTTGTGCTTCAAAGAACTGAAATACCCATCGTCTGAAGCATGATGTTAATAATAGACTGTAAAATCATTTTGAATTCCTCCCATTCATGAGGATAATGTCAAATCAACCGAATGACAATATTTGTCTCAAAAGATAATAATAGATCCATTGATATTCAATTCCATTGAAATGCTCATCAACATCATCTCTGCTCTTATCTGAGGAGACATTTTAAAGAAACATTATTCCATTGAGTATTATCGTGAGAAGATCAAGAACATTCATGCAAATAATATGTTATACCACCATATTAAGTCCTTGCTATGTTGCTGAACAGAGACTTTTCACTTCATCGCACCTGCAGACTGTCCCAGAATTCTGGCCAATTTTACTTGGCTAATATGTTATCTGATAGAATTCATCTGACATCAACCTCGAGATCATACTTTAGTACATCATCGAATTCTCTCCATATTTTTAATCGAGCGTGAAATATCAAGAGAGTAAAGAAAATATGGTACGTCTAGTAAGTTTCCGGACAAAAGTAGAAAAATAGAAAATATTTACAACTTTTGTACATTTGTCCGGAAACCTAGTGGACGTATCATTGTATTTCGTCAATATTCACAATAATTTTGAAGCTTTCTTTTACATGTAATGTTGACATGTCTCTCAAATACACCGAATCAGATAATCAAGAAAAATGATGACTTGTATATACAAATGAAGTATTCAAGCGAAGGCAATTTTATTCAAACTTAGCGGGAAGAATCTTAATAAGATCAAAAAGTTAGAGGCGAAATTCAAAGTTGAGGATTATCCAATGTTTGAATAGTTTGAATTGTATTTTCAACAGATCCTCACTGCCATTCTTTTCATCTTATAATCTGAGCTTCATTGACAATCGGTGCAGAGGTGTAACGAAATCAAATATTCTAAATTTCCGTTTTCGAAGCTGATATGAATAAATTTTTCAGAAATGCGAAATTCCATCTCTAATTCAGAGACATCAAAAAGGAGTAACAGAGAAAGTTGTCTATCCCTTGCCTTTTGCTAGGAATGCGCCCTAAAATTTATGCACAAATCACTCTGTTTTCCTGTCTCCCGTAAGAATGAGGGGCTTAAATTTGCGTTAGCATTATATTTATCACATCTCCTCCGTGTTTCTCTAACTTAGTGGCAGTTTTGCCTGGAGAATTTGCTGCACTATCCTACTATTTTGATGTCAAGTTTGCAGTGAGTGTCATGACATTTTCCGTCAAATTGTGACAGTTTGAGTCCTCCGAGTTCTTTGGAGCCGTTCTTCAAAATCAGCGAAGATAACGCCTCTTGTAAAGTTCAGCAAGGATCTCCGTCGAATTTGATTATTCAAAAAATTCTTTTGACCATGCTAGTGAACTTGATCGACGTAGGCCTAGTATCCTGTCATCCTGTAGGTAGGCCTATGTATCACGCTTCACATATTTCCTCATGCTTAATGTCATCACATTCCTGAAATTTATGGAAGCCTACATGTAAATTTATATCGAAACATTTAGGATAATATTATTAATAGAGGCGCCAAAACGTTTTCACCAAATGACACTGCGTACCAAATTATAGTTCTATCACAAATCATCAAGCATCTCTTCGGGTTACAATACGTCCGTGATTGCTGATTTGTCAATGCTGGAAGCATACCGGCAGGCATTCAAAGTTATTACCAATCTCGTAATTAAACTTCTTCCAACTGGTATGGCTTGCGCTAATAAAATTTTATCGGGCGATTAAATCAAATTGTACAACAAATTAATTTCTTAGATTGCTGCGTCCAATTATTTGTGGAAATGGCCATTATGGGGCATGTTATGTTATGTAGCAGTCCCATTGCAGGCCAATCAAAGTGGAAGACAGGGTAGGTAGCCTATATTATTTAAAATGAATTAATAATCTATAAAGGATATGTTTAAAATGTGCAATCTAAAGATGTATGAAATTAAAGATATTGAAAATATTTGAGAACTAAAAAAATATTAAGCTACAGTTTTATCAACAAGATGCGCTTCGATTATAGCCATACATGCATGTTTTCGAAAGATGAACGATGACTTCCCCCGAAATTTACGACACGCCTGGAAGAATGCTTTTTTTAAGTATAACACACCCCTTCCAAGCTCAGCCTTAATCAAGCACGTCTTCTGTTTGGTTGTTCGGACATTTTAAGGCCGAAAATGGCGGCACTCACTGCCGCGAACTTTGAAACCTTGGTATTTACCAAGGGTAACCTTCATCTGTTGAAGGATGCGCCTTGTGTCGATTTAGATAGGGACTACGAATACATTTAAAAACCATATTCTGCTTTAGCACAAGATCTGATGGGCTGCACAGCCATCATATTTTTTGTAATTAAGATTTTATAGTGTTTTGCAATGTTTCTGTTTGATCGTGGTAATGTACCTAATGTACATTAAGTATTAGTACGCATAAGTCTTACATCCAATATCAAAATAAATACAATTTTCTTTAAGGTTCTTTTACGTGGAATTGTCAGTTGTAAGTACCCTCGTTTTTTTTAAAAAAAATCAATCTAGTTTAAAAAGTTGGTTTTTAATTGATATTTGGAGTACATATTTTTGATGGAGCACTAAGATGATTAATTCGAATTGAATTTCATTTCATCTGATAGTCGAATCGCATAATCGAATCGCTCTAACAAATGGTAATCGAATCGGATAATCGTAAATCAGAACTTGATTTTTCTGAATCACGCCGACCTCTGGATTATTTATTTAAGATGCGAAGCCAGAGAGAGAGAGAGAGCACGAGTGGATGAAATCAGGAAACTGCCAGTTAGCGGCATTTCATTTCCAGAAGCGCTTAGCTCAATTTATGTCACATTGAGTAGGGGAGGGTGGGGCACATTGAGCAGGTTTTTGAACTTTTCTCGATAGTTCGAATATACTAAATCAAATGAACCAAAATCAAACTCGAATGAAAAGTTGAGGGTATGCTAAGTAATCTCTGAGTTGTTGCACGTTTCTGTGAGATTTCATCTCCTCACAATTTGAATTTTAAAAGTTTTACCAAAGTGTTTCAATGTGCCCCATACGTGGGGCACATTGAACCACCCAGTGGCCACTTTGAACCACCTTAATTTGTTTATTGCTCTCTTATGTAACTTTATTAGACTTTATGTATCTGACCTATGGCTTTAGTTCAAGAATAATTAAAATCAAACAACAAAATTCAAAGATTGAAATTTTTATTGGCAAAAATGACAACAAATGTCTGACGTAAAAGCAACACATGCTTATTTCTGAAAGTAAAATGCTCATAGACCATCAGAGTTCTCATATTAATAGCATTATTCATCGATAGAAGAGCGTTGGTAAGACCATTAGTGCTGAATTCATTGATATACAATTGCATTTATCATTTGTGATCATCAGCTAAGCATGTGTAGGCATTACGCATTACATGTAGACACAAGTAGGCTTAAGAAGAAAACTGGGAAAATATCAAAAATAAAACAAGAAGCATTAACGCTTCAATTTGTTTAATCAGCAAGGAATTTTTTAGTTTGCTCATAGCCACACCACTTTTATTGAGATCACTGATTTATATCAATCTATCAATTGATTGTTTCTATATTTATACTTCGCCGTTCTGCCCTGGTGCCTCGTCTTCGAAAAGTGTTGCAGAGCACAAAAACAAATGCCACGACTGCTCAAATATTTCTAAATAGTCAATTTGTGGCATAATCACATGTCAAAACCTATAAATCACTTCGTTCGCTCAAAAAAAATTTAATACCGAAGTGGGGCACTATGAATCATGTTCAAAGTGCCCCATCCTGGGTGGTTTAATGTGCCCCACATCGTCAGCTTTTCAAAAACACGCCCGTGTGCAAATAAGACTGCGCTCAAATAGTTTTTAACTAATAGATTAATTAAACTGATACAGAATACTTAAGAAAAATGCTGTCTAATGAAAATATACGCAAGGTTTTGGCTACATAAAAACAGAAGTTCAGATTTTCTGAAAATTTACTTTTTTATTGAAATTTTGGGAAATCCTGAGAAAATAATAATGGAGAGCATAAACAATTGGAATTATCAGAGGAATCATGTTTAATTGTTACAATAAACACTGTCTTAAAGCATAAAGTTTCCACAATTCATAGTTACGGAGAAAATGCTAATGGTTCAATGTGCCCCACCCTCCCCAACATTCTACAATTTCTGAATTATCTACGATAAAAGTATGTCGTGTTTCATTGCTCAACTAATTGCATCACCAAAAATGTCCCTCACGATAAACTTTTCGGAAGTGGCGAACTTGCGGTTAATTAGGTGCAGTATATACCTTGAATATCTTGATATACCTTGGTACGTGGCACGCAGACCTCATGAGCACCAGACCCCGCTAGCATTGGGAATGCCTACGCCAGGGCCACGAAACATAGGGCGACCATAGAAAGCATGTGAGCGCCAGGTGCTGGAGGACATCAAGATCATTGGAGCCTCAACAGTGGATGCATTAGACCGCTCGAGATGGAAAAAGAAAAATTAGGCCGAAAAAATAATAGTCCGGCAGCCAGAGAGCGAATTCTTGCAGGGAACGAAGCCGAAAATGAAACTTTCACAGAGTGATGTATACACCCTGTGCCTACCACGAATCTGCGTGTCTTCCGAGCTCTATCTGATTCCGCTTCTTGTCAGGCACAATCAAAGAAAAACCAATGGGACGTAGATTACAGCTTTTTTTGGTCAAAATGAATTTTTTTATGTTTTCGTTTAAGTAGGTAAATATACTAAACCTAGAGTCATGATTCTTGATATTGAATGTTTTCATGTCGTTTCCTATACTGCGCATGTGTTATTATCATGTTTGTGATCGGCAATGTATGCCAGAATGTGGTTCAATGTGGATTAAATTGCTGAAAATGCTTAAGTTTGCCGACATTAGGAGTCTTGCTAAATCTGAATGTGTTTAACTTCATAGACAGGGGTGCTTGAACACGATAAGAAGTGACCTGAAGACATTCCATGTCAAACATTGCGGCTCTCAAATTTAACTTTTTAAGCAAAAGCATGGAAAACTTCATGTTAGCCATAAACGTCAATCTGCGTTTCGTTGGATTAACATGCTTTTTTTCTTTGAACGTGTCTGACAAGAAGCGGAATCAGACAGAGCTCGACAGACACACAGATTCGTAGTAAACATAGGGTGTACCTCATTCTGTGAAAGTTTCATTTTCGGCATCATTCCCTGCAGAAACTCGTTCTAGCTGTCGGACTGTAAAGTTCGCCGTGTTTTGCCATTATATTTTGATGGGACAGCTGTGAAGGAATCCTTGTCTTTTCATGCAATCGCGCCATACAGAATGTAAACTACATTAATTATATTTGTTAATGAGACTGAAAACATCAATAAACACACTTCTTCAAGCCTCATGTGGAGTTGCTATTGCAAAGAACATCTTCTTCAGTCTCAATTGATTTCTTATCTGCTAAGCCAAGATTGTAACTGTAGCCAAAAGCGATTGTCCTAAATGCTGTAGGTGCATTCCTAACGTTTCTCAGAAAATTAGGGATGGTTTGAGTTGGGAGAAAGCTTCCCGTTTTCAAGTTTAAAGAGCGTAAATTGATATCAGTGAACTAGACTTCAATACAGCGCGATCTTCAACTTATGTCAGAAATAGCATAGATCATGGAAGGACGAACCATGTCTCAAAGATTTTGCTGAACATTAAAGAATGTAGCCTACAAATGGAAGTAAGCGCTATGAAATATGCGAGCATGTAGGAATAAAGAGAATTACAAGGAATTGATAGTACAATTATTGTAAATGTGCGTGCAAAAAAAGTAGCAATAAATCCCCAAGGCTTGTTGAGTTTTTGTTACTTTTTTGCTGAAAAATCATTATGATCTGTCGTCGTTTGGTCAATTGAATGTACATTCATGTTGTGATTTGGGTTCGTAGTGTATGTTATCAGATTTTAGAAAACTACGCTTTTTATACTATCAAATCATGCGGAATGGTTAATACAGACATGCATAGGCCTACGTCTCGCACAGATATGCATTTCTATGAAGTCAATGTTTTTTCTCACAATCAGTCTATTCCGGTATGTATCATTTTTATATTGGCTTATAGGCACAACATCTATATTGCCTTATACTGGCAACTACTTCATGATGTCAGTTCATTCGCACAGACGTTCAGTCTGTTCGCATGTCTCCAGTAGATTTTTCATGGTTAGACATCTATTATACATTATAAAGTAGGCCTACATGCTTTTTTTAACCGTATAGAGTTAGTGAGAGATACCTCCAGAAAGAAAAGGCACAAAAATGACTAAAAATGGAATTTATTCAGTGTCGACGTTTCACACTTCGTCCTTTTTCAAGGCAAATGCATGCACGCGCACATATATGACACATCAGCTTATATACCAGGTACATAGCACATATGGAGCTGATAACACACATCAAATTATAAGTCAGTCACTTCATTTATGATATTCATTTTCCGTTCTAGCATTTGATTTGACGAACTTCGGACAATATAGTATCGCAGGATCACTGCATTTATCCATAATTTGTACATGGAAGCTATTAATAGAACCATTGTGTTTTCAGTACCCGAAGAAAAATTTTCAACAACATAATTTATATTTCTCCCAAGAACCATTGTGATCTGGATGTCTATGAATCAAATGGTCAGAAAGAACACTGACTTTGTTACAGGCATTCATGCTATTGCGGTGTTCCGCATACCGCAAATAAAGAGGGCGGCTACTTAGAAAATAACTACTGGTTCTCCAGTAGTTATGTTGACTATTACCTATGCTTGCCACTATTAAGTTACTTGCATGTGCTGAATAATGAATACATCATTTATTACTTTCAATGCGAAATTTCAAGGTTTTTATTTGCGTGGTCAAGGTAATAGATTCATTTTTGAATGAACATTTTGAGAATTTGAAGGTTTCCCAGAATGACATGTGAAGACGACTGAGCGATAAAATTACAAAGCAAGCCATACAATTGTCAAATTTGCATTCGGCATTAATGTTATTTTACTGATTTCTTGCATGATGCGTCTAAGCTCGCATGGTCACTGCTGTAATTGTGATACTTCTGACACGCAAAATCTCGTACTTCCGTGCATTTGTCAGCGGACTTCTATAGCTTGGTCACAGCCTTTGTAGATTGCATTCTAGAAATCTATGTCTTGTCATTAAATTTTGCAGCTTTATGTTTATGTTAATCTTGATGCTCATATGTTAATTCACATGTTTTAAGATTACATTTTGAATTGAATGTGTTGTGACTCATAATGACGAAGAAAATCATTTCTTCAAAGATGTGAAAAGACGAGGTAAAACCGTAGGTCTACCTGCTAAAGTGGGGAAAGGTACCATTTCTTGAATCACAAACATTGCACATGCAGATAGCTAAATGTATTTTTTTTCGAAAACTTTTTAAGAAGTTTAATTTTGAATTGTGTACACGTATATTTAGGTGTAAGGCTTTTCGGTCCTGCGCTTTGATGGTTGGCGGTGCCAGACCGAAAAGCCTCGCACATAAATACATTGTATATGCCTATAATTTTGTCATGATTTAGCTGGACTATCTTTAATTATTACATGTGTTTACTTTTTATTGTTCAATATGTCAGTATTGCGTGATAATTATAGCATTGACGCATTTTTATTCTGTTCACTCTACGTAAAAGTAGTGAACTGAGTGATATAGATAATGTACGAGTATAATGCTAAACAATTATGTCAGTGCTTTATCAAATTGTCGTTTCACGCTGTTGTGCCATCCAGCAAATGCTTCTTTTGCTCAAACAAAAACGTGAAATGAATACGCTCAATGCGAAGGTGTAACTTTCTACTCAAATTTCAACTTTCAGTTCATGATGCGAAGGGTATCTCGTAACCTTGTTGACATACGAACACGCGTCACCTTTTCACGTTGAAGGATGAATTTAAGGAGGTGAAACCGAATCTTCAAACACAGTGATATTCGAAACAATGTCTTTTGATAAATTTACGACGATACGTGAAACATGCTCAGCTGGGGAATAACACAACAATTGACATATGAAATGGCATGAAACATTAATACATTAATACATGGTCATAATAGTAGATATACATGGTACTGGCGAATAAGGCAGTTACTTACAAAACTCAGCCTGACAAATCTATGGGACGAACAGGTAACGGCTGACAAAGGAAAATATTTGAGAATTGCAAAAAATCGAGTGACCCATTACATTAGAGAAAAATGGATATCTACAGTAAAAGATAGTCATTCTGGCCTGAATTATTTAGAATTATGTGGTTTTGAGAATACTATGAAATCATATCTGAATTTTGATATTGAATACAATGACATCAATATATTATTAAAATTTCGAACAAAAAATCATAAATTAGATTTCGTAACTGGCAGTTACGGAAATCGACTGCGATATGAAGAGCGTTTATGTGAGCTATGTGATAATTCGAAAGTGGAGACTCTGTATCATTTCATGATAGAATGCTCACTATATCAAAATTTACGACAAGAAACAGCGCCTTTGTTATGCAACTGTAGCAATACAACAGAATTCAATAAATTGATGAATATTTTAACTCCAAAACTGGTAAAATCCATCGCGAGGTTTCTCAAAAAAGCAAACGACTTGCGAACGATAACTAAGGAAATCACTAATCAATAAATATGAAATCTGGAAATTTATTTTCGTCAATTCTCCTCTCCTTCCTGTTCAGAATATATTTTAACAACACCGACCGCACGCTGTTTTCTGCCATCAAACTATGTTTTTTATGTATGTGAGCACACATGCTCCTGTTTTCCAATGTTCTTGGAAATAAACATTTTTGACTTTTGACTTTTGACTTTTGACATTAAAATAGACTGTAGCCTACAATAAAGAATGGCTGCAAATCTTAGTGATTTTGTGAGTGAGTTTAACATTACTAAGAGCAGCTTGTCTCACCTATGCATTGATTTAGACATGCTTAGATATTAGCATCCTCAGAAATAAATTGCTTTGCCTGCGTGTTTGTGTCTAGAGATGACTTCCCTCAAAACCATAGTAATTGATAACAATAAAACCTCTAGAATGGAGGTAAAGCTTCATGCAATGCACAATAGTGGCACATAAATCGCACGCATTTTCGCTTAGATGCACTTGTCAACGACAGCACCATTGAGTGAGAATCAGTCACATTGTGAAATTCTAAGCTTTTCATTGGTGATTCATGCTCCAACTTAGTTCCCCAGTCGATGCCGCGACCTTGAGTCAATTTCCATTCTAGACAACTTCAGCTAAATAATTTATTTCTGTGGTTTGACTAGAAAGGAAGCATTGGAACATGTAGCGCTAATGAAATGGTACAATCTGCTGACATAAATCTGCTGTTATCAACCGGATCACACACCAAAGAGGCATAGACTATATCAAGTTCTACAGGGAAGTTTGTAAATGTTTTTTCGTGTGCCTGCTAACTTTTTTAATAATGATCGGAAGGACCAACATTATCGAGAAAACGTTTGCGCAATGATCTGAATTCTGGCGATCGGAGCATTTTGAAGGAATTCACAGCAATCCGCAAACGACGCACGACTAGTTTTCCATACTCTGTAAGGCATTGAAAATTTCTTTTTGCCCACTTAGTGAGTTCCTGAATGTGCCATCGTTTTGAACCTGCTTGGACTTCTAGCAAAGTAATGTGGTTAAACAATCAAATTCTGTGCTCAATACTGATGGTCACGGATAGAACTAGTCTCAAGGTGCAAGAAGATCAATACTCCATTGAACGTAATAAAAGTTCAAGCCTAAATTCTGACGAAACAAAAGATTGATACTACATCAACCGTGTACAGTCAGTAAATTGATATCGTGAAGAGTCGAACGGTGTGGATAATCTTTAATTTGAGTTGAAGATGTGTAAATTTCGGTTGACAGGCCGGGCTACAATCTGGCCGTTGGAGTTCGTGGGTTCTCTGAAACGAGCTACTTCTGCAATGCTTGCACTTGGCCAACCACACAGGCCAAAGAGAGACGAACATCTATGTCAATTTCTGTCGCTTGCTACCATTGTACACAATATATATGTGATAGGACAACCACATGATAGGATTATGTCCGCTCTAGACTGACCCACAAGCAAATTAATCTACAGCTGTGGTGGAATGACTCTGAACAATTCATTCCTGTAGGCCTGCGCATTCGACCACAAAAAAGAAATAGAAACACGAATTGTCTATACCCTTGACCACGACCATATATGTAGAATCTGCCTGACGGTGGTGCCACGAGTGATGAGTGCAGATTTAGAGGCTTTGTCTGCATGCGTATTAGAAATTGTCGACCACGTCCTCTGTTCCACTGCAAGAAACTTTAGGCAGCAAAAATTGCAAGATCTGCCTCCACAAAAGTGGGCATACATATATTTTGCTTATGCACTTGTTAATCAAATGTGAGCATAGGTCAAACACCGTGATTATTGCACTTTGTGAAATGCTGTGTAAAACAGGTACGTGCGTGTACCCATAGGGGATGGACGCACTTCATCACCGCACCAACTTACAAGAACTCACAACTCCGTTTTGCTTTTCTGAAGAGCACAAGATAGACATGAGACGCTACTATATTTTTTCTTTCTTCTACCTGCTAACTTTATGAGCATCAAATTGACAGGTTGCTCCACATTTCAGTGTAAGACTATTATTTCCAATTTTTCAAAATGCCGGTATATCAAAATTAACTATAACATGCATGTACATCCCTATGGGAACGAATCTTCGAAAAGCTGCCACATCATGCCACAGTTCATTCATAATTCCAACATATTCGCTTGCGAAGTTCGCTATCGACATTCGCGTTCTATGTCGCCTTTTGTTTTGACTGTTATTTCCTCTAATAATTCGCCTCTACTGTCGAGGCTCTATTTTCTCCCTCAACCCTATACCATTGCCCACATGTGTCTAACCTACCTATCTATCAAGAGAGTGCAGCCAAACTTTGAAAATGATTTGAAAGTATAGAATCTGTTTATATCATTTTTGCATACCATCTCCTGACATTCAATAATTTACAACAAAACAAATATTTGAATCATTTTATAGCATTTAGTGCGACATCTATGATAGATAAATGCCTTTTTAGTCAACGCTATCATGAATAAAAAAGTCCTTTTTTTAACAGATCAGACTGAATATACAATGTATATGGAGGTAACATGCGAACGTTGCTACTTACTACCACTAAGTTGCTAGCACAGAATTAGATTCATCTGCGCGCGCTTCGGTTTCTGAATGGAAGAATCGCATCTAACCTAAATATCGAAATGGTGCATCACAGAATTAGACAATTTGCTCCTCCTCGAATGGATAATTCGTGTATCGCTTGCTATTCGAAATGGCAAACAGTAAGCTGTTAGCAGAGGACACTAGTGAGAGAACCGTGCGTGCTTTGATGTCACTTCGCACACACCAAAACACACATCGATGTCTGGCTAACATTCGATTCAGTGTAAGCACTATACAGTGAGACATGCCGAGGAGAGGATGTGAAAACATCAGGTGAACTAATTTTCGTGCGCCTGCTACTTTTCTTATTAATGACCGGAATGGCCAACATTATGGAGAAAACTTGTGCGCAATGATCTGAATTTTTCGAATCTGAAGGAATTTTGGCAATCGAAGCACTTTGCTGGAACTCACATTAATCCGCAAGCGACGCACGACTTTTTTCCTATCTCTGTAAGGTATTAGGAATTCCTTTTTGCCCACTTAATAGGTTCCTCTATGTCCCGTCAATCTCGTATTAATCACACTTCTAGCAAACCGAAGCAGATAAACACAATATATAATAGCTACAATATATAATAGCTACAATATTCACTATTTCGTCGGTTGGCGAAAAATCAGCTCAAAGTAGCAAAGAAACAATTATCAATTAGTTGTAGCAACGTGCTCTCCACCTACCGCTTTTGGATTTTAGACGCATTTCCAAAAAAAAATAAAGGTGACTTTCACATCTTGCGATAAATTTGTTACAAAATTGAGCAAACGCAATTTAGCCACAAAATCGCTAACTCACCAGATATTTTATTTTGATATTAGCGAGCGACGTTCTCACAAGGATGATGACAGGGAATTTTCATCAACTTAGAGCACTATTTCCCAAAGAATGATGGACCACCATTCATGACAAAAATTATTTGTGTAAATCAAATTTGACTTGCTCATTGTTTTAGCGCATGCAATTATCCTTGCCAACTGATGAAATGACATTGCTGCTTATATATGCAACACGACGATAAATAATCACAAGTAACAATATCCTTCCCGCCGAGAGGGAAGAGATTCATTATCTGATCATAAGGTAATTGAATTAGATCATCTATTCGACAAAACATATTCTCTGTGTATGATAAACTTATCAGTAACCTCAGGCAAGGCCGCGAAGAAGATGAAACACATATTTTGTACTTGAGGATATCAGCTCACATTCAACAGACTTGCAAGCTTCTCAAATTTGAGACTAACTAACTATTCATTCAAGTAAATCTTGATTGTTTTGACGGTGGGAAAAGTTGCATGGAATGTTGAGGTGAATAAGCCTTTCCTCATTGCTGTACATTACAGTTTTCGAAATATCTTTAGCGGATGAATGTATGGAAACAACGAAAAAGAAATCATGATTTTAGATGTCAAAAAAATGCATGACTAATTTTTGATAAAGATAATGATAATAATCACAACAATATAAGCATTACTTATCTGGTGTCCCAAAGTCGCTTTTTTAGAATGCTGTCATTTTCTTCAATTCAATCATATTCACATGCGATTTTTTTAATGTACCTCAGATCGGGGAATTTGATGTCCACTGTTTGATTTCTTCAATGTATTCTATGTTGACGTTTATATCACATAGAAAGAAACTATAATTTCATGATTCCAAAATTTACAATTGACTCGATATCAATGCATTGTTAAGTTGGCGAAATTCATTGATCTTGCACCAAGCTATTGCTGTGTGTACAACTGCACACAGTTCGTACTTCGATCGGTCAATTATCGTCTGGATGTAAATTCTATTCACAAGACGAGTCATATGGAGACCTTGCACATTCAGTGAATCTTTACAGTAAGCATGGATCTCGACACATCGCGACCCATTTAGCGTTTCTGCCATCTCACGCTTAATTCAGCGGATAATCCTCGATCGGGTAGGCCCAGTCTCGAGGATGAAAGGGAAGAATGTCCAAGGGATGAATTGGAAACACAACAGCCAAATCCACAATTTGCAGCTGCCAGTTGTCATTGGGTTTCTCGAAGAACAGGTTTTCCAAAAAACCAGTGTTCAACGGATCCTATGACACAGATTGTGCCTCTACCCATGCAGACTGCAGACTAACCAGGTTCTCACAGATGATGATGATGAGGAAAAGCGTATTGCTTTGGACGGTTCCTCCTGTCAGGTGAACTCGAGTCGATTCTGGACTGATGAGCCTTATTTCTCAATGGTGGGCCATGTGAATCGCCATAATTGCATCATTTGGGAATGGGAGAAGCCGCGGGAAGTCATCCATGCTCCAAAGGTGTTTGTATGGTTCGGTTATTCTGCAAAGTATCGTCTAACTCCTTTCATCTTTCCTGGAACCGTTACGGAAGAAAATTTTGCCAACTAGTTTCACGATCATGTCATCCCACAACTTAGGAGACGGCGTATGGATTCCCCAATCTTCCAACAAGATGGAGCACCTCCACATTTTTCGAATGTTGCAGGATCTTTTCTGTCTCGAATATTCCCTGATGATCGGATTATCGCAAAAGGATATCCAAACCGGTGGCCAGCTCACTCGCCCGATTTAACAACGCTGGCCTACTACTTCTGGGGTACTGTGAAAGACCGTGTAAAAAACTGCTTCCGTGTGAACCAAGAAACCTCCGCGAGGTACAGTAGAGGATAACGATGGTGATTGAGAACATCGACTCAGATGTACTCAGACGATCTGTTCTGAGTCTGCGCTCGAGCTTGGAAGCGGTGATCGAGTGTGGAGGGCAAACTATTCAGCAATGTCTTATGTGAACATTCATTCGTAAATTGGAGTTATTACAATATGACGGAGATAAATCAATTATGTTTATCTCCTAAAGAGAATTATGGCGGAGATAAATTAGATTAATCTCCTAAGGATCAACCCATAGTTACGACTACCCCATCCCATTTATAGTATTGAAAAGGCATACAATGCCAAGAAAAAAAGGGAGTTATATTTTTTTGAACAGATATATCTTAATATTGTCACTTTCGATTTTGACTCCTCCCGTACTCGCGACTTCTTGAGTAGCAGACAAGTTCTCCGTTTCTAGCGGCGTCGTCATACCGGTAGAAGGCGCAGTAGTATGCGTGTCGTCAACTTGACCATCCAGACCCCGAGCCTTCTTTTGAGCAGCACCCAACTGAACCTCAGAAACACGCCTGTAGGATTCGATTGCGTTGCTTTGGTGACCTGAAATCTGGAAAAACAATATAATGCATCAGGAAATTGTTGTATAGGAAATGTAGTAGATTTATAACTCACATTGCGTATTAGCTGTTCGTCCACATTTAAGTGGAAAATCTTGTGCAAAATGTGGACCTCAAGGAACCGAATCATCGAACGTATCCTGTGGGTTAAACATGACGGATGAACTTTCCATTTCACAATGGTCACAAACCGCTCCCTCAATTCATTTATTCCGCGCTGACCACATCTCACAGGGTTGAATGTGCAACAAATCATGTCGTAAAATCATGTGCGTGTGTTTGTGTGCCGCTCTAATGTGCAAATAATGACATACACACGCTACCGCTTGCTGCATGACGTCATTAATGTGTAGCTATGTGAAGAAGTTACAAATTGTTTCATAAAAAATGGATCACCCTTGAACATCGCCTTAACTTCAACTTTGTCTAACTCCGCCAAACTTGAACGAATTTCTCTGAAATTTGGAAGATATGTCAGTTGTGCTTACTAATATCATTGTTGGAAATTTCAAGCATGAATATTGAGTTGTTATCCTGTTATAGATAAAAAAAGTAGTAGATAATTTGATCTTCATTTAGCAATGTTACACAAAATCATACCTCACTCTTATAAAATTACATTTGTTTCCTTTGCTATGTAATATGTTGTTCTACAAGCCAAAAGCTATCAAGCAAAACAAAAATAAAGAAAATCGGTCAATCAGAGCCAGTATAGCACCATTATTCATCAACAATAATGTAACTGCTACATGTGATTAACTGGACTTCATGTTCCATAGCTTCCTGACTTCGTTGCGGTGGTGTTGGCAGCACTCCTGATTGCTTTCAGCTAGAAATCTATCTCTTACCGGTTGAAAACAATACAAAGCACAAATGAACAATAACGAGATCGCATTCACACAAGGCAAAGTGTCAGCCTTGCTAGAACTAGGGTTTTCTTTGCGAGCTACAAGCAAGCGACTAGATGTCCCTTACACAAATGTGCATCGATGGCATAATGATGATTTTCGACTCTGTCGTAAAGAGGGCTCTGGCCGTCCACGCAAAACATCCAAACGTAAAGACCGCCTAATTTTGAGATTTGTTAAAGTTGATCCAAGTCTCTCGTTAACTGAGATGGCTGCACTAGACTCGTCTATTTCTAAGTCCACTATTCGTAGAAGACTTATTGAGTCGAATTTCAAGAGCTGTAAGAGGCCCTCTCAGATCGAATTATCAGATCAGCATACAAAAAGACGTCTCAGATGGGCAATGAGTCATTGTCACTGGCGAAATCAATGGGATCGGGTTGTCTGGTCTGATGAGGCATCAGTCCGTCTGAAGGATAGTGATGGTCGATTGAGATTATGGATAAAATCTGATCAGGAAATTCCGAGACATTTACATCGTCCCCGGGTACAAGGTGGTGCGACTCTACTGATTTGGGCTGGCATTTGGACCAATGGCCGCTCTGAACTTCACATACAGCAAGGAACCATGAATTCTGAACGCTATGTGAATGTTTTACGAATGAACATTGGCCAAATGACAGATCAACTTGGTGATCCATCGACTTGGTTATTTATGGATGATAATGCTACGTGTCACAGGAGTAGTAGAGTCAACTTATGCAAGTCTCAATTAGGGCCTAGGACATTATCTTGGCCAGCTCGTTCTCCTGATCTGAATCCCATAGAAAATGTATGGAGTATTCTAAAACGTAACGTTCGTCGTTCACTGCTACCTACAGATGGCGTATCACAACTTACGTCACTGTCAAAAAGAGAGTGGAGAAAGTTAGATCAGTCAAAAATCAACGATGTCATCGAATCAATGCCTAGACGAATTGGTAATGTCATTGACAATAAGGGTAGGGCCACAAAATATTAGCTTCTTAAGAACCGTTACTGTATCATAGCTTATCAGATTATATAAGGACATTTAAATATATTAGGGACATGAAATAACATGAAAAATGCTTTCTGTATCATACTTATGTTTTATTTAGTCAAATTTTAGGATGATCCACTTTTTATGAAACGGACTGTAGTTACACTCCTCGTGCGGCGGAGGTAAATTGCAGCAACTCGGATTCGCTCCGCGAATCCTCTTAGCTGACTAATTTACCTCCTTGCACTCGGAGTATAACTATTACTTATTGACCGTTAGTATTAATATCACCAAGGACATCTATGATTAATACAAGATATCCAAGGGACGCTCAACTCCCATACCATTTACTGGACTGGAGGCCAGTGACTTCGGTGGACTTGATTAGTGACGGCAGTTTGTGCATATCTGGTCCATCTGGATAAAACCGTGAAACAAGTTGTAAACTTTTATCCAATACTCTGATGCACTCATTCATGCGGGGAATCTGTGAGAAGATTCTGGATCCAGTCAAGAAGAGACTAAAGAATCACAAAGCTCCCACAAGAAAAAGCAACTGCTAGTAATAGCTGCAATATCAACTGCTAGTGATTGAAATTGCTCACCTGAAATTGCTTGCGAAAATCGATTCAGCAGTGCTTTTTTGGAGAATTGTGGACTCTTTCTGAAAATTTTTGAAATCTGTTTCCTTTGCTCAGAGGAGTGATGGACTAGATGATAACTGATCAGTGATTATTTCACTTGCTACTACAATCATTGCACAATCCATGCCTTATTCAATGTTATACAAGTAAGACATGATTATAATCTAAAGAAAATCTATCGATAATGCAATCAGAAATGAACACAAAACAAGTTGAAACGTCAAGCATTGATGATAATTTGATTGGTATAACAAATGAAAATGCTGAAAGTTAAGCATGAATCGTTTGAATATAAATTTCTCCGGAAGATCCTTTATAAAATTTTAAGGTCCTTTAGATTTTGGTGGAAAAGTGCAATCAATGTTGTCTTTCCAAATGCGCCTCCTGGTAATGAATGGTTACCGATGTCAATATTCTTTATCTCCTATTTGACATCTCGTAGAATCAAAACTCCGACGAACATATAAAATGCGATTATGATGTCAGTGATTCATAAAATGCGAAGATCATATTGAATAAAAAGTAAACCAAGCGGTGGTGATTGGTGACTTTCCACGATTTTAAGGTCCTGCCAAATTTGTGCAGTTCAGAAACAGCATGATAAGGATTTAGGGTGATAAAGAAATCCGCATAAATTTCTTCGGTGAATAAGAAAGCATTCGCCCATCACTGTGATAAAATAGCCATTAATTTTCGTTGTAATGAAAGTTGAGTAATTCAAGGCCGGAAATAAATCACACATGTCATATCGCTTCATTGCTCTTGAAATCTCGAATAAAGTCCACCAGTAGTCCAAATAATTATACAGGAGGAGGATTTAGATAAGACAATGGGAAAATCAATGAATATAGAGAGTCACAATTTATTTAAAATTGAGCATCGATGACATGCTTGCATGTGTACATACATACTGCACAGATTATTCCGACAATTTCTCTGTAAGACTGGGCCGGTCGTATTAAGTGTGGATCATTCAGCTGGATTATGTATTTTAAACAATGAAGTGAATTGTTTACTTCTTGTCCATGGTTTTATTCAGATACACACTATCGTCATTAATCAACTCTACCAAAGTCCAGTACAAGGTTTAGGAGTTGAGCGTTTCTTAGATATTTTATATTAATCATAGATGTCCCTGATATCACAATGCAGTTCCAACTTTCAAAAGTATACCAAGCACATTTTCTCGCCACTATTGTACAGACCGCTCTTTTGTCAGAAGCACCCATACTCACCTTTTGTTTTAATGGTCCTTTACTTTTTTCGTGTACCCTTATCATAATAAGAATAATAATATCAGTGAATATTTGAAATGGTCTTGATGCAAGCCTATACATGTACACAAAATATCACATGACGCACGGAATACGTAGCGTGACTGATAAACACAAATTGAAGGCAATTTTCTTTGTTATGCCAAATTATCTTCGAGACACTTTCATCCATTTATATTTAACTACAGTGACGTTTAAAAGGAAGATAAGATCTCATCTGAAAAAGATGGCCCAGTTGTATAGCCCAGATGTCTGAACGAGAGTCTGAAACTTATGAGGTCGAAAAAAGGACTTCCACAGAATTATATACACCCTATAGTTGCTAAGAATGTGCGCGTCTGCTGAGTTCTACCCAGTTCATCTGCATGTCAGACAGGATATAAAAAAACTAATGGGAGCAGACCGAACTGAGGTTCTGTCGTTAACAGGCTGAAATTCAGCAGGAACATCTTCAATCAAAATATCATCGATACAATGACGATCTCGATTTAATGATCGAGTGATCAGACGCATGGATCAAAGATTTAGCAAGTCAGTTTATACATTCCTGAAGAATGCGCGATCGTGATTCAAAAAAGCAGATGTCTCTAAATCGCTTATCTGGTCGCAGAGAGTTGTTCAAATTTTATAATCCACACGTTGACAAGGGACGAGAGATAATGGCAGTCAAAGGTCGAAGTAAAAAGCATACTTCTTTCTTTTAAGGTCGACATTCTATTTACTTCAGTAAGATAAGTGCTTCGTTGTCCTTCGCCTACATATGTGGACCTGTTAAAATAAGTTGACCTAATCAAATTAGATGGAATGCGCCTTATAAAAGTTAATGCTTTTATGTCATCGTATCTGCGTATTTTGAAATTCCATTTCTTTAAAAAGTGTATTGCTTAGACCTGCAAAATTGTTTACGCAGCATTCTCATCTAATACGATATTTGGAATCATTCTATAGAATCCACTGATGCTTTTTATTTTATATTGGCCATGGCTTGTTTAGAGGAATGATCACCGATCATTGGAATTGGATTCCATTTCATACACTGAACTTGATTCAAAATTTGATGATTTTTGCAAAATTAATTGAAATTTATGAGATCATAATTTTCGTTTAAAGCCATTTAGCGCGTGATACTGCCGAGTGCACGCACGCTTTTGTCAAAATTCTCAGATGCCACTCGACGTCTTTTGAGAATTGCATTTGTGAAATTTGTGGGAATTTGAGAAAATCTTTCGCTTATTCGTTTTCAATCTGTTTCAAATGCATTCCTAATGCACGAAAATCCACTGAAGCTCAAACTTGGAGAAAATCAGAACATAGTCTGCATAGCTCGCAATTTTGTCTTTGAACTTTTTATTGTGATACGGAGATATACAAAACGAGCGTCAAAGGGTAAAATTTTATCACGTCCATATTACATGTAATGTGCTTAGAAACTGAGCTTTTATTAATTGAACTGTGCTTAGAAGTGTAGAGTTCTAAGATATCAGAAGACTCTGATTCTCTAATTAAAGTTCCGGTCACAAAGTGATGCCAATATTCCTAATCATTTCATTTTGAGTTGGTATCAGATCAACATGTGCCCTTAACATTTTGTTGACAGTGTAAGATTGCGATGAAGAGGATATTAGTTGATGAGTGATAGCAGTATGATGACTGAACTACTAAAAAGTGATGTGATCATTCAAAAGAACATGCGCCAGCTGTGAAATCTAGCATTTTTAGGGATGATTTAGTCATGGGAACATCATCAAAATCACAGGGGATAATAGTGATCATGGAGAGTGATAATTAGTCAAATGACTGACAAGATGACAACGGATATCAAAAGGAAATAATCTATTTTTTGTATAGCATATGATGTATATCATGATAACTATGAAAATTTGTAAATATATAGGTCTCATGTAATTTGTATACGATGGTATGTGATGCACATGCATATCATGATCACTCTGTAAATTTGTAAATACGAGTATACATGTCTCATGTGTTTTTCATTGATGGCAAGCTTTGCGTATGCATATGTTGCACGTGTTATCAACGTTTCTGTTGTATTTCACAATAGACATTTATGACTTATGCCTTATTCAACTTGAAATGTACGTGGTGAGATCAAAAATGATTTAGACTCGACCAGAAGGAATAATGCTACGACTTAGATATTTCACACTGGATGACTAATGGGTATATAGGTAACAAATATCGTATTGATGACTTTCATTGATATTTTTTTCTTTAGCATTTTTATCGATTTTAAATATTTAGTATTTTTCAGCATTTTAGTTGACTTTTTCCATACATTTCCTTAACTTGCCTTTGAATACATGCCACAAAAGTACAACAGCTAATCCACAAAATGTTAATTTCAAAAGTGCACTTCTAATCCACAAGATGCTTATTTCAAAAGTAAATACAAGTCATTTCTTCTCAATGTAACCCCCTCATTCTCTACACACTTACTCCACCTTTTAGGAAGCTCTCGAAAAGCCTCATGGAAAAAGTCTCTGCTTCTGGAATTGAAAAATTCCATCACTGCATCTTTCACATCCTCACTATTAACAAAACGCTCTCCCTTGAGATGATGCTTTAGATAGCGGAATAAGTAATAGTCACTTGGAGCTAAGTCGGGGGTTGTATGGGGGATGAGGAAGCACATGAAAGTCTGAGTCTTCAATTGCAGTTGTAGTGGTAGCTGCAGTGTGGATGGGCGCGTTGTCGTGTAGTAGATAAAGATTGTGGTTGCGGGGTTTTCGAACATTTTGACGAGCTTTACGATGTTGCTCACAGTAGTACTCGGCATTCAGTCGCTGATGTCGGTCGGCGAAATCCATATGAACAATGCCGCAGCTGTTCCAGAAGATTGTCAGCATCAAGCATCTTCGATGGTTGGTCCCACTGCGTAGTTTCCGAGTTGCTGACTCTCCAGGAAGTTTGAATTTTTTGGAAGACCGTCGATCCTCAGGCAAATACAGTGATAACGGTGTCTCGTCCTCCGTAATGATGTTGCTTAGGAAGGCATCACCCAAACTCTGATGAAGATCGATCAATTGATTGCAGCACTGAAGCCGACGGTCGCACATCTCAGAAGTTAGAAAGTAGGGAACAAATCTTGAACACAGTTTCCTGATGCCCATTTCGGAAAGAAGATTTACAACACTACCGAAAGACACGTTCAGTTTTTCTGCAAGCTCTTTCTTAGCGATTCTCCGATCTTCATACACAATCCTCTTCAACTTGTCTTGGTGGTCATCCCCGATCGCAATAGGTCTTCCTGTGGACTTGCCATCCGTTACATCCAGCCTTCCAGATTGAAACTCCTTGATCCAGTTATAGACGGTGGCTCTACATGGTGCCTCATCACCATAGGCAGCAGAAAGTCCGGATATTATGGATTGGTTATTGTAATGACGGAGTAAAAGAAACCGAATAACACTTCGATACTCAACCGCTGGAAGCATTGTCTTGAAATGAATGCGAATCTTGTCTTTCTGTGGAATGCGACTGACCTTTGAACAAAACTCACACTCGGTACCGTTCGTGATTGTTATAACAATCAAAACAACTGAATACGTTGATGAATACAACTCAGACCCATTTGAAGTTTATGCAAGTCATGTTCGAAGTAAATATATCGGTCAAAATACTTTCAAGAAAGGAAATGTATGGAAAAAGTCAACTAAAATGCTGAAAAATATGGCTCGCTCGAGTGTAAAATGGACGAGACTTTGAAAATGTGTGCCAATCCTCTAAAAAGTGAAACGAAAGACGAGTGCTATATATTCAGCGAACTAATCGCTGAAGGACTCAGTCAATGCCTGTGGAATTGCGCCGCTTCGCTATGCTCAAACATCAAGAGCTTCAATACATTACTCAGCAAGGATTTATAGTTCCGCCAAACGTGCGCCTACGCATGTCACAGCAAAAGTGTTCGACGGTTACAACACAACAATAACATGCTACAGCACCAGCAGGTGCAATTACAAGTGGACTTTCATTGACTCAATTATATGAGCCATCTTTTGAGTCTGCTCAGAGTTACCTAAAGTTTTGAATTTTATGTGATAGATGTTTCTTGGATCAAACAGTCTTTTCGTTAGTAAATTCAATTTGCATCAGTCAACATAAAATGGAACTGATATCGTTAAATTAATGAAACGTTTTATCGATTAATTAATTTAATTAAAATAATTAATAAATAATCACTTCTTCGTACACCCAATCTATCTAATGATGAATTAACTAAAATTCAAAATATCGTAGTATTAAAACAACACTAGATGAGATGACCGTTATTATTTACGAACTATTTCGCACATAGATAATTATATAGCAATGCAGTCATCACATCAGATAAAATTCTGCCATGGTACAGCACCTGCAGGAGTAAGAAAAAAATCAGCAATTCATCTCTGAGCGAGATGAGCTCATGTGCCGACATATTCTATCCAAGACGATCAATTTCAGAGACGCCTGATGTATTATCCTCTCCAGCGCCCAGGAATAAGCAAACCGTCAAGCCGTCACGTTAAACTGAATCAGGTGTTAGGTAATTAAGATTTCCGTCATTCACATTAGAATTCTCAATTCGCAAAAATTGTGCAAAACAGAAGCTGCTTTTACAAAAGTTTCACAATTATCGATGTCGCAATTGATCGGGCGACCAAACAATCTCCATCTCGCACACCAAAACTGTTTTCAATCAAACGCCGTGCACGTGACAGGCGATAGTTACAGTACATATATTTTTTCTCGATACGGTAGTGAAGATCGTTCACGAGAGGGAAAAGGACGCATCAAATATTTTTTAATGGGAAAGCTTCGTCACCGATTATTACATAAGGAAGCTCAACTTCAGTTTCACTCAGTCGTTCAGCTGGCGGGATGTTGATAGTATTATCTTCCAAATTGCGTAGAAGGTCAGAGTTTCTGAAAACTCCAGCATCCCCTTCACGCCCACCACTGCCAACAATTACATACGTAAGCACATACCGTGAGTCGCACATTGCTAATACGAGTGTGCTAAATCTGTGTTTATAATTATAAAATTCGGATCCTGAAGATTTCGGTCACTGAACGTGGAAATGTTTGCCGTCGATAGCCCCTATACAATGGGGAAAGTTTCAATAATCATCCGCGATTTCAGTCTTCCTGAGTAGATGGGTATGTAATGTATTTAATGGCCATAACACACATAGCCTCTCCCGTCTCTCGTAGAATGCAGCTGATTTAATCGACCGCGACGAAATCGAAGAGATAAATCCATTTGTGAACATCCAGCATAAATGCACCAAAAATATAGTTAGTCGCTCTTCAGGGAACACTGGCTCTCTGAAAGAATTCTTTTTTAAATGATCACGAAGAAGTGACAACAGATGATCGAATTGCGAAGGAAACATGCGAAAATATAGGAAATATATCTCCTTGTCATTTTCACGTAAATGGTGAATTAAAGTCACAAATTCACTGTATTCTTCACGTAAATGACACGCTGACCGTATCCACCATCGACGTTGTTTCCTGCGATATTTTTTTCTCATCACATACACTTGTCGCAATACCGTAAGAACTAGAAAAAGAATCCATAATTCGAATGCAACAGTCGAACAACCATCAAACAACTGAGAAGTACAGACACAAACACATACCTTTATGAACAACTTCTTTACCTCTGTGAAACCATGGATTCCTTAATAGTGGTGGCCACTACTATTAAGGAATCCATGGTGAAACATATTCGATGAATCATTCCCTTTCTGTGAGTCTGTAAAACAGACACACCAGGTTGATTACAACAACCGCTTTGATTAACTCACATGCATGTTTTGTTCCTTTTAGCCGGATATTGCGTAAAATTGGAAACCGGGTAATAATCGGTGACGAAGCTTTCCCATTAAAAAATATTTGATGCGTCCTTTTCCCTCTCGTGAACGATCTTCACTACCGTATCGAGAAAAAATATTTCTTCGTTTGATTGAAAACAGTTTTGGTGTGCGAGATGGAGATTGTTTGGTCGCCCGATCAATTGCGACATCGATAATTGTGAAACTTTTGTAAAAGCAGCTTCTGTTTTGCACAATTTTTGCGAATTGAGAATTCTAATGTGAATGACGGAAATCTTAATTACCTAACACCTGATTCAGTTTAATGTGACGGCTTGACGGTTTGCTTATTCCTGGGCGCTGGAGAGGATAATACATCAGGCATCTCTGAAATTGATCGTCTTGGATAGAATATGTCGGTACATGAGCTCATCTCGCTCAGAGATGAATTGCTGATTTTTTTCTTACTCCTGTAGGTGCTGTACCATGGCAGAATTTTATCCTTAATATGGATAAAACATGGATATATATAAGGAATCCTTAACATGGATTCCTTAATAGTGGTGGCCACTACTATTAAAGAATCCATGGTGAAACATATTCGATGAATCATTCCCTTTCTGTGAGTCTGTAAAACAGACACACCAGGTTGATTACAACAACCGCTTTGATTAACTCACATGCATGTTTTGTTCCTTTTAGCCGGATATTGCGTAAAATTGGAAACCGGTTCTTCATTATACCGAAAGTTCTCTCGACAATTGAGCGACTAGATTTATGCGCATCATTGAATGAATCTTGAGCACCAACTACATGGCCTTGGAGAGGCGGCATAAGCCAATCATTACAAGGGTAAATTGAATCCCCAAGAATAACGGCTCCAGGATATGGCCTCCAACCATTGCTTTCGAAGGTATGAAATAAGGACGATCGCCTCATTACATTAAGTGAATGGCCTTCCTTATGTCTATCAACATACTGATGTTCAAATATACTGGGCGCTGTAATTGGAATAAGTGTGCCATCCACCACATCGCATACACATGGCATGCCTCCAGCTTGAGAAAAATCAATCGATAAAGTTTGTGGGTTATTTGACGGCCATTTCACTGTTTCTTCAAACAGCTCAAGGACGATAGCGTCAACAACTCGTTTAACCATTTGGCACATACTCGCTTCCGACGGACCATGTGCATCTCTCAAAACATGATAGACTGAGTTGGTGGTGAAATATCTTATCACACAAAGAAGTTGCTGGCGAGCACTAATCGCTTCACTCCGTTCAGTTGATGGCTCCAAATACTTTTTGAGACGTTTTAGGAGAAACTCAAATGTAGCTGGTTGCAATCGAAACCGCTGCTTCCAGTCATCATCTTTCTTGAAAAGACGACGATCATGAAAGATGCATGTTTTACGCCGACCTCTATTTAATCCTTGCATGTCGATAACCGGATCAAAACCGTCCATTTCACAGATCTACTCTCCTTCGAAGGGCTGTCACTTAAAGGCTACAGACTGGCACAACGTCACAGTGTAATTTGTTTGATAAAACAGAAATCACCGAATTCTGTTTACAGATTTACAGATTGCAGGCTTCTTTTACAGCTTACAGATTACAGAAACAGGAGCTGTGATTGATAAAATGAAATTTTTACAGTTGTATCCTACAGATTTACAATTTACAGAAACTGTAGTTTAGTAAAATTGGCCCCAGGTCTGTGTTTACAGAGAGATGCTTTGTGTTGTAAATACAGACGGATGTGAACCGGCCACTTTCAAGTAGCAAAGAAGAGGAAGAGGCTATAAATCAAAAGAAAGCAGTTGAAATAATTTTTGGTCAGCCGATGCGGACCGATTCAAACTTTTCTTGAATCGAATTGAATCTCGAAGTTTCATAGGTCCATTATATGTATTGCATATATCCTGTATGAATAGCCCAGAGATATTGAAATCAAGAAACAGTGTTGACGTGAGCACGACATGCTTCAGCAATTCCTTGCCTAGCACCAGGGGAAACTTTAAAAAGTGGGTAGGGGAGAGTCTTTAAATATAAAGCCACAGAAGTCATCGCATTAAAATCACTAGCCATGAAGCTACAAAATCAACTGTAAAGTCTCTTGCAAAGCAGATAAATAGCTGCCACAATCAATCAGAACAGTAAATTACAGATCTAAAAATGTGTTGACGGAGCTTGCGCCCTTTCATTTATGACAGTGCTAAATTCGGAATTCTTAATTAAAATCGACTCCAGAAATCTAGGATATTCAGTATATGCAACGATTTTAAAAGTTCTCTTTCTTTGGGGGATGAATCTGTATACTTACTTCTGTAGGGGTCGGATAAGCATTCAAATGTTCATTGATTGTAGTAATAAAATGACGGACAGACCTGCCCACGTAACACTTCGTAACACGTCGTAGTGATCACGGGTGTACTTCTACACAACATTGCCTTTTAAATCGGGCAATGCTTGTTTCCAGGGTTTTAAAAAAATTACGAATTTTGATGTTAGGTGGTAAAAGCTTATCAATATATATGACACGCAACAGTAGATTCTGTTCACTCTCAGCAATGAATGGTAAGCTCCAAGTAATAAATCTCTGGTCATCATCAGTGGCGTGTTCAACATTGCTGGTTTTGTGCCTTTCCCTAACCTTTTCTGTTATAAATTGGCTATAATAGTCTTGTCTGAAACACCATTTTTTTGAAAAAGAAAATGAATCCCGAGGGCTCAGTCCTAGGATCGTATCTCTTTGGTTATTTTATTGGTCAACTTTGAATTGCAAATAACAGTGACTTTCGTCTTATCAAATATGCTGACGATCTAATGTTGATTGAAATGGTTTCAAAGTATGATAAAATCATCCCTAATATTTTGTATGACATCAAAGTTTGGCCAGAGAGGATGATGAAATGACATTAAATAGCAGGGAAAGTACGCAAATTGAAGTAGTCGATAGTAATGGGCAAAAGACCGTTCCAAGACACCATAAAATTCAAAAAAATAGTATCTTTAAAAACGACATAAATTCGTGAATTTTGACCCTTTTTCAGGTTTTTAAGACCTAAATTCATAAATTTAGACCATTTAAAAAGTACCATTTTTTGAAAAATCGGTATTTTTAAAAACGACTAAATTCATGAATTTTGTTCATTTTTTCAGGTTATGAAGACCTAAATTCATAAATTTAGGCGTTTTTAAAAATACCCAATTTTTCAAATTTTTCAAAATCTCAAATTTGAGAATTACAATTTTACACCCGCCCTTAAAATCATGACCGTTCCAGGACACCGAAAAAATCATAAAAGTTAAGAATCTCAAAATTTGAGAATTACAATTTTACACCCGCCCTTAAAATCATGACCGTTCCAGGACACCGAAAATCATAAAAGTTGAGAATTTCAAATTCATGAATTTTATCCATTTTTCAGGTTTTTAAAATATGAGATAACTAAAATTATGTGACTAAAAATATTTGAAGGAATTGGCATATTCTTAACAATAAGTTTAGGTACTTTAACAATTGTTATATCTTCAGGTGTTTTAGTAATTCCTGTTGTTGCTACTGCTTTGCACTCAGATGATCACTCAATTGTAGAGAACATCTGCTTCTCGCATTTATGAAGAAAAGGCATTTCAGAGCAAAGAGCTGTGACCCCCCACAAACATTTGAAAGGAAACAATGTATTAAAGAACAAACAGCTGCTACTGCTACTACTCTGTGAAACAATGAGATTTTAATTGTACGTTAGGCAAGTTGTTTTAATTCTTTCCAGTGTGTCAGCACACCCGTATGACGTTAAGACATCTGCCAGCTATACTGTTTTCATTTATCTCTCTCGTCTGTCATTGTATCGTGTGCTGCGCTGTGATCAGTCATGACACAAGAAGTTATCGAAGAGCAGTCAAACATTATTGCTACGTTTCCGGAGTTATTTGCAGAAATTTCAAAACGATATATTTCCAATGATAAGAAGGAAGAATATAACACTTTCATCATTGAACAAATGGAGAAAGTCCCTATTATTTTTGACCCTACATTTTTTGATAAGGAAAGAAAACGGAGAAGAAAAGCAAAACGCTTACTCGTGAAAGAAAAGAAAGAAAGAGAAAGGGACGGAAAGATTGACGACCTTCATCATCAATTATCGACGTCTTTATCTACCCGATATGAATTTGTGGATTCCTTAGAAGACTTTGTTGAGCCTTCAGGAGATACTGCTAAAGCCATTGCAAATTTAAATACTCTTTATGTGATGGAGAAGAAAAATAACGTTATTAAGATACTGATGAAAATCTACCTGGGAAAACATGCGAATTATTTACTGGATCTGTGTGAAAAGGATAAGGCATACTTTCAACATTTATTGCAAACTAATAACATTTCTTATTCAAGGACTGAAATTGCATTTGCAATTAAATTAGGTAAGATGGCATCTATTTTTCCAAAGATTTGTAGACTAAATGTACCCTTACGTTTTTTGAAATCGAATTTATCATTGTTAGAAGATTGTCTTTGGAAATATGAAAGCTTTTGGAAAGAAGCTTAAAAGAACTTAAAAGTAGTAGTAGCTGATTTTATTTTATTTTACTGGAGAACGAAAATTCGTTGTCCACGGTGTGGACATATTGTTAATGCAATTTGTAATATTATAGTTAATAACCGATTGTTTTAAGGAAGTTGAATAGTAGTAGCTGATTTTATTTTATTTTACTGGAGAACGAAAATTCGTTGTCCACGATGTGGACATCAATATTTGTAGACTTGTGTGGTTGCATTTTTGTAAATATACATATTGAAATATCCATGTGTTGTTTTTAATTTCACATTTACGGGAATATAATGGAAACAATTTATCTCATGTAAAATGACTGGTCTGACTGAGTTCTTAAAATTATATGGAACGCAAACAACTACGAATTTCGATTTAAATAAGATCGCAAATCAATTGGGAATAAATAATTTTCACATATTGATGAGAAATGAATTGCAGTTGATTAAAGATGTGCGAAGCACTAACTCTGCTAATAAACCGATTCCTTACAAATGTACCTTTTTAATTTAGATTGAATTAAATCATTTCAAAATCGAATAAGTAGTAAGGAAAGTCATCATTATGGAACAGTTTTAAATCAATACCGCCCCTTCTGACTTCTAGGGGTCCCCATAAGAAATTTTTTTATTATAAAATGAGCAACATAAATGAGTTTTTAAAATTATATGGAACGCAAACAACTACAAATTTAGATCTAAAGAAAATCGCAAATCAATTGGGAATAAAGAATTTTCACATATTGATGAGAGAAGAATTACAATTGATTAAAAAAAAGCCATCAGGAACCTTCAGTTCCCGGAACAAAGTTTCAACTATAAATTTCATAACAAATCTTCACACGTCAGACCAAAAAGGAGTACATTGGTCAGCTTGGCATAGAAATAAAAATGGTTCCAATTACTATTTCGACTCTTATGGATTACCTCCAACAAATGAAGTCAAAAAATTACTTGGAAATGGAATTTATAATACCTTTCAAACTCAAAAACCGGGAACTACTTATTGTGGTCAATTATGTCTTTATGTTTTATTTAAATTACAAAAAGGAGTACCATTTCTTGATATTATGTTAGAATTAAACAAGGGAATTTCATTCCCGAAACGTTAGTTCCAATAATAATAATGATAATTAAAAATCAAGCGAAGCTAGCTAGCTAAAGCGTCACCTAAAGGTTAAAGCTCGCTTCGTTGTAATTCATTTTGATAAAATCGGCCTCTGATATCTTCATCATCTAAATCTTTGATTTTGTAAGTAATCGGATAAGTTTGATTTATTTTACAAACTTCAAATATCTCTTTCGTCCAGAATCCGACGAAGCCCTTTTCAAATTTATTCTTATACTTAAATATTCTAACTCTATCACCAATTTTAAATTTCGGCTTAAGTTTCCGCAAATTCGGATTACTCTCATTCGAATAATTATTCTCGAATATTTTTTTTCTTATCAAATCAGGGTCGTCAGAAGCATTCTTTGGGGTTTCTTCAATACCAGAATGAACTTTATTATTGTACTCTTCTACAACTCCTGGTAATATCTTCAACCATTTCTGATTTCCTCGCTCAGTAAATTTTTTGAAAATTTTATTTTTTAATGATCTATTGAATCTTTCTATCACTACGGCCTTCGCTGCATTTTCAGTTGAATAAACAGTTTCAAATAGTGGCTGAACGTTTCGGTTATAAAATTCCGACCCTTTATCAACAAACATTTTCCTTGGCTTTCTCTTACTTTCTTTAAAGATTTCTTGAAACGCATATTTAACTGATAGACCACTTTTATTTTTTAAAGGATTGACCCAAGCGTATCGTGTATATAAATCTATAACGGTCAATGCGTATTTATAGTCAGAATCATTCGGCATATGAATAAGATCAGCACTCCAAATATCATCTTTATTAAATACTTTTACTTTCAATAGATATTTCGGCTTTCTATATTCCTTGTGGATTTTGGACGCGTAGATTCGAGCGTTGCTCTCAGACAGCTTTGCTGTCGTTTCATTTAAACCCTGACCGAATAATATTTTAGCTTGTAAAGCTTTCTTAACAAACATTCTTTCAATTCTTTCTCTAAATGTAGGATTTTGAATACTATCTAATTCTTGAATCATCTTCTTACCAGCTACATGTCGAGAACTTAGGTCATGATTTCGATAAGCTAAATCATGTCTGTAAGCTGCCGCATCTACTCT
Source organism: Prostheceraeus crozeri (assembly GCA_907163375.1). Taxonomy (NCBI): domain Eukaryota; kingdom Metazoa; phylum Platyhelminthes; order Polycladida; family Euryleptidae; genus Prostheceraeus; species Prostheceraeus crozeri. Next base: position 199,026 of record CAJQUW010001810.1, read on the forward strand.
GTTTATTGGTTCTTCACCTGGTTTCGGATTATTATTCTCATCTAGTCTTATATCTAATCGAGTTCCTGGGCCGGTATGTGAATGACCAGGAAGATGTTTTTCTTTCAAATGTTTACTCCAAATAAATCCAGGAAAGTTTTCTAATGTTTTTTGTATGTCGTTACCTTCATAAATTTTACAATTTGAGTTTTTATTTTTGTTTAATAGATAATTTAATAAATCTAAATTAGCAATTTTTAATTTAATTAAGTTTTCGGAATTTTTAGAATTCATTTTAAAAGATAAAATAAAAGTTTTACCGAATAGAACCAAAGGTCGTGAGGTTATTACCTTATCATACTAGGACTTAGTTATATTCCAGAGCCATCTTTAGTTTCTTTAATTTCAATTAAATTACCAACATTATGGAGAATATTTTTAAGAACTCGTTTTCCTTCATCAACTAATTTTAATTTACTAATAAAATTATCTACTATTCCGTCACCCCTAGCAACTTTCTCTAACTCTCTATTATGACGTTTTTGTTCTTCTAATGCTGCCTTCTCTGATTTATTTTTATTTAATGCTTGGACAATTCCAGCTGTTCCACCTGCAACACTTCATGCTGCTGCTATGCCACCTATTATTAGTGGAATTAATCGGAGAATCCCGCCATTCTTTTCTTCTTGTAATTGAATATTCTCTATCATTGGTTTACTTATGTAATACTTTTTTTGTTAATCGTAACAGTTTTAGGGGTATTTTTGTCAACAATATTACGTAATTTTGATTCAACAGTTTTATTATTATTATTACTTTTCGCTTGCGACATTTTTAATAAAAAAATTTTCAGTTATCAAAAATTATAATCTATTCTAGTTATGAATAAATTTTAATCTAAGAATTTTTTTAATCTATTCTAGTTATGAAAAATTTTAAGTTAAGAATTTTTAATCTATTCTAGTTATGAAAAAATTTTAATTAACTTATCCTAGCCATCTTTCCATTAAGAATTTCAATAGAATATTTTACATCTTCTAGCAATAAACCATAAGCCATCAATGAAGTTGTGGAATCTTTTTTTTCAATATTAATTGTTACATCACAACCAGTCTTGATAATATCTTCAGATTGTGCACTTAAATCGAAACAGAAAACAGGATATAAATGTCTCCAATCTCCAGGAGTTAATTGTGGTTCAACTCCAAATTCTATACAAAGATTTCGATAAGAATCATATCCTTCCATAAATTGATTATTGGTATCATCGAATCTTAATGGATCAATTATTTCTTTGAAAAGTTAGTAATAAATATCTTGGAGTATTCGAAGTTTTAGTAAAATGCCAGTTAAGTCTTTGCTCTGAAAAAGTTACTGAACTAGCAGTACGCTTTAGAAAATTTACTGGAATTGGTTTGCTAGTATTTAATCTTTTTGCAATAGCTGTTTCAACCTCTAAGCTAGGAGTAATATGCTTAATCCACCATTCAAGTCTATCAATTTTTAAATATGCTTTTTTCCAGTCTTACCAAAAAAGATTAATTCATTATTTGCTGTACGATGAATTATTAATTTAAATTTTAATTGATATGATATTTTATCATAATCTAAATATCCGAATAATGGAGACAATGACCAATTTACTGTCTGTTTTCTTTTCTTGTTAAATTCACGTCTTTCTTTATATGCACTATTGTTTATTTTATTTAAATGTTTTGCAAAATTTTCTACATCTTTCGCAATTCCTGCTGAATCTGTTTCAGCGTGAGTTAAATCATCAACAATTATACCATCATTAGTATCAGGAAACCAACCTTCGATTTCATACTTTTTATTATTTTCACCAATTGTTACAAATCTAAGCATTGTATCAATTACACCTGGAGAATCACTTATTGTTTCTATATTTTGAGTTGCAACATCTAAACGCATTTGTGTAAATAATCTTGGAAAAAAATTATTCTCTAATGCAATATTATCGGTATCTGGTAATGGTGTTGTAAAATTGGCATCACTATATAAAGAATATTCACAGTGTAAAAAGGAATCAGGTAAATATAAATAACTCTGCTGATTATCAACTTCAAAAATTAAATCTCCTCCAGTATTTATTCTGCTAGAAGATCCGGGATTCATAGCAATTCTTATATAGTCATTCTTTTTTTGATTGTAACTGACGAGCGGAGGATCGTCTGATCTAAATTTATTTTCGATAAGCGAAGACATTTTTATAAAAAATAATTTGGCTTTTTGTTTTTCTCACACACAGAAAAAAATTTACTAAAAAAATTTACTAAAAAAATTTTACTAAAATATAATTTTAGAATTTTGCTAGACCATTGCCTCTTATTTCTTCAATTGTTTTTTCATTATTTTTATTTTCATTATGTTTACTATCAGACCCCACAGCCATGTTAGCAGTTTTGTTTTTTGTTTCCTCTGAAAGTTTTTTTAATTTTTTTAGCTCTTCAGAATCATTCCTAAGTTTACGAATAGTTTCTAGTTGTTTTAATTCGTTTTGAGACTTAACAGCATTTGATATTGCACTAGCTGTACTACCTATAGCAGCTGCTCCTTTTGCAGCAGATGTAATCAAATCTTTATTATTTTTAATTAAGTTAACGATACTTCCTATGCCAGAAAAGATGCCAGCCCCTTCTTTTTGAATTGTTTCTACACTGTCATAATGGTAAACAGATTTCATAGATGGTTCATGAGCAATTTTTTGATTTGAAGCAAAATGTTTAAGATTGTGTTTATAAATTATAGGCATTTTTTAGGATTAAATTTGACTTTTGGGAAAAATATTTACGTTAAGATTTACGTTTGTGAATGGACAACAACTTCGTGATAACTTTATTAATTTTCTGTTGCACTTTATCTATTGCGTCAAGTAGCGTGTGATGTACTTTAATTTCTTTTCTATTAACTTGCATTTTCTCCTGATTCATCTTCAACGCCGTTTTAAGAGCATTTAACTTAATTTTAAGAACATTTAATTGTCTTTTAACAGAATCTAACTGTTCTTTATTTTCTTTAAAGTTTTCTTGTAAATTTTTCTTTAATTCATTTTCTAAATTGATTTTAAGAGTTTTCATTTTATCAACTTTTTGATTAAATGAGTTTACTTCATTTATTATTCTATTCATCTTTTTCATTTGTTGAGTAATTTTAGAACTCAATTCATCAACACTTTTTTGGAATGTAGTTTGTAACTGCTTTAATTTTTTTTAATTCTTTCAGGTAGATTTTCTATTTCATCTTCTAATTGTTCTTTCAATAGTTGTATCTGATGTTTATTTTTAATGACTTCAGATTTTAACTTTATAGAAAGTAATATCAAAATTTTTGATTGTTCAGAATTTTTTTAAAAAGTTTTGCTATATTGGCTTCTAGCTCTTTATCCTTTTTATCAAGTTTTAATAATTTTTCGTTTAATGATTTGTCATTAAGTTTAAGCAACTTTAATTCATTTCATCAGTGGAACCAAAACATCGTTTATATACTTTTCTTTTAAGTCATTGATTTGTGTATCAACATATTGTTTATTTGTTAACTCTGTATTTTGTTGGGGAAGAATAGAAAGATGCAATGGACCAGATAAAACGTCTCCAGTTTTCATGATATAATTTTCTATTTCTATTTCTAATTCACGATTATTCGGGATATATACACCTCCACCAACATTTGGTAACATCATTTTTTAACATTAAAAAAAAAATTTTTTATATAATGAGAAAAAAATTTTTTTTTAAATTTAATAATTTATTATAATTTATAATATTAATAATTTATAATTATATCTATATTATAATTTATAATATTTATAATTATAATTTATTAATTCAAATTAATTAATAATTTAATTAAAACTAAAAAAAATAAATTTTTTTCTAATAAAAATATAAAAATGGAAAAAGCAAATTTAAAAAAATTATATTCGGCCGCATCATCCTGTTCTTCTTATTCGACGAGATCAACGGGATTTGAAAATAAATGTTTTGATAATAATAATAATAATCCATGTATAGATGTAAATACTTTATTTGAATTACAAGCCGAAATATTTAGAGAAAAGACTAAAGGTTTACCTTCAATAGAAACTAACTATTGTATTTTTCCAGGAGATCTATTTATAAAATTTATGGATATTGTCAGTAAGTATAATGATGTTGCATATGTAGAATTAAATAAAGAAAATATGGTTATAATAGGTCATAATAATGTTTATGGATTCATTAGAGTAGTGTTGCCAATTAGTAATACTGATTGGATAGACAATAAAATTATCAATTATTTTCAAAAGAAAAAATTAGATTATTTGTTGATGACCAAAAGCAATATAATATTCATATCGAGAGTAAAAAACATAACGAGGAATTATTATGCCAAGTATATTATAGAGATACTATTTATAAACAAGAAACTGCTGAGATGCCACAAAGATATGATGATGATACATATATAGGATTATATTCCAATTTAAATATTAATTTATTAAAATCATACATAAATGGCTTAGCTCAACAAGAGAAAATTTATATGTGGACAACACCTTATACTATTAACAATGACCATAATCATAATCATAATAATTTTAAAGAATCTTATAATAATGATAATAATATAGATGATGATAATATAGATGATGATTCTGAAACATCTGAAAAAGGTGTAAATGGTAAAAAAGATTATAAAAATATTAGTAATTATAAAAATTTAAGTGAAGAAAAATTTATATCTCAACATGATATTAATACTACATATAATCAAAATTTGTCTAAATTTCATTTTCTTACAATTGAAAATAATAATAATGGTATAGTTGAAGATACTGTTAGACAACTATGTGTCGGGTCTACAAAATTTAAATTAGGATTTACATCTAATCAATTTAAAATTTTATCATCTTTAATAAAAACTAAAAATGATTCAGATTATGGTGGTGTTATTAAATTTTCCAAAAGAGATCAAAGACCAATATTTTTCTCTATTATATTATTATCAAATAATAAATATAATTTAGAAATAGATATTCCCATCAGGGAATGGTATCCTATCAGGGAATGGCATCCTATACCAAAACGTGTAATTTATGATGTTGAAGAATCAATTTATGATGATGATGATGAAGAATCAATAGTTAGTGAAAATATATTTAAATTATCTTTTGATAAAACTTAATATGATAAAACTTAATATGATAAAACTTAATGTGATAAAACTTAATGTGATAAAGAAAATAAAATAACTTAAGAACGTGAAATATATAATAATATATATTAACCCTCAAGACATTGATATTAGAATATTTATATCTAAAGATAAAAACACAAATTTTTTCTTTAAAAAATAAAAAAAATGGAAAATACCAAGTTTTATTGTGTCTTATGTGAAAGACAGTTGCAAACAAAAAGAAGTTATCAATCTCATTTAAATAATAAATTGCATTTACAAAATGTAGATCGAGTTGATGAAGGAAATATATTAAAATTAAATAATTATATGAACTATCTAGAAACACTACCTACTGATATAAAAGTTAAAAAAATATTTGATGATTATTCACATTCAGAATATAAAAAAGTTTTTAATAGTGAAGATGAGTCCATACCAAATGGAAGATATTTATTTAACGATACTGATGAATTTAACGAAATAGATGAATTTGATGAAGCTGAACGAACCGATGAAGCCGTAGCAAATATAAAATATTTATTTAATCAGTCTGTGCGAACCGAAGGTTCTAGGGCTTCGCCCGTTGAACATAATGAATCCGATGAAACTTTTTATAATGTATTAACAAACTTTTTCAAAATATTTAAGAAATCTTTCAAATGTTATATGAATGTAGAAGTACTTTATACAAAAAATGGACCTGATGGAATTCCTGAAGAAATAATACAAGGACATTTTACAAATTCGCAAGAAATTCATAATGTAAATGATATACAACCCATATTTGAACAAATGATACTTAAATTAGAAAATTGTATAATTGAAGCCCAGTTGCGTGAATCTGGTTGGAGATTTGTTAAAATACTATCTAAGAAAATAGTAATTGATAAATATAAAAATAATACTGGTGGTAGTTATGTTCCTTTGCCTTTCAGTTCACCACAAATAATCAACATAAAAAATGGAGATGATTATTGTTTTCTGTGGAGTATTATAGCACATTTACATCCTGCAAAATATCATAAAGAAAGACTAAGTCATTACAATAAAGAAGAATACTTAAATGAATTTGATCTCTCTGATGGCTTAGATGAATTTCCATATGATTATAATAGGTTAATAAAGTTTCATAAAAAGAATAAAAATTTAATAGAAGTAAATGTTTTTGAATTGAATGTGAATTATGTTTCTATTGGTAATATTACTCCATTTTACTCAGATTCAAAAAAATTTTATTTGAATAATAAAAATTTATGTCAATCAGAAATAGTATATAATGATAGAGGAAATTACATGCATCATAATATTTTTTACCAAGGAAATATAATATGTACTGAAAAATTTGAAATTATAAAAACATTATCACCAATAATGATTAATCATAATAATTATAAAGGACGTAATTATAATTATGATTATGATTCCGATTATCTATCTTTATCTTTAGAATATCAACAAAAATTACAAAATTTAAATGAAAGTTTACAAAAATGTAAAACAGATTATCAACAACAAACAAAAACATTAGTACATCAATATGGCCATAAATATCAAAATAAGATAGAAACGATACAAAAATTAAATGAAGAAAATAAAGAATTAAATAATGAAGAAAATGAAACCAATCAAAAAATAAATGAATGTTTAAAAAATGTCAACAACAATATAAAGAACAATTAAGAATATATTTATGAGCTACAAATATTAAATCAAAATTTTCATCGAAATACATTTAATCTTACAAAAGAAATTTATGAAACACATGAAATATATAAAGATAAATTTGAAAAACTAGAACAGACAAAACAACCAGCACAAGCGAATATATTATATTATCAGGGTCATTTCATATTGTGTAAAGATGTTTCTATATTTACAAAAACTTCAGATAATGCTAACTTTCCCTGTCTCAAATGTATGACGAGCTTTAGAACTAAAGAAGAAATGAATAAACATTTGGAGAATTGTCAACAAAATGAAGCAGTTGAAAATACTTTTCCTAAAGATGATTATTTAATATATAATAGACATTATTTGAAAAATAAAGTACCCTTTACTATTTATTGTGATTTCGAAGCATATAATGTTAACATAACACAAAATTCTGATAATGGTACGGGCCAAGCCCTAGAACCTTCGGTTTGTAAATATGAAAAAAGTGCATCTGAACAAAGTAAAGAAAAATATATATTTGAACAAAAACCATTATGTTGTGGAATGTAGATTCATTCAAATTATCCTGAATTATTTAAATCAGAATATTATCAATACTATGGCGAAGATAGTTCAGAAATGTTTACAAAGAAAGTAGTAGAATTACAAAATTATTTTTCACAATTGCTTGAAATAAATATACCAATGATGCCATTAACAGAAAAAGAAAAATTAAATTTTATTAATGAAACAAAATGTTATTACTGTGGAAAAGAATTTACAAAAAATTATAAAAATGGCAGAGGTAGATATCTTGATAAGGTAAAAGATCATGATCATCTAAATGGATTATATAGAGGTGCGGCACATAATTCTTGTAATCTTAATGCTAATAAATTTAAATATAACTTTGTTCCTCTATATTTCTACAATGGTTCTAAATATGATTTTCATTTAATAATGAAAGATTTATTTTCATCTGAAAAATTACAACAACAACAAATAAATGTATTATGTAAAACAGAAGAAGAATATTTTTCAATGCAATTAGGTTGTATTAGAATTTTAGATGCATTTAGATTTTTTACTCCTTATTCATTAGATGTTATGGGAAAAACTTTGAAACCTGAACAATGTAAAATATTAAATAAATATAATTTAAAACCTTTAAAAGGCATATTTCCGTATGAGTACGTAACTGGAGACAAAACCTGTGGTTCACAGTCGAAGACTGATATAAATAGAATAAACGAAATAATGAAAGAACAAAAACTTCCTCCAATAAATAAATTTAAATCAACATTAAAACAATCACAATTATCTGAAGAAGACTATGCAGAAGCCGAAAAAAATTGGAGAGACTTACATTGTAAAACAATGTATGATTATACAATGAAATATCTTCAGATAGATGTATTAATCCTTGCTGATCTATTTGAAAACTTTCGTGATATGTGTTTGGAATATTACGGAATAGATCCATGCTACTGTTATTCTACACCAGGTTTAATATGGTTAGCAGGATTAAAACATACTGGTGTTAAACTTAAACATTATAAAGAAAATACATGTGATAAATTATTATTTTTTGAATCTGGAATTAGAGGTGGAGTTTCATCAGTTTTAGGTAATAGATATGTTAAGTGTTATAATAAAAAAGTAAATCCTGATGATTATGGAGTAATGAAACCTTTATCTCCAGAAGAAAGCGATCAGTTTATAAAATTGTTTAATCAAAATAAAGAAGGACTTATATCAAATGAAGTTAGTCAAGCAGCAGTTGATGAAATCATGAGAGAAAACTATTTGTTATGTTATGATTTTAATAGCTTATATTCTTCTTGCATGATACAAGAATTACCAACAGGTGAAATGACATGGTGTAATAATCTTGATTATCAAAAAACATATGATGGAAATTATAATCATGGTTATATATATGAAGTTGATTTAGTATATCCCGATGAAATAAAAGATAAAACAAAAATATTTTCCTTTCTGTCCCGAAAACAAAATTCCCAATATAGAAGATTTTTCAGATTATCAAAAATCTTTAATTCCTAAGAAATACAGACCAACAAAAAAACTTATGTTAACACAAAGCAATAAAGGAAAGTATGTTGTTGAAGGAAGAATGCTAGATTGGTATTTAGATCATGGAATGATTCTTTTAAAAATTCACCGGAAACTAGTGTATAGAAAATCTAGGTGGTTAAAAGATTATATAGAGTTCAATATTGAAAAACGTAAAATAGCTAACAGAATTAAAGATGATTTTGGAAACGTGTTCTTCAAATTAATGAATAATGCATTTTATGGTAAGACTTTAGAAAATGTGCGTAATAGACAAAATATTGAAATAGTTTATGATAAAGATAGGTTTCAAAATTTAACAAGGAAACCTACATATAAAAGAACTACTAGATTTAGTGATGAACTATGTGCTGCACATTTACGTCGAATTAGCGTAAAACATGATAAGTTTAATTTTATTGGATTCACTATATTAGAATTAGCTAAACTATTTATGTATAGATTTATATATGATTATTTAGCACCTGCTTATGGCAAAAACTATAAGTTACACTTTACAGATACCGATTCTGTTTTCTTAGAATTAACAATATCGTATAATTCTTCACTTGATGAAGAAATTAATAAAATAAAAGATATCATTCATCCTTCTGATTTATGTAAAGTAAAAGATGAATTAGAAGGAAATGAAGATTTCATAACAGAAGCTATATTTTTAAAATCTAAATGTTATTGTTATAACACAACTAATAATATTAAAACACATAAAACATTAAAAGGAATTTCAAATGCATCAGTGGCTAATCAAATAACATTTCAAGATTATAAAAATGTATTATTTAATAATGAAATAAAAACAGCATGTAATTATAGACTTAATTCAAGGAAACATAAAATGTATTTAAAAGAGGAACATAAATTACCATTAGATCCATTTGATGATAAAAGAAAAATTTTACTTGATGGAATAACTACTTCACCTTTTTAAAGTTTATTTATTATTATTTAAATCAGTCTAGAAAAAAATTTTTTATTATTTAAATCAGTCTAGAATAAAATTTTTTATTATTTATTACTCAGTAAACAAATCTTCTATCACTCGGTAAACAAATGTTTTATAACTCTATCATGATTTTTTTTATCAATATTAAATGTAATGAAGCCATAATCTTTTGACCAAGCATTGTTACACGATTGTTTAAATTCATCTTTATTTCTTACGCATAAATCTCTTAACAAATCACTTAAGTTTCTTGCATTTATTTCAAATAGTATAAATATATTTGCATTTTTTCTAGTAACACTTCCGTCTAATGAATACATACTTTGTGTTAAATAGAATACACTACAGTTATTATGTCTACCTCTTGTGAAATAATTTCTCTGAACTGACTGATTTCTGTCATTAACACAATCATCAAAAATTACACAATGTTTCATTGTTTTATCTAGTTTACTGGGATCTTGCATATTACCACTATCATCTATTAATTGTATCTTTATATGCTTATTTTTATTGGATTCAACTAACTGATTATTTTTTGCTGCTTCTTCACACCACGAACTTATTTCTTCTTCATCTTCAGATTTTTCATATTCTTTGAATAATGAAGCAATTGCTGTTTTTTTAAGATTATTTTCAAATCCATACTTTAAAAATTGATAGACGGGCTGTTCTGCTGTTGTTGTATAAATTATAAGATTGTTATAATCCAAAAAATTTGGAGTCGTTAAAATTTTAAATAATAGATGCGTTTTTCCACAACCTGATCTTCCGCAAATAACTGACAAAACTTTATTAGATAAATTTGGATGATGATTAAATTTGAGTTTTTTTTATTTAATGGGGACACTTCACTAATTTTTTAATAAAAAAAATTAATTTTAATTTTTTGTTTGTAAAGAAAAAGAATAAGAAGAAGAATAAGAAGAAGAAGAAAATTAAACTTCTCTAGCTTCGCGTGGGAGTTTATACCTCTCGAACGGGAGTTTATACCTCTTGAACCAAAAGATCTATCATAATCTCTTCACCTCCAAAATTTATTTCTTGTCCTTCTCATCAGTGATTTTTATGTTAATGTTGTTAATAGTTTTTCTTGTAATAGGGAAATATATTAATGTTTGGGGAAATACATTTAATCTATAACCAATGGGTACAGTAAAAGCTCGAAAACTGAATATTAAATTTGATAATTTACCATTTATATATCCTCCTTCAATAATGTCACAATGTACAACAATTGAATTTATTTCAGTTATTTTTGGAATCTTCTCACCTAAATGATAATCTTGACTATAGGTTTGTTTATTAAATCCTAATAGCTTTGACAATGATCTATCCTGATTAAAATCAACTAGATGATTTTCGTCTAAAGTAAGAGAAAATTTATTAACTGCCGGTTCAACTGCAAAATGTAATTGTTTCTTATCTTTAAATGGTATACCTAAATGTCTCTTAATTTCATTTGATATTGTTTCAACTCCGTAAGAACCAGGAAGAAAAGTTAGTACTTTCCACATTTTGCCTTTATCAGTAGAATATCTAAATTGATCATTCACATCTTTGATAACATTTTGAATAGTGTTAAATGTGGAGAAACTAGTCAATGCAATTTGATAATTTTTATTTTGTTCCAAATGTAGAATGGGTTCTAAATTATAAGTGTGTAAGTGTGTGATGAAGTAGTTGTTATAATTTTTAACGTCGTACTAAATTTTGATGAACCCAAAATCTCTGTCAAATTTTCTAAATGATTATTAATTTTGTCTAAATCTGCTGAACACATTTTTTAGTTAAAATTTTGAATAAATATCTTTTATAAAAAAATTAAAAACAACAACATATTTCAGCTACGGGCGAAGCCCTAGAACCTTCGGTTTGTTATACTTTTATAATCCGCTTCATTTAGAATCTTCTTTTCTAACAGTCTTTTCAATATAGCATGAATTTCATTGAAACTAGAATTATGTCCTTCTTTTATTGCTGATATTAAAATATTTAATCTATTTAGTAATTCTTGTGGATCATCTGGTAAAAATACAGTTGTTTCAGATTTAAAACCTTTCCCTACTTTAACTCCCGTTGATAATAAATTTTCTAATTCTCTATAACGTTTAAGAGTTTTCCTGCTTTAACTCTATCTAACATGGCTTTATATTTTATGAGATCTTCTACAGCATAATTATTTAAATCTGCTCATCTTAGAAGATCAACAAAATTTCTATCTGAATTAAAAGGAGATTTATCTGGTGAAAAAATTAAACCTCGAAAAGGTTGTGGAAATATTTCTTTTTGTCCGAGATAAAATCTAGGTATTTTTTTCCATCTATAGATGAAATAGAATGTTCAAATTGCATAGATTTTGGTAATTTCTTATTAATGTTTGATTCTAGTAATCCATAGTCATCTAATATAGTTTTGTGCTCTGGATCTGTTATATCAATTTGTTTATCATTATTTGCAAGTTCTTTTTCAAGAGTTTTAAATGGTTTCATAGTTTTTTCAAAATCAGTTTTTACTTGCTCGGTTTGCTGCATTTTTTCAAACATATCAGATTGAATACCAGCTTTTATCATTCTATGTTGAAGATGATTTTCTTTCATAATATTTCTTTGTTTTATTAACTCTTCTAATTGTTTTATTCTTTTAAAATTATCAGCTCTAATTTTATCCATTTTTAAAATATAATATTTGAATTTTGTGGTAACATTGGAATACAGCAAAAACATTTTACTGAATAAATTATTTTTTTATTGCTTTGTTGTCTGACATCTTTTCGTTTTAAGTTTTGTTTAATAAAGTTTTGTTTAATAAAGTTTTGCTTAAATTTTCGCTTAAAGTTTTTAGCTCTTTTAAAAAAATTTTGTCATTTTCTTCATTAGAAATTTTACCATCACTCGAAATTTTGCCATCCTGTTTATTCTTATCATCAACTTTTTCGGACTGTAATTGAAATGATATTTGATTTACTTCATTAGCTATTTGATCAAATTTTTCAATCTCATCTAACGTAATAACATTATCATCACATACTCTTTGAAAGTAGTAATGTAATTTATCATAGACTTTTTTTAATATGTAAATGCTTAGTTTTTAATGATTTTTGTTTCTATGTTATTAAAGTTTTATCTAACATTGTAACAAGTGAAGTTGCAAAAACACCCGTACCTGTTAAAGCTGTAGCAACTACTGGAATTACTAAAACACCTGAAGATATAACAATTGTTAAAGCACCTAAACTTATTGTTAAGAATATGCCAATTCCTTGTGTTACATTCTTAACTTTAGTCCATCTCTTTCTTAATTTTTTATAATGCTCTAATCTTAATAATAATTGAAATTCTTTATCTTTCATATAACGTACTCTATCTTTGTGTTTTTCTTTATTCAATTCACTTATTTTTAACTGTGATAACGAAGGATATATTCTTGCGGTTTCTTCCACTTTTGTTTCATCCACTTTTGTTTCTTCCATTTTTAAAGAAACATTTTTAGTCACATAATTTTAGTTATCTCATATTTTAAAAACCTGAAAAATGGATAAAATTTATGAATTTGAAATTCTCAACTTTTATGATTTTCGGTGTCCTGGAACGGTCATGATTTTAAGGGCGGGTGTAAAATTGTAATTCTCAAATTTTGAGATTCTTAACTTTTATGATTTTTTCGGTGTCCTGGAACGGTCATGATTTAAGCGAGAAAATTGTAATTCTCAAATTTTGAGATTCTTAACTTTTCTGATTTTTTCGGTGTCCTGGAACGGTCATGATTTTAAGGGCGGGTGAAAATTGTAATTCACAAATTTGAGATTTTGAAAAATTGGGTATTTTTAAAAACGCCTAAATTTATGAATTTAGGTCTTAAAAACCTGAAAAAGGTTCAAATTCATGAATTTATGTCGTTTTTAAAAATACCATTTTTTGAAAAAATGGTACTTTTTAAATGAACTAAATTTATGAATTTAGGTCTTAAAAACCTGAAAAAGGGTCAAAATTCATGAATTTATGTCGTTTTTAAAGATACTATTTTTTTGAATTTTATGGTGTCCTGTAACGGTCTTTTGCCCATTACTGTCGGTGCAACCCAGCGTTTGTACACCATTAGAGTCCCTAAGAACCTATTTGCCAAAACGTTAGTTAGTACAGATTTATAATGCCCAAGTCATGTCAATACTACTCTATATGCAACACCGTTATTTGAGAAATTGACAGTGCTCATCAAAAGTAGAGAAAGACTCTTGAGAGATGTGCTCTTAGAATCATGTGTGACTTGGAGAGCACATGCAAATTTGCCGAATCATTTGACGGTAAGAGACACAGATTGACAACAAACTTCCTCAAGAAATGTGATGACCCATAGTACCCCCTGTGTCAGCATGTACATCTCAAAGAAACTAGAAAGAACGCAACATTTCCGTTTTGAACTCTCAAAGACTCAGAGACGAGCTTTATTGGCATTGCCGTCGTCACAACTCAACGTTGTGATTTGACTTCTCTCATTCTCTTTCTTCCGTCATACCGATACCACAGCTACCTTTCCAGTTATTGGCATCATGTTCATGCTCATACTGTAGCAGTTAGTGCTATCAAATTATATTTAGCTAATTATCCATTGTCCGGTGCAAAATGAAAACCATACCCTAATCCCCAATTTTTGCATTTGCATTTGCATTATGAAAGATTTTGAAAAACTTATTCCGTTGTTTGGCTTCTCCTATGAATATCCTCTAAACCTGCCATATCTTGTTGATATTTGCATCATCTAGTGCATATTGATTTACCTTCAAGCTTGCGTAGGGCCTATGAAGTGCTAAAAAATGACATGTTTGTTAATCAAAAATTGATGAAGATGGCGTAGTCAATTATGGACTTCTGTCTATGCAATCGTACAATAATTGGATTTAGTCGCGCTTGTATGCATGAGAACATTTTAATATCATAAGCTATATGGAAGTTTCGTTGATGCTATGAATTCAAAAGACATTATTTATATTTTCTTCAAATGGCTGGTTGTATTTCAAAGCTTAGTGAAAACTTATTCAAAAACAATGTTTAAAACTTGAGCCAAGTTTACTTTCATGACCCAAGTGTTTGGAACCTTTGGCAGAGCACCCAATGACACCCAAGGCCAAGGTTAAACCCAAATTCCAACATTGCGTACAGCACTGTTTGAATTCAATTAAAACCGTTGATGATTGATCTCTTCTAGAAACTCTTTGAAATATCCTCAAGTTTCGAGTGTAGAAATCCCTTTTTGAGCGGCTTTCACCCTAAATCAATGCTATTGGAAAGATTTTACAACAGAAGATTCTTTTAGAAGCCAATTAGAAGAACCTTTAGAAGAGACACTGAGATTTGCAGAGCAGGAAGAATAGTTCACTTCTTTTTCATATCATCTACACGTGTATTAGCAATGAAGTACGAGAAGTGAATAGGATAGCAGATAAAGTTAAATGTATAAGATGCTCTTTACATTCACGAAATCTCAAAATGCTACAGGAATAACATAAGGATGTACTAGGCATTGACTAAAGCTGTGCAATCCAAGTTTAAGAATTAAAGATTTCATAAAACTCTTGTCTGTTGGCCCGCCGGAAGGAAAAATCACTGCTTTTTTCAATAGATCATCTTTCAAAGTTGGAGTTGAATTTGAGAAAACTATACGATGAAAAGATGCTAAATTTTCTGAATTTTCAATTGACATGTGTCCCATGATGATCAAGTTAACAATGTCGCCTACAGACGCTCCGAAACGTAAATAAGACCGATTTTCGAGGCGAGATTGCTGCTAAACTGTTGACATTTGAATGCCCAAAATAGGAGATAGTGGAAAGGTCGTTGGAACCAATCGATGCTCCAAAAATCAGTTACCATGCTTGAAAACTGTGACCAAAAGCCGGGGACAAAGGCTTTACTTTGCCTGCTCAGAGTGCTATAATAGTGAGGTGACTGAATGATGCATAAATGCATAAGATGCATGAATTTTTAGCATATATTAAAATTGCTTCGATTCATTTCAAAGTTTGGATGTAGTAAAAATTCAAAAGGATAATGACATGCGATCTGGGCTACTTTGTGATGCATCATCAATTTGTTCCCTTCCGAATCTGCGGCAGCCTTTTCCTCACTACAAAAGTTCAAAACTGCAACTAATCAATCTGTTCTTTTTAAGTGCATTAACATATCTCATGACATTAAATCAGAGATCTTGAAATATAAATGATAATTTGTCCCCAGCAAAATGTTGGTCTTAATAGCCTACGATTATTTTGGATGTTCACTCCTGCATTCGAATATTCAAAATGCGCACACACCAATAACCAGGTAAGTTAATCTATAAACACGAAAATTGTAGACAAGAGACATATAAGCAGAGACATTATTTTTAATGCGTTGATCATAGAATCATCAGAAAGAATACCGCAAATTATTTGCGTCTAAAACAGAAGTCTAATTGAAAAATGAAATCGTTCATTGTTTGGACATGAATAGACGTATGTTCGAGTTACTTAAACCGCGCCGAGCGGCTTTACTTCCTCTTTCATTGTGAGTGAAAGTGTTCGACATTCGTGTACCTACTTGTTATTCTGTTGTTAGTAAAGACTACCAGAGCGAAATCAAATGGCTGAGGAATCTGCATAATGTCAAGTGAAATTCATCAATGTCTAGTAGTCCAGTTGAATGCAAGCATAACAGTGCAATTAATATTACAGGAAAAGCTTTAGTAAATCTAACACTAGATAAACTCTAAGCGTCTCAACAGGAACAATTTCTGAAAGACAAATGAAAAAGAAAATTTATCTGACTCGCTTGATGGTACTACAAGACAAAGAAAATTATAAATTCGAAATTCAGGTAGTTTTAAACCGGGATGCCCCAAAATTAGGGCAGTTTTTAATTTTTCCGTGAGAACGAGACTTTACGTTAAAGAATGATATTTAGGCCGAAAAACGAAGTAATCATGATGTTTTTTGTCATTTAAAGAAATAATTCAAAAATTCGTTCACGTTCAGACAATAATATCGCCATTTATATCAATAGAACTATAATAATTACGAGCTTGCAATAAAAGTATAAAAATCACATCTAATGAACCCAATGTTGCGTCATGCGTGCCAGGAATAATACGGCTTCTGTGATTGTTCACCAGAATAGCAAACCAGACAGCTTTGACAAAGGTTCTGAGCATTCGTCACAAAGATAAATTTTAGAAGATATCAAAAACATCATGGACGGTTAATTGCAATTTGCAAGTTATCATTTCGTCAAGAGTCAGGAAAAACTTATCAACTCGCCTAGAAATTTTTCAACTGCTTAATGTAAATGAATGATGTACCACTGAAACTTTGTGTGCATGTGAGCTGAAGAGATCCATTCGCAGCGTCATTGCATCATCATGCGTCTAATTTCAAAATTTGAAAAGACTTGCAGTCGTCTCGATGTCCTAGAAAAGGCAGAAGGCTTGAGGAGGAAAATCGTGTGCCTTGACGAGGGTGCAAGTGGGATGTCGTTAAATCTTAGAGCTCATTGAACTTGTCCAGCTGCAAATCTTGTTTTTCTGACTGAAATTCCGAGATCAATTTTCATAAATACTGAAGACGAGTTAGAACTTTGTCTTGATCCCATTTCTTTGCATCAGGCAATTGCTGCAGAAGTTAGAGATAACCGAAAAAGAGTCGGTGATTTGTCAATAAGCAATGCAGATTTAGTACTCAGGATTATTTGGAGTGTTGAAGGAATATTTTAAGTAGCAAATTGCATCGCAAGGGCAAATGAAATGCCCACAATGACTTTGACTCGTTCTCTCCATTCATCACGTGTATAGTATGGACAGCCTTTTCCCAGTCCCATAGATTTTGGAGTTGTTTTTCTCCTCCAACACTGTCAACGGCAATAATTACGATTAGTTGCCAAAGAATGACTTCATTCCTGTGTTAATTGAAAAAAATGCAAGATTTGGTCGGCAAGATTCCATGATCTGACGCTATGAGATTGCCAGCATTGGATGGTATCGAAGGACAGATTATATAATAATCAAAAGACAAAAATTGACGAAACAAAGACAAAAAACGACACAAAGTTTAATGAAATAGATAATGAAGAAATCACAAATACTGTTGACACCTGAAGAGTGAATGTTATATTATCCAAAGTTGAACGACATTCTGAACATTCGCTGTAAATACTGAAACTTCCTGATATTCCTATGTTATTTTTTATAAAGAAAATAGTTTTCGCGCGCAAAAAGTTCTAACATGGAAATTAAAAGTTGCGCTAATTTTGGGACACCAAAATTACTGCAAAAAAGGTTTTGAAAGAAATATGTGAGTAACGAGGAAAAAGTGGTTATCTGTTTTTGAGGAGACCAAACTTGCCTATTGACAGGGAAATTAGATCCCTATGTAAGATAGAGTAGAGGACGGGAGAACCATGATTCAATAATACAAAGACACTCAATTTTCTCCCTTACGTATAATGTCAAGTAATAAAGTAAAATGTGAAATTCATCGCCAGACGTTTTAAGTACAGATCCTTTGTTAATTGTTGGAGATTCAAGCGCTCTGCCATTGACACAGGATCTGGACCCTTAGCTTTTTTACTTTGCATAATATGTATCGAGAGAGAACTGAATTTTTTGCATTCGCTGACTAGATCATAAAGACTTGAAATTTCTCTCTAAAATTGATTTAGGCTCCTTCTATGCATCAAATATCAAAAAATCTACGTCTATTTGAGAAAAGCGATTATAAAAAAATGATTATTTAGCTTTGAATGATGATGATGCCTTTTTACTTGAGAATGTAAAGTGACGTCTATACTAAAGATGATAAAAATTATATAGCGGGACATAGCCAGGGTTGCCGTGGGTATGGGGATGCTGTGGGTATAGTCATGGGTATGGGACACCATGGATATGGGGTAGGTATGGGTGTTGAGGCCATCCCCACAGCTCCCATAGCGCTTCTATGGGATTCTGTCGGTATTATCATGGTTTTGACATTCACTAAAAGCAATCAGAACTGACAATTTATCACACAATAAATTTTGATTTTGTCAATTATCAAACTGCTTACCATCGTCCCACGTATAGTCTATGAAATATCTATGCTGATTTCACATCCATAGCACATTGTCAATGTAATGACTTAGCTTCATTGTGTCAGGGACGTCTGAAAGGGAAGAGCGCTACAGCACAAACATGCTTCGCTGCAGAACTGATTGGAGGCTGATTTGCACGACTTTTTATACCGGTATATACTGAAATATATATTGAAAATATTAGCCCCAGTTGTGTACATCACCTACATGCTGCATTTAGATCAAATCACTTTGATTCATAATGATTGTATGATAACTGTGTCTGATCACTAACCTTTATTTGAAACCTGTCGCAAAATAGAAGAATTCCTAATACAATATCACTTCTATGCTTTATGTATAAAGTACATATATGGGTCATTCAACAGAAGACTTGAAATTTTATGTTCGAATTCAGTATTCATAATTCCGACAGCACATGATTATAAATTTATTCTATGACACGCAAAAAGTCTTGATGCTTTTCAATAAATACTATTATGCAGTCGACATGGCGGTGGTGCAACGTCTCCTCATATAGTGCTTCTAAATATAGTGCTTCTTTTAGAAGCACATCGAAATTCTCAATTAATCCGATGTCAAGAAACTGCGTGATTTAAAAGGAAAGAAAGAGGATATACTGAAAAAGCTTCAATAAGCGCTCATTTTCGGTGTAGTAAATGGTAATATATAAATTCGCCTGGTCCATAAGACTTTGTGTCAGCAGTGGTGTGACATGACGTGTTTCGACGTCTGTCATCTTCCTCTCGTGTCTAATTTGGCAGGAGACATCACAAGAAAATAGCTTCAATTTTTAATACAAAATTGATGAAAACCTAACTTCTACCCGGACTAGCAAATGCAGCATTCGATTTGAGTGAATTTCGATTCAACTTACTGAGCTAGAAACGATTTTCTAAATATCGATAGTGTCGCAACAGACAGTGGCAAAGATGTCGTGGCATAGCG
This sequence comes from Prostheceraeus crozeri, assembly GCA_907163375.1. Lineage (NCBI taxonomy): Eukaryota > Metazoa > Platyhelminthes > Polycladida > Euryleptidae > Prostheceraeus > Prostheceraeus crozeri. Next base: position 218,916 of record CAJQUW010001810.1, read on the forward strand.
AAAAGCGAAAATTTTAGTTGCATCAAAGAAATCCCGCTACACCATTGACAATTCATCCGAAAACTTCACTCAATATCGTGATTTCATCTTTTTCTGCTTTTCCTATCGATGTATCCATGACTCCTAACGAGCATTCCGTTTGCCTCACCACCACTAATCCATCGTACTTGCTCTCGCAACACACCGGTGTATTCTGATTGGGCGATGTTAATATGATGAAAATTTGTGATAGGCTGACTTCAAAATTTTCTTGTAAGACCTGGATAACTGCACTTTGCTCAACCATGTGGCCGGGACCGCATCTTTTGGCTAAGTACAAATGATATCAATTAAAACTGGCTCTCTCACGGTTTTATAATCATAAACAGTCTATTCAGTACAGATGCATTCGTCTGAGTTCGGTTTTATTATAAAAGTAATACATCAGTTGATAAACTGACAAGGAAATTGTAGGCTAATGAAAGGCATTGTGCTATAATCCAATCTTCAAAGTCGGCAGTCGGCTCATATCATGTTTTAAGTTCTACTGAGTTTGAAATATTGGCCATCAGTTATTTTATGTGAAGAAAAACAGCATATAAACTACATGTACAGAGTGTCTAATCCTGTGGGGTGTGTGGATTCTGTGAGGATCCCCCAGTTTTTTCTGTAGGCATGAGGTGGGTTGAGGAATCAAATTTCAATCTCCACGGCAACCATGGCTATAACTGAATGTGAAAAAGTTTCTGATAAAGACAACTGAAATTGTGATCAGTTTTGAAATCGATGGAAGTGTGGTGATGAACAGCTGCATTTATGATTCATGAGGAGAAGATTGCTGTTGACTGTAGGGTAGATAGAAGAAGAGTTGAGAAAATGCATCGGAATGGTGAAGTCTGTTGTGATCGGTGCAATCGAAGTTCCAACGGAGCGAACGAAGTTCTAGTTGTCTTGTAGTATATGGTGCAGAATAATAGACGATGAGCGAGGTTGACTGCAGAAACAAATCGTCTCATTCGACCTTGATATTCGAGGAACTCCCCTGCATTCCATGGACTGCACTGAAGACTTCGTTGGTGGTGCAGCAGGTACGCAAAGGACAAGCAGTCACGAGTATAATCATCCCATCACTCAGCTACTTTGGGCTCATTAATTGAAAATTGTCATTACGTTTGGCAGAATCGACGGTCAATGGTGAAGAGACAGATCACGACATAGATGACTGCATGCGTTTAGTTACCGGATATACTGTCAACCGCCTAGTACGAGAGTCAAGACAAACGTGGTTCATGTCAAAAGTCCGACTCGAGGAGGTATAAACCAAAAACAACTAGAGCAACGTGTTCTATTTTAAAATCTATCAAAACCGGCTCAATCACGCGATTCCAGCGCTCTAGCAATTGTCGAATACCTTCAATAGGCTTTGTAATGAGCACATACTCGCATACATCGGTCGATAGAAGCAACAACAGCTTCCAGGTACTCAAGACGAATTCCTCTCATATGACACTTAATAAAAGCAGGAAAGGGATGGAGGTCACAGGGCAGAGGTCGGGAGAGCAATCTTGGGAGGATGTGGCAAAGTTTCACACTAATAATTATCATCAATTTTCTTGATCATCTCGATCTGGTCCTGGGCATTGGTGGTGGGTACCCTTCACCCCTCCATTATAGATGGCAATTCAGCTTCGGCTTGTAGTATCTCGTCATGTTTCATTGAACATGATAATACGACGAAGAAAGTATCTACCTTCACATTCCCGTTTATCGATTATGACCTGTAATCAGATGGTGACCCAAAAGAGTGCTCGCACAAACGACGAACACTCTGCTTCAAGGCACCAGGCAACCAATTTCAGCAATAAAGATCAAAAGAACAAATAAACTAGAATAGGATATTAATTCAAGTGCTTGTGATGTTAACCATAAGCTGAATAACATCGAGGAATAATGAGATGAAATTAATTTAATATACAATGCACTGTATTGATGTTATGGGAATGATTCCCGCACTTAATGGACAATTGACATTTTTCTTGCACTTATCTGAAATTTTATGATGCCTTCATTTCCATGTTTATATAATTTGATACGAAAATTCTGAAATGGCAAAAATGACAAACATATTCGCTACTCATTTAGCCCACCCAGGAAGACCCATTGACCCTGATCTTGCATTGCGAAATAATTGTGGCTGATCATCAAGAACATTTTCAACTCTCAATCTTGAGTAGTGTAATACTTTTTTATTCGTTAAATCTATTCCATTGAAACCTGTTCCTCTTTCCAAACTTAAATTCACTATTCAATGTGTTCATTTTCAGAGGCGGAATTTTGATTTCTTTTAAGCTCTGACTTAAACATTTAAGACTAATGCAAACAATCTGAACATTCAAATAAAAACATTAATTTAGATAAGACAAAACCAGAACTCCCTTTCCCTTTCATGTCATGAACCAATTATCTGAAATCGATCCCTGACTTTCATCAACAAACACCGGAAGAGAATTCACGATTGTTAGTTCTATGTCGATCTCCGAAGCAGATTAAAAAATGTTCAATATTATCTGATGCGCTAGCGCTTCTTGGAACTGATACCATTACAAAACTGCCGATCACAAATTATTTTTCACCAATATTGCTGTCCAAAATTTTTTTAAATATATAACTTCTTTATTGTCGAATAGAAGTACTTTAGAATGATAGTCCATCAAATTCATTTGTTAATGCACGTACTTTGTAACTAGACACTTCGATCATCATTGCGAATAGTAACAACATGAGCAGTAATAACTGAATAAACTGAGCAACAGTAGAATTTTATATAAATTGTAAAGGGCCATTTCATCGTCAAAATCCATTTTGACAGATTTTGACGACATACTTATCTCTTCAAAAATATAACAATTAAGGTAATTTATGAAGTACATTTTGTATGTGACGCTATTGCTAGATGCTCCATGATACAGTTTAATAAATAGTTGACTTAATACATTATTAAACATTTTGAAGCTGTGCGATCTCATAAATATCGTAATATCTACTTGATTCCGGAAAGGAAGAATGTGATAAATTTAATTTATCATTTGAATGTGGTTGCTCACATAGACAGTTCGACTTAAATATGAAATAATGTGAAATTTTTACAAATAAAGACTGTAATTCACATGTGAACGAAAAATTTAACTGAAAGAAGATGCAAATCAAAATCAAAAAATTATTAGATTAGATGAAAATAGTACAGAAATAGAAGAACATATTTGCAAAATGAAAGCTAAAGATTATGAAGTCACTACATTATGATGGGATGCATGCATCATTGTCAAGTCAGATAGTCTACGATAATCTGTTCATTAATCGCTCTGAATTAAAATCGTTGAGAGTCGGTCATCAGCAAATTGAGGAGTTATAGGATTTGAGTATCAGAAGTTGATTGACATCTTGACTTTGCGCAAAAGGTTGACACTTTCATTAATGCGAAGATGGTAGTAGTCGATAAAAGTAAAAAAAGCAAATTTAAATTGTTATATTGCTTCTCTTATATAATTGTCAGTGTTCCAATTTCACTCCACATGATGCATAGGGAGAAGGATTAAAAGTACAGCGCTGACTAGAGTGTGAAGCCAATATCCTGCGCTATCTTTGCAAGACGTTTTCAATATTCGAGTCATTTTGCAATTCCACAGAGAATTTGAGAACACAAATTTATCTGTCTTCTTACCACATCAGATTGATTTTGTTTACAAAATTTCACCTTCAAATGTACTGATTCTTTCTTACTTGCCTATTTTGATAAATTCTTTATTGTCATTAGTTTGTTGCAAACATAATTTTCATTTTTGCATGAGCACGATTTATTACCACACCCGTTTCATGTACCATAGTGATGCATCGATGATGAACACATTTAAAAAATGTTGTCCGGGTCCCTTTTCTAATCGTGTTCATCATCGATTAATTCATGCACAAAATTGTATATGATCCTGTCCGCTTGCTGCATTATCGCCACTGATGATGGATACCACGATATTTGGAACCGGTGTGGCAATAAATCGTGCTCATGCAAAAATTTGCAGCTTCTAGCTTGTAGTAATTTTCATTCTTGTCAATAGTTGTACATTGTAAATGTCTGGCCACGGAGTCGCATTAAAACGAATAACAGTTGTACAATCGTGCCAGAAAGCTTATCATCAAGAATTGCTCTGCAAGTTCTTACCAATCAGTGCGCTAACAATATATTTTGGAGTCCCTTTCATAGCACATTTAAAAGTCATCTGTCTGTATGGTACTTGGATTGCGCATATAAGTAGCCACATGCGTTTGTTTGACAAAATGTATGAATCATATATTGAAATTTAGTCAATAGCAGCGTCTAATTTTCACATAGATCTACAAGAACTAACACGAGACATTACATACATATTGTATAATTTTAAAGCTAGCATTGAGCAGTAGCCTATTTCTAAAAAGTGGGGTGATTGATTCTAAACATTGCATTCTCAAGTTTCATATGATGACACTGTGGTAAAATTTTGTTCAAAACAACACATTGTTCGAAATTCAACAAGCTCAGATCTTATCGAAGTGATTACATAATAAACATAACATTACATAATACATAGGAATGCACAATTCTTTAATAGCAGTAAACATGCTCGCATAGTACCCGATTTATGCGATCATGTACATGTTGTCAAGTGTAAGTAGGTCCCCCTGGAAACACATCTCCGAATTGAAAGCATGTGAAGTTGTTGATAAGAACATTGATGCCTGATTTACATTTAATATGTACGCTATGAAACTAACCCAGTAACATGCACTCTCATATAGTTTAAGATTTGCTAATACTTTCTAGACTTTTGAAATCTCATGTTTTGCCGTCTCAAGAAACGGCAAGTGCCTAGTTGCCTTCTGCTATATTCGATGAAATATGGTTGATAAAGACCATAAGAATTAAAATTTGGAAATACAAATAAAGTAGATAGCAAAAAAGCGTCGACCAAACGTTGGTCGACTTATATGTGGCGCATTCTGTCTCTGTTTTTGCAACCACGAACTCGAGTAGACTATACTCAAGGCGGACTGAAGGCATCTGATATATTGCGCCGATGAGGCTTCTTCAGTGGTGTGCTATAAAGTGAAGTACACAATGGGAGAGTAGTACTTCATAGTAGATTTGCAGTAGACCCTATATAATAGAATCTCAAGACTCTTTCTTACTTTTTCAGTGTTCTGATTTGTAATGCTGTATTCTCAAACAGCACAAATAGAGTTTTGTATTAATCAATAGGCTAGAGATACCTACTATCTTTAAATAGGTGGTGTCTCAAAATCTAAATTTGAATGGAAATTAACAGATTATAGGTCTAGAAGTTAAAGACAATATGTCAGATAGATTAACTGCCAACTTCTAATCACTGAATTTGAGAAAAATTTTGAGTGTTCAGAATCGCACGATTTCGATTTATCGTGCACTGAGTCGTCCGATTCGGAATCGTGCGAAAATCGAATCACGCCTGCCACTGTACTTGGCTTCATATAGGGATACTGTGCAAGTAGCTTTGCAGCATACAGTAGAAGAAGTCGGCACTTAGATTTATGTATGAATCTTATGTCATGCCTCTACCAATAAAATGTTGGATCAAATTGCTATGCAAAAAGATGTGTAGACAATGCTGGATATGAAAGAGAGAATGTGCATGTATAAATCACAAAACATCATTTGCTCATCTTCATCAAAAATCGCCGGAATTAGCCCACTGGAAAGTCAAATGTATGACCCATGTTGAAAATACTTTTCTGAAGGTCTGAATTTTGTCACTTTTTCAAAGCATTTTGCGTCATAACTTTCAATGAAGAGCCACAATTTTCAATGTGAGTGCATATTTATGCATATATTAGTCTATGAGTCATATCATGTTCATCCATTATGCCACAGACATCGAATAGAGTGCGTGAAATATTATGTGAATACCAGCTTTTTCATTAATTTTTTAATCCTTGTGCAATCCAGGAAATGTAGACATGGACTGGAAACGGCGACAGGTCGTGTATTACCTGCCAGGGACTGCCAAGGCCTCACTCAATGAAAATTATCTTTCCTGCTTGTTGAAGGCTGACTTTCATATGTAACTATTTGACAATCATTTTGTATCCAGACGTACATGCATAATGTCTGTGGAGGCTATCATTAATTCATCACTATCGGTGTGATTTTCTTAAGAATCAAGTGATATTTCTATTACCTTTAATATAAATATAAAATCACTAAATTAAAACACAAAAATTGGCTAAAAAGGGAAATCCCAAACAAGCGGCTTCCCTTTCATGAATGGGATAAGCGACATGCCATCAGGCCGCTTGCTGTCACATTGTATGAGACCAGAAGGTTCAATAACTACTGGTGTGTTGATAGAATTCAATGCCTTCGACAGTAAATTGTTAGCCGCATGATGACGATTGGAGCGGCCAGCAGCTCTGGAGCAGGATAGTCCATGTATACCTGTCTTATTAACAACTACTCCACAGGAACACTTATGGGGTTCACACAAAGGTGTCCAAAGACGAATACCTGCTGCAATACGAATTTCATTATTCGTTAATTTAGTTTGCAGAGACAGGGATGGTGGACAGTTCAGCCAAGATCCATCGAAAAGACCTCTAACGCTTTGAAGGCGTACTTGGGCCGTGAGAGCATCTGTTTTTGCTAAAAGATTATCTGCTTTTACCATAGATACTACTTTGTCCAAATAATTTTGTTTATATGACAGGATTCCAGCAGACTGGGTTAAGGAACACCATCTTTTCTTAGCTGATTCCAGACACTGATCAACATCGCAAAATTCTTTCGGTAAAGAACCAAATGCATTTCTCTTGATGTACCGGTCGAAGACAAGAAGGATGGTAGTGCAAGATCTTTGGTTGGTCGAACTCCTAGTCCTCCTGAAGTGGGTAGGCAAGCTTGCTCCCAAGCGGTATCATCCAGTTTGATATTCAATATAACCTATAACCCGCTGCGAATGGTGCCGTCTCCCATTTCCCAGTTTCATCCATTTCGCCACCCAAGATCCAATACAATTAGAATATACGATTAAAATGCTGTTTCCAGTCTAATGAGCGAGTTGGATAAACGAAAATCAGCCTACGATAGTGTTGAGTCTCATTTTAGAATCTTCCGGCGCTTGAACACCTTAACTAATGAGGAACTTAAGCTCGCGTGCGACAACCTAGCTACTTTCTATGATTGTGATTTGGAGATCTCTCTTTATGACAAGTTCTTCCAGTTTAGAGAAGTCGCTAAAGTGCAGCTACAGAACAACCGATGAAAAGAAAACTCGTATCTGGCTCTCATCCTTGAACATCGGCTGGTGACGCAATTCCGAATATTCTGACTGCCTTCAACATTTATTTGAGCATTATGGTGCCCAACTGTTCCAGCGAGTGATGAAAATTGTTTATAACAGGTTGAGGCAAGCAATGAAACAAAACCGTATGGCTTCAATTGTCTTCTTATCAAGTGAATGTGACTTGCTTCGGGAAATTTCTTTTGATGGATTTGTAACTTTGGATTTTGCGGCTCGCAGAATTCGAAAGGTGCCGTTTGGAGTTAAAATCCTTATGCCCATTCCACTGCACTGTCTGGAAGTTTGCGATGACTTGTTTGAAATCGTGCGTGACAGCCTTTTTTGATATTTTCTAAAAACATTCATTCTACATGTATTCTGTGCTCTTTTTTATTTCTACTGGCTTCTAGTGGGTGCTTTTCCTATTTTCATATCTAGTTTTATCTAATTTCATCGTGTTTTAGTAGACACATATTTCGCCTGCACTTTACTCACTCAAGTATTAGCATTCAGTCAGACGCATTGATTAAGCCTGACTTTTTTCCTTGTTTCGTGTTTATAATTAGTGCTGCGATTGTATATGAGTCACCTTTTACTTGATGATTTACGGACAACAAGAATTATGCGTGCCAAGAATAGGCTATGCATTTTCGTTTGTAAGGGGGGCACCCACGTTTGCGTTTGAAATGGGCCGCCCAGCAAAATAGAGACGGTTCTGGTTATAGCTATTACAATCAGTGAACAACATTACACAAATAAGACAAAACAGCAAGTTATGGAAGGTTATCTGATGCTGTTGATGATAAGAATGTGCATTCCCATATATCCTATTGATGGTCAGAATTTATATTCCTTGCAAAGATGGATGATCCTACGCGAAATTCAACCCAACGCTCATCTTCAATTCCTAACAAACAAAACAGTTTCTGCTCTTAACTAAATGAATGGACGTATTAGTCGAGACACCGAAGAAACATAACTGTCTTCAAAAGTGTCACATTCTGTAGACTAGTGATTCTTCTTCTTCTTTCTTATGAGACTAGATTTTCTCATGCGAAGATCTGTTTCAAAATTAGCTGTCAAATATTGATGATGAATTCGTCTTGACATTTGGTTCATGTTTATTGTAAACTGAGGAAGTTGGTGTTTCAAAACATTCTCATATTCGTTTATGTATATTGACCGATAATGCCACCAAGATGTTGTTATAATTTATGTATTTCCTTTCACGAATTTTCTTTCGAGCTTCCTCTCTGAAGCATTTCGATGTGCCGCACATTGTAATGTTTTCTTAAAGAAAAAATCTCTTCGTGTGTTTGTGGTCTTTTCGAGGATGTTCAATAACATAGCTCGATGTGCGAATCAGATGACAAATCCCTCTTTATTGAAAATGGCTTTAGATTTGTTTTATCAGATCTAAATATTTCCTCTTTTATTTATTTTCTTCCATTTCCAATGCAAGTGAGAGCATACTTTTGTTATTCCTTTCCAGCCGCAAATGCCTTGTTTCATTATGTAATTACTCGTCATAGTAGCTACATAGTGGGAACCAGGGTTTCGGAGGCGTGGTCCAGCTATCACGGCTCCGGCTCCGTCTCTCTACCACGGCTTCGACGTATTGTCGAGCCCCCATCACGTAGCCGAACACAAGACTTGAACAGAATGATGCACCACCGATGGCTACTACGAAACTGCACATCTGTCGAGGTCTACTAGCTGGTACCGCTTCTTGTCAGGCAGGATCACAGAAAGCACATTTATATCCAATGTGAGCATGCTGAGGTTAGCGGCAAAATGACATCTGTTCATGTTTTCAGTGATTAAGTGAGAGGTACTACGGCGTGTAGAGCTATCTCTAGGTCATGGAGTCATTTTATCGTAAGACACAGCATTTTGATTAAGTTTTATCTGATACTTTTAAATTCTTTCAATACATTTTCGTGCATATCACTGATCAGAGGCACAAACGCATGCAGGATAGAAAAATGACTACCATGCTAAAAATTACGGCTAATGTGATGTAGCCGTGACTTAATGCTTCCCACTTGAGACACTTTTTATGAAGCATGAGTCGCAGGAGGGGGACATCTCTATTTACATGAGACTGATAGAAGTCTCTGATTTAGTCCTTATCACCACCGCTATTAGCGCTTAATCAGAGGCGAGAGCAAACATTTCATTCTTCCAGAGTGAGACCTCATTGATTTAAAAAAGAAGTAATTTTAGTCAGTGAAAGGATTTTCAAAAGCTTCAATTCGCACGCTGTTGGAATGCATGTGCACTGATAACACCATGAACCGGATAGAACTCGGCAGACGCGCAGATTCGCAGCAGCCATGGATAGGGTGTACTGCATTCTCTGAAAGTCCAAATTTCAGTCTCGTTCCCTGCAGAAACAGGTGCAACCGATCGGACGAGATGATTCTACCACTTAGCTGTCCGGGCTTCTTTTTGAATCAAAAGTTTCTTCAGGAGCAATATTGGAAAGTGAATTAATACGAAATGCGTAGTGTGTAGCAGTTTTGTCCGCAACGATCTTCGAAGCACAGTTTGTGAGCTCTGTTCACATTTGTTATAATACATCATACATTTCCGGGAATATTCTGTTTTGTCTGTGCTTGACATTGTAGACGTAGCTGATGCCGTATGGGCACCAAAATAGGCATAAGTGATAATTGTCGTACTGTAGGCTTCGTCGATACCGAAGGTTGAGAAGAAGCAGAGAGTGCGATAATTCCCTTATTACTTGACAGCGCGGCGGAGACGGATTGCACGATTTCAGCACGCTGTCATACATTGAGGAGGGGGGAACCGGTAGAACACCAAGTTAGTCATGTTATCATCACCATGAATTTGCTTAATTGATAATTCGTAATGGCTGGATCTTCATCAAAGCGGAACCGACAGTTGGCTGTAGACCTTTTCTAGCGACTTATGTCAAATTTGGTCACCTATGCATTTAACAGTAAAAGTGTTTAAGCAACACCGTACAATTTGACAAGGTTCCAAATTAAAAATCAATGGATTGAAAAATGCAGAGTGCTAGTCCACGTGTGAAATGGGCATAGCATAAAAAATGTGAACAGACATGAATAAATAATCTAGGCACTTAATTCCTTAGCAGCCGTGGACGCTGCGTTTCGTGTTAGCTACAAGGACCCATCAGTGCAGCTCAGTAACAAATTCATTTACGATATCTAGCTCATGTCTGTGGATTTTTTGACACTTCTCTATCTTGAGACTGAATCCATGGACTATGTGTGTCCTGATTTGTCGATTTGTCTTCCAGGTCAAAAATTCTTAACCTGAGTGGTTGACTTTCTTAGTACAGGGAAGCTCATGTACACAAAATGAGGAATAGTGCGCATATTCAAAGCGCATCTGTATGATGCATTGAGAGTGTTGACAGATGTGCCATGGCATGCTTTGTCGCTAAATTGGCAATATGAGTGGATAATGGTTATTCCTTGCACATTCTTTATAATGCAAAACATCCTAAATTCGCTGCACCATGTATTATTAATGCCATCGATCGATAAGACCGCTTATTGATGCATTGATGCATAAAAAGTGGATGTGAAAATCAGCATTTGACTCTTGGTATTTATTTGAATGTTATTTACAATAATTCCCACCCGTTTGTACACAGAGGTAAAAGATTGCTACAACGACGTTGAAAGGAATGAGATGATATTAACAAAATGATCATGAGTAGCGGAAATGTTTCGGAAATTGGAATAGGAAATTTACGTTGAAGGAAAATCTACAAATCTTTTTCTTGCAAACTTACGACATGTATAAAAACAACCATTTCATCAATACTGGAGTCTGACAGATAAAATTTATCATTTCATTTGATCACATTTAGAATGAACCAATCATGATGTATAAATTTAGCGAAAATATTGTAATTCTTCTTATTAAAGATAAATGGCATGTTCGGAAATTATAATGAATTGAATCCAAATGAAATTTCTGTGATATCAATGAGAAATAACTTAAAATCAGAAATTTCATTCACCATCTGCCTGCGAACTGAGTGCAAGAACAAGACTTTGGTAGATTGGACACGCAGTTGTCGCTTGTAATATTGGTAGCGGCAATCATAAAGGAGAGAAAGAGAGATTGATTATCCATTAACTATAGCTTTATAATTTTGTGGTACAATAATCACAACCAGTCCTACTATGCTTAAATATGCATCCTCATTTGCAAATTTAAAGCAAATCATTCATAACTTGTAATATTCATTGTATGAAGCAACTCCATTTTCCCATGTACCTGTGTAACAGCTGATCGGCTGAATGCAAATAAAGGAAACTGCATGTCCAATCTAAATATTTGAGCAACCCTAGCTGAGTTCTGTGTGTTTAGAGATAAGTTGTTCAACATATGTAATCCATGCACTTGTGGTGAATCAAAATTTGAGAATATTTATGCAGCTGTACTGTCATCCCAAAAATATTTGAAGTCGGAGAATCAATCTGTAGTTGCTCATACAGTGCTAATGAAGATATTTTAAGCACTCAGTCTACATGAACATCCAATCAAACTTGTGTTTTCTCATAATAGTGTTGGTCAGCATTGGCTAGCAAGTTTATCGAGCGAATGCAGAAATCATTAAAAGCAAATTCATGTTATAGAAGTGGCAAATTCAATCAGTTAGATCAATGCCATTTGGAAGAGAAATTGTGAAAAACATGATGCGCACATATTTCAGTATAGGATAGCATAAACAACAGCCAATAAAAATCAGTAATATGAATAATCCAAATGGTGCGTTTAGCAATGCGCTATGCACATACACGTTTCATTTTGATTTAATTTGTCATAATTATTCCTTTAAATCAAATCCACAATATAGCACTTTAAATAATCAACGCTGAACGACTATCTGATGCGCTAAGTTTCAGCTGATAATAAAAAATCGATAAATAATTGATGAATATTGCTAACATTTCATTTAGTATCGACAACTTCTGATGAATTATTGATGAATTTATTTTATTTATCTTTCATCTGCTGTCTTTCTAATCCCCAAAATAAGTCTGAAATTTGATAAAATGTATCTCAAAACTCATTTAAAATTTGAAATGAAATACTTGTATTCAGTACAACCTTTGAAAACCGAAGATTGTACACCTCAATATTCAATCATGCATGCATGATCTCACATTTCGAGTGACATATGCATGTCGAAGAAATATGAAAATTGTAAATCGTTTTTTTCATATTCTCATTTTTCCTGTGAATAATAATAGACAGAGTTGAGTGAACACATAACTCCATAAATATAATAATAAATATCTATTATTTGATTATGTACATTCCCTATGTTAAATATGAAAATTCTATACGATTAATTGCAGGAAAACGTGCTGAATTTGAATTTCTTTAATTTTTCGTAGCGCAACAAAATCACTTGCTAGCGCATGTTCAAGGAAAGTAAACGCTGTACCGTAGTCATAACATATTCGGATGATGTTGCATTTCTGCACTTTATTTAACTTAATTATTTGTTTACTTGTTTTTCTCTTTAGAATTCTAAAGAACTCAAAAATACTAATTCATTGACGAATAATGATTTCTGACAATTGATCAATTCCTACAATGATGACAAAAATTGGCTATGACGGTGGATCTTTATCGTAATTACAAAAAGCATTAGAAAGAGAGTAAAGTTAATCGCAAGAAGGCAACGATTTGACCAACAAGTTCGGCCATTCGTAGAGGCTAAGCATTTAAAAACGCGGCATCGTCTTCCGGAGAAGAATCACGTCGTTGATCCTCTCCAGGTGGCTTTGCTTTTGGCTGGCAGTCAGTGCGCATTAAATACAGCAAAAAGGCAGCAAAAAGAAATACATCAGCGGCAACTGTAACCCAAAAAGCCCATCCGAGATGAAGCCCTTCCTGAGATTCGTCTTTTAAGTTGAAGCCCGTCGGAGATTTTGCAGCTCCTGCATTTCCATGAGATGTAAAATCGCCCCAAACTGCGACGGATATCAGAAGCGAAAGGACTGAAAATAGAGGGAAAATGTGATGCAGGTTTTTCAATGAGGATCGAAAAATCTGAAGTCGCAGATATACAGTCAGATAAAGCTTGTGAATCTTCTTACGTGTCTGTTCATAGTGTCACTTTCAAGCGCTATTTAGTCGAAAAATAATCTGACAAATGCATGTCATGGCTGCTTACTCAGACATGACTTATAGTAGCTGAATGAATGTATGAAAATGCTATTTATGAAATTTTTGCAATTACTATGTTTTAAAAACTGTTGGATTGAGGATATTCCAGATGATGTTCTTGATTTGCTAAATAAATGTAGCATAAAAACCGCTAACCAGTCTTAGAACTGTTGACAAATAGACATAATATTTAATGAATGTCAAAGGCGGCTGAATATATGATATTTTATATGCTTTTTAAAGAACTGATGTGAAATGAAGTAACTGTGTTGCTTGGATATTGAGAAATAAATAATAATTTTAAAATTATCCTTTGACTACACTTTTCAATTAATCAGTTCACAAATTTTGTGGCGATTGGCAAATTCTGACTGGTTTAAGAACAGTCAGAAAACGAGAGCATTTCAGTATTTGCAATATACCGGTGTTGCAGAAATCCAACTTTGTCTAAGACATGATATGCAAAGCATATCCGTGCTAACAAACTTTCGTCAATCATTCACATTATTTTCAACACCAGATTCGATACTTCTCATTTCTTAACTTCTTCAAACTCATCGAGAAATCTTTTCATCTGTGTCTCATGCTGACTTGCTTTGAAACAATGAATAATCAAATATTAATACGTGTCAGCTTTCAGACTCAAATTCATTGTCTGTGTGTTCTAAATATGTCTGGAAATTTCGGGAGAATTTCAGATGCTGTGAACAGACAAACTTCGGCGATGATGAAATGTATTACGATATCTTGATGATTCTGCAAAGCTTTATCGACAAAAAGATAAGTCATCCACATACCATTCATTGTAACTGCTTGAGTGATATATCTGTAAAGCGTAGATTTGTTTTCTTCATTTCTTGATATCTAGTTTGCTTGAATTCACATTTCATGGCAAAAGTAAATGCTTGAAACTTTATTGCTAATGTTCAATATTTCGATATGTTGTTCATCACGTCCCATTTATCGTGAAGCATCATCACATGTTTCACAATGTTTCTGTGAATATTTGATTAGTAGAATCATGGTTAGGACAACTAAAACTTGCAGTGGAAAAGCTGTCTGGGTTGACATTGTAGACTGTCATTTCTGACAAATGGACAGCATGAAGCATTGCAGCATGAGATAAGACCTTTCTTCATCATGCGTCGGATAAATCATCCCATCAGACATAATTGACCAGTCGACGGGAGATCCTTTATTTTTTAACAAGTCGAATCAGCAAAACTCCTTCGACGTTGCCATCGACCGATAGAAGGCGCAGGACGCCGAAGGCCCGTCTGGAGCGTGTTTTACTTTTTGACCTTAAATCATAAACCTTGACCAAACTTTGGAGAGTTTTGCTGATTCAACTTATGAAGACACTGCTTCTAGCTAGGTGAAATTCAATTTCAAAAATTTTGCAATTTTAAACTTCTATAGCCTCACATAATTTTGTACAATGAATATTGATAAGATATAAATATCATTGGTATATTTGCATTTCAATATGAAAAATATTGTCAGAAGTGAAATTTGATATAATTCTAAAATAATCAAATGGGGCCACAAAACACCGAACTTGTTGAAAAATTGTTGCTCTTTGTAAATTTTCAAAACAATTCATATTTTAGTCAAGCCAGAATTTCGTGGTCAAATTTATGTTTGTAGTTTAAATAAACATTTAATATCAATATGCAATTTAGGTATGCAGTTTTAGGCCTAATTATTCTTGATCATCAATTTCCCAAAAATGTCAAATTTATCTACAAAATGATATTTTGTTTCCACTATTCAGATATAGAAATTGTCCCTATTTGATTTGTTTGCCGACAATTGTATGACTTTCTATCAAAACCTTGTCAATTGCAGACATCATATCATTCATGAGTTTCTGACGAAGACACAGAAATGCCGCTTTATCCAAGAGTTAGTTACCCTGCATGAAAGTGTCTGGCGATATATGCAGGTCTCATTCTCCAAATATAAGGATGCTAAAAAAATCAATTCGAGATATAATTTTCCAATAAGACGATCGATGATCGAAATCGTAGTAGAAATTGTGATCACGATCACCAGCAGAGCTGGAACTGGGAATCGACTCCAAAGTATCAGATCCGGACCAATCCCCAGCCAGGAGGAATTTTGTATCTGATCCCGGATGACGAAGTTTATCGTTTTGCGCACTTTGTTATCCTTCATGAAAATATCAATTGCGTTAGTTGAGTGCAATCACCTTAATCCTTTCATGCATATTGTACTTTCTTGAGGACATTTTGACCCACATCTTCTGGGTCAACATTGCGCCCAAAGCGGCAAAAATTTGTAACCAAAATAAAGAGGAGATCAATGCGATTCTAATGGCATCTCTCTTGACTTACGAGCATCCCTAGAACGCACGCAAATTGCATTTGAAGAAAATTTCTATTTTTCAAAAAAACTTTAATTTTGAAAATAATTATGCATCAAAGAGTTAAGAATCATTGTAGAAAGCTAATCATCGATTACATGATCGCATGCTGCAAGGCCTATGTACCATATGCAAGTAAATTGATTACTGTTGAGCAGCAAGGTGAATTTTTAAACATTTAATACATAGCTATTTTTTATGTTGTTCATGTAAACGCACTTGTCTATCACAAATAAATTGGCTTATTTGATGTACCGACAGCTGCATATTCTCGCACGTTATATCTAGGCTTATGAAAACATGGAAAATGAAAGCACTGAAGACATGTCTAGTGGTAAAGTGGTCTAGTGAAGCAGTAAAGTCATCATGTTAAAAGTTGAACTGAACATTCAATCGACTCTTCTAACCAAAATTGCAGAGAGCTGTCACTTGCTAATCATCTCAACATGATATAGTTAACGCATTCCAATTTAAAAAATTATATTTGCAGCATACATTATAGAGTCGAAAAGCAGCAATGTGCTGCTTGACTAAACTTATTCTTTAGTTACCTAATAGATACCTTAACTACGATGAAGAGATGAAACTCCTTGCGCAGGATTTGGTCGAGAAAGCATATTTATGACTTTTTTTGCCGGTATTTGTTTCACCTTGCTGCTTAACAATCAAATATGAATGCACTGCTAGGTTAGAGTGCACGTAGCAGAGTCTTTCAGAACCAGATTTCTGGAAGATTTCCGTGGCATTAATAGCAGAGATAATACGAGTTCGGTTAACTGAATATAGGCCTACTCATCATCATCACCAGGGTCCGTGTCTCTCCATGCAGAGGAACTCCTCTCTGAATCGCTTCCAGTCACATCTGTCTATTGCTGTTCTCGTCCACAGTGTCCCGAAGCACCTCGCAAGTCGTCGTCACTCCACCTTCTTCGTGGTCGTCATCTTGGCCTCGTCACGGGCGCGGTGTCCATTCCGTAATGCTCTTCGTCCAACGGTTGTCTTCGAGGCGGAAGATGCCCATCGTTGCTTTGATTTGTGCGAAAGGATGTCCTCGACCTGGGTTTGCTCCCGGATCTATTCAGTCGTTTTTCGGTCTCGCAGACAGATTCCTAGCATGATTCTTTCCATTTCTCTCTTAGTAACTGCCTGGATTTTCCTCATTGTGTTTTTTAGTGCCCATGCTTCGCAGCGGTAAGTCATGACCGGGAGGATGTGCTCATTGAAAGCTTCACGTTTGATCTTTATACTGACTTTCGTGCTTGTTATTATGTCATTTAGGTTAGCAAATGCTCGCCAACCCAGTACGATACGTCATCTTATTTAGGAAGGAGATCGTGGTCTTTGCGTAGTGTCTGGCCCAGATAGACAAACTTTTCAACTTCTTTTTCATTGCCATTGATGAAGACTTATGAGCTTGTTGCATGCTCGATGATCATGAGCTTAGTCTTATTCAAATTCATTTTTGGTCCAGCTGGTAAGCTAAGGTTGTTGATGTCGAGTAGCATCCCTTGCAACTGTTAAGGGAGTATGTGCAAAAAAGACAATGTCATCAACATAAATCAAGTGTGAAAAAAGCTCTCCATTGATGTTTATGCTTTTATCTTTCCAGTCAGTCTTGTTGATTACGGCGCCTGGTAGACAGGATGCGAATAATTTTGGAGATAGAGTGTCACCTTGACGTACTCCTCGTTTAATTTTAAACTTTCCGCTATTTGCGTGAGAGTTGAGTGTTGGGGTCGCTGCTGCTCCATCGTAGAGATAACTTAGAAGCTGTATATAATCTGGATGTATGCCGTTGCTCGCAAGTGCGAAGAAGAGAAGCTAGTGTTCAATGGAGTCAAAAGCCTTTTCGTAATCAACAAATGCCAAACAGACTGGTATTTTATATTCTCTTTCTTTCTCTTGTAGTTGCGAGGTGGTTTGTAGGTGATTGACTGTAAAGAAACTGGATCCGAATCCTGCTTGCTCCTTAGGTTGTTGCTGATTCAATTTGTTCGACATGCGCTTGAGGAGAAGATGTGAGAAGACTTTTCGCATGACAGAAATTAGACTGATTGGTCTGTAACTTCTTTGATCGATTTTGTCTCCCTTCTTATGAAGAATGATCATGATGACGCTCGTTCATGCCTGAGGCATTTTCTTTTGGTTCAAACATTTGTTGACTAATCTGGTGATCATACGTACATGCACAATTGTCTCCCTTCCATCCGTGAGTATGTCTGCAGTTATGCTATCTTCGCCAGGCACTTTATCTGGTTTCATTTTCTTGATAGCGTCCCGCATATCTGCCGAAAGGATCGAACATGGAGGGTCGTCGACGGTGCTACTTGGAGCATTTGTCACTTGTGATACTTGTTGTCTTGAACTGTAGAGATCACCGTAATACTCTTCCACCCGTTTCAACATTCTAGCCTTGTCCTTTATGACTTCGCCGTACTGTTCTTTGATTGATGTAATTTGGCTTTGTCAGAGAGCTTGATTTCGTTTTACTAGTTTTAAACTCTTGTTGTTCTCGAGTGCCTTGATTTGCTGATCTTCATCAAACTTCTTGATGTCTTCCGCCATCTTGCGTCTTATGGTCTTACACAGTTCGATGTATTCATTGTGTTGAGGGTGTAGATTGGTTCTCTTCAGTTTTCGGCGCTTTTCCAGAAGAGATTTCGTTTCCCTGACAGTTTATCTGTTTTTTCGTTCTGTGTTCTTGTGTCTTCCCGAAATACTGACTGCCGATTCTCGTATGGTGCATGGCTGTGATTTTTTCCGCAAAAATCATTAATCTAGCTCCATGGTCTGTCTCAAATTTATTTGTGAGAAGCAGTTGGTATTCTTCCTTGTGGGTTGATAGTTTGGCGACATCTGCCTTCTGAGGTTTGAAAGTTTTGAAGTTTTTTTACTGAAACACACCCAAGACAGCACCAGCCGATGATCGCTGCCAGTGTTGAAGTGATTCAGGATGTTCATCTTGAATTATATGAGGTCTGCTTGACAGGATATAGTCTATCTCATTCTTCGTGGTTCTTTTTGAAGAGATCCAGGTCCATTTCCTCGAAGATTTTTGAAATGGCTGTTCATTCTCTTAAGTGCATGTTGTTCGGCAAATTGAAACATCCGGTGTCCTCTCTCATTTCTAGTTCCTAGCCGCATGGTGAGGTAAAAGATTCACTTGACTCATGTCTCCCCATTTTAGCGTTGAAATCACCCAATATCAGGTTACAGTAGGATCTGCTGTTAGTGATAAGATTGTCTACTTCATCGTATACTTTCTCGACCTTCTCGTCTGGGTGGCTGCTTATCGGCAGATATAACTATGCATTTCAGGTGAGAATTCTTATTGATCCCCATCGTAAGTTGGGCTACTCTTTCACTTACTTCATTGAAGCTAGTTACTTTGTCCGCAATTTTCTTATGTACTAGGAAGCCTACTCCGTTTCGATGTAACTTCCCGCCTTTTTAGTATAACATGTGACCGCATCTTCTGAGTTTTTAACAACCTTCTTCTTTCATATGCCAAAAATATCAAAATTTATTTTGCTTACTTCCTCCAATTCTGCGACGCGGTCATCTGTGATTGGTGAGCGTGCATTGTATGTATCTTCCAATATTCAGATGTAGATACTTGAGGCAGTGTTTTCGCACTCTCATATTCATCAATATGAGAGGAATGATTTATCTGTTGATAACCTCTCTAGGATTCACTGACAAAAACCTGCTACCTGTTACCGCCTCCTACGCCGACTGACGGAAACCGCGGCCGACCGACGGTCTTGGTGAAACATTTGTTACTTTGTCCTGCCATTTCACTTCCAGGATCTGTCGTAAGGCTTTATTCTCGAACACACTGAAACGTCGGGAAATGGTCTCATTGTCATACCAACTTTCACAGCAATATGTTAGTCCACTTTCACCATATCCGTGCGAATGGCCACTCCGTTACAGGACATGCTCAGGTGCTTGGGTCTCTCCTCAGAAACAGCGATCGTTTGGCGAAACCCCGATACGATGCATGAAAGCTCGATAACGGCCAAAACCAGATCGAAGCTTGTTCAGGTACACCCAGTACTTTCTTGGTAGATCGTATCCAGGGAGTCTTTTCGTCGGGATAGGGATGAAGCGTCGAAGTTGGCAGTTGGAGCTTTCCATCTTTCTGCCTACCTGTGCTGAGCAAAGTCTTCTTGCAGGTCCGTCCGTCTAATGACATCGTTCATGTGGTCCATGAGAGTTTGTCGGGACTTGAGTCTTCCTGTTCGGGGTTCTGTAGGATCGTGTCGTGAAGCAATTGCCTTGAATCTGATCTAGCTCGATTGCCGAGCCTTAACAATTGTTCTTCACGTCGAATATCTGGTGGGATGATTCCACTCATGACAGGCAGCTTGGCTTGATTGTTGATAGCTCCGGAAATCAGGCGCATGGAGCGGTTCAAACGACATCGACTGCGCGAGCATGGTTGCTGTGTATCCATCTAATTTAATTATATCTCATTTGAAAAGACCTAAAAATTGCAAGGACATAATAGCACACACATTTGTGAATCACGTTTAATAAAAGGTGTTACTTGATTTTCAATAATTCACAATTTTCTTATAACCAATATCCATCAATCCTTTTCTCATCTAAATAGGACATTGTAAGTCTTTTTGGCAAAGCCATAAGTCATAAGCCGTCGCTTGCAAGCCACTTCATGATCCTCTATAGGCCTTTGTGGATATCAATGACGATTTAGATCGAATAAAGAAAGCACTCGACTGTTCACTTTAGGCCTGTAACACACAAGCAGAGTTGGAAAAGTCGGAATTGGAATTGGAATCGGAATTGACCTTGATAAACCTTAATTCCACTTTTTCGATAGACCTGTGATAAATCTATTTGTACAAAAATTGAAATCACAGTACTCGGTCGTTGTGTTAACTGCACGCAAAGATAAGAGAGAAATAAATCGACAGAGGTAGCTTTATTCTATAGTTGAATATAGTTGGTGTTTTTTGTGACTTCGATGGGCCTACAGCCCCGGACAATGTTATTTTAGCGATTAAGCAGACAATGAAAAGACAATCATCTTTGTTCAATATGTTATTTAATTATTCATCAAGTAAGATAATTAATCAAAATAAAGCAATTGTTGAATTTAGCTCTTGATAGGACAAGCACAAAAATTGGAGATTAACTTAATTGTTGTACACGCGAAAAACAATTGGTTTTGAAAGAGATTGGTTTGGATTAACAGTGCATTAAAGGGCAGCAACCCTGTCAATTCAAATCATAATATAGACAGTGTCAAAAATTTATTCTAATAATTAATTATTCAATTACATGAACTATTATTCAACTTCCAATCACAACAATTAACAATATAAATTTTTAAGACTATAGTTATATAGATACGATACTCAACGATAAAAGAAAAACTTTACACTTACGGTTCACTTCTTAATGTTGAATTCATTTCAATTGGATCGGACTCACTATACCAAAATAATATCATAAATATCAGTGTCACTTATACCGTCAGTCTCCAATCGCTCTCGCTGATGTGTTGCCCTATACGCTACTGTGTTGTTTGCTGGCAGGCTGTTGTTGTTGTTACTTCTGTAGTTATGTTACACCGCGAGAGTCCGGAGTTCTTCTAACTGCTACTGAAGATGTCGGATGTGTTGTTGTTGTGTCAATTTCTCATCGTTTCTAATTTATATCAATTTTTGAGACTTGACGATAAAACCACTTTCTTTTGAAAATTGAAAGAGTTTCCTTTAATCTCTGCTCGTTAGTTTTCGACTCGACCACATTTCGTTCTTATCACGGAATTTTTGAGTTCATTTTTTAACATGGACCATTAATCAGATTTCATGATATCGTTTTTATCGTCGTTTTTTCTTTCATCAACAGTCATGTTATTCGCACACTGAATTTCTTTCTTCTGTCAGTTTATTAATAGATTTATTCGCATCTCATCTCTCTCTCTCTCTCTCTCTCTCAGCGTTTGATTCTTTGCTGACCGTTAACTTTCTTTTCTTTTTTCACGAGATATTGAATATCTCGTTTACGAAACGAAACCGGTAACATATCTGCATGTACACTACAGAAATATGAACTATGAACATGAAAACGCACATAGGAACGACGCAGGGAACGGCACACAGGAACAACGAGGATAGGATAAGGGCACATGGGTTAGATTGAAACGAACAAACGTTAGATGCACTAACATAGGACACTATACGCGACATGCAATTATCGGAATTGAATCTTATTATGGAATTGGAATTGGAATTGGAATTGAATTGAACTGTTTCGACTGGAATTGGAATTGAAACTTCTGTTCCGGAATTGGAATTGGAATTTAAAAATTTCAGTGGAATTTTTCCAGCTCTGCACACAAGATAAACCATAATACACTTTGTGTGCTTTTATCAATGCAGTAGGCTACATGAATATGCATGCTCATTGTTCATGACAGTTTGCATTCGTTTCCTTTTCGTGATATATCGCGTCATTCTCTGCATTCATGTTCTTACAGTGATTGTAAAGTTTCACGCAATTTACATTCTTCTACAGTCATGCTTTTCTGTCACGAAAAAGTAACAAACATAATAAAAATAATCTTTATTAGTCCACAACAATGATTCAGTAGACATGTATGACAGTAAAAGAGACAAAATACAGACACATACAGTCAACATACAGACAATACAGACAATACAGTCACATAGCACATGACGTGCATGTGCTATATGCTGTCAAAAGGCAAACAAAATGCCTTATGGATCATCTTGTGTGCCGTCGGCCTGAAGCAAGCGGAACTAATTGAGTGCTCTGTTTATTCGATCTGAATCGTCATTCATGTCAAAGGCCTAGCATGGCAGGCGGGTCTTTTACACTTCAGTTTGTATCAATAGAAGCAGCTCATTTTCCACACTACCTGCAGGCATCCCGCTAGATGCATTAGAGTGAGGTCACTGAATGAATAGTACCCAAATTGCGCAGCGAAAGAAGATTAGACGGATTTAGTACACCATTCGTTATTTTACGAGTGGGTAGAGACTGCCAGAGCAATCAGAAGAACGAAATAAATGAATGATTGCTATGTCTTCATACCACCTTCATCTCATTGATTTTTCTTGCGAAGGGCTACTGTACAATGATTTAGCGATTAATCTTAGCCTTCTCTACTCAAATCGTTTCTACAGATATCCGCTAGCGAATGGTTGCTCTTCGAAAACTGATATTTGCGATTGATCCGTGTACACGCTTCACACGCATTCTCAATCTCCCAGAAGGAAAGTATGTGGATAAGATCACTAATGGTTTCTTCTTCACAAGAAATGCTTAAATGAAATACTCGCTAAATAGTTCAAATGGTGAGATTCACAATTCCCATCGATGTCAACTCCATCGTTATCTGCTCGATTTTCATAAACTTATCTGCTACATCATTATCAGGAGGTAAATAATTGTTTTTCAGATTTTTCGGTTTTATACCTGGCAAAGCAAAAATTATCGACTGGTCTCATTAGCCTAATTTCCTCTAAACAGAAGGAGCTTTCGGTTGAAGGTCAGCTAAAGAATGATTCATAAATTTTCTAGCTTGTTTTCTCCATTAAGTAAGTCACAGGGTGCTGATTTCGTGCTACATATTTTTCTTTGGAATAATTATGTGCGTCTCAGCCAACTTTTCATGGCTGTGTCAACTATACATTTCGCAAATTTAAGTGACAAGGGTCAATTTTCTGTCTAATTGCAGCATTATAAGAATGCAGATCAGAAGAATATAGCGCATACGAATGTTGAACATTTAATATAATTTCGGTCTGTCTAACGCACTGTGTAATGCCAGATGAACAAATTTTTACGTGTACACGCACTAGACAAGACAATCTAAAAGAAATGTTCAGTGTTTACAAAATAACATATAATAACATGTAATCAAATGTAATATAAAATTAATATAATAATACATATCAAGGTGTCCCAAAATTGGCGCAGTTTTCTATTTCAATGTTAGAACGACCTCTTTTACTAGAAAATCATTTTCTTAATCAAAAGCAACATGAAAATACCATGAGGTTTTAGTACTTACAGTAAAGGTCGAAATATCCTTCATCTTTATCTAATAAAACATTTACTATTCTCAGAAGCTGTCAACAGCACTTGCGATGCATTCATTCTTAATTTCAAACTATTCTCCAATTTTCTCTTTGGTCGTCAATAGTTTTTGACTTTCCATAATGATATAATATGTACCTGTCCTTCAACACCACTCAAAGCCACCAATCTCATAGCGTCAGGTTTATGAGATCTTACCGGTCAAACTGTTTCAAAGCCGCGTTCAGAATCCCTTTGAAGAACTGTGGTTACCGTAAAGTTACGGTATTATGAAGAAGAAAGTGCGGCGGTTTTCCATCTTATTGGAAAATTGTCGTGGAGAACACCACTTCGATTGAAGTAGTGGAATGAAGTGATTCTTCAGCATTTAATTGCTATTACTCCCTCTGACAGCGTCGGAGAAAAATACCACTCAATTTGTGGCACTAAGAAGAAGCTGTCCACACCACAACACGTAATGAATGTAGAGAACGAGTCGAAGTCATGGTAGGCCTTTCACTTGCCGTGATGCAATTATGCCTTTTTATAGAGCCATCTTATGAAAATACTGCTTAATCGCTACAAATAATGTTGGATACTAAATCTTATTCGGTTATCTTCATCATCTACAGTGATTGCCTGATGCAAAGAGAAGGGATAAAGAAAATGTCTCAATTTATCATTGATTATATTCTATGAACATTGATCTCTATATGTAATTCCAGTCAGAGAAGCAAGTGCTGTAGGTGGACAAGTTCAATGACCTTGAAGAGTGAGCGATATCACACTTGTAGCCTATCATCTTCAATAAAAAGTGCATGATTTTCATCTTCAAGCTCTTTGCTTTTTCCTGGGCCAAGCTGGGGCATTAATGAAGATGACTGCAAGTCTTTTCAAATTTTGAAATTAAACGTGTAATATTGGAGTGATAAATGTGTCTCTTATCTTATGTGCACACAAAGATTGAAAGGCACATCTTTCATTTGTATAGAACAGTTGGACAATTTCTAAGTGAGTCGATAGGTTTTCCTGATCCTTGACTAAATGATGCCTTGCAATTAACCAATCATCAATGAATTTTTCGACAAAAGCTAAAATTATCTTTGTAATGAATAGTCAGAACCTTTTTTGTCAAATTGTATCTGGTGTGCTTTTTTATTGCTGACCAATCAGAGAAGTCGCATTATTTGTGACACGCATGACCCAACATTGTGTTTATCCGATATGCTTCATATATTTTTGATACAAGCTCACACTTATTACATTGATATTGCTGTTTGAAGATGAACGATTTTTTCAGTAATTTCTTTAAATTCTAGAACCTCATGATAATTCTTTCCAATTTTCGGCCTATAATTCATTTTTGAACGCAGTCTCGTTCTCACACCGAAATCAAAAGCTGCGCTCTGTATATTTTTTATTTAAAAATAAAAAAACAAATAAATGTTATGTGATAACAACGGAAGAGAGAATATCGCAGCACACTGTCAACACACTCACGCACAGATTGAAATGAACAATGGCTGATCCAGCAATCCGTCAATACTGATATTTGAGATTACAGAGATTCCATTTTTTCTCACTGAAGAACGAGCTTGTTGCTAAACATACAAGAAAATGACGAGATAAAAGGACAAAAGATTAACGAGATCGGTAAATGACGGTAGTTCAACTGGATTGCCCAGCTTCATTCAGAGTATACAGACTTTTAGTCGATTTTCTTCAACTGATTGTAGATTTGCGGTCAGTAGTGACTGACATTGATTACTTACAAATACGTCAAAATTGATTTCGGTGAATCCATGAAATTTAAGGTATATACCGTAGTCAAAACTGCTAACATACCTAATAGGAATGCATCAAAACATCCAACCTCAGACCCGACAGTCCCACATCTGGATTTGATGACAATTCATGTGCTTGCATCAGTCCGCCTGTAAAAATCTTGAAATTTGATTTTATATCCTTAAAATCCTTAAAGCGCCTAATGATTATCCTCAAGCTCTGACTGTTGCAAAATAGATCGTGTGGAATTGCATTCCCACAGAACTTCGTCACAAACGTATTTTCATCGCTTTCTCCATCGAAGATCGTCAAGTCGTGATGAATGCAATCCGCAAAGAAACTCTCCAAAGTGAAGAAAAACTATTTTTGATTTCTGACCTTCAAAAATCCATTCACAAGGAGGCATCCGGTCCCAAAATTGATCAATTCCACGACTTTCTATAAATCCTTCTTCTTCTCTAAGAATTCGCTGACCTCCGCACCATGAATTACTTGACCAGTCAATGAAGCTGTAACTGATGCTGAATCCTCTTTCTCCTATCCTATCTACATTGGTTTTGAATAACAGAGTCAGCCTTTCAAAACGGGAGTAAAATTTGAAAAAGTATTTTTCTTCCGCCCACACATTTCCACCAATTTTGGATCCATGTCGCTTCCGCCATCGTAGATGCTGAGATAATCTCGACAAACTTTGCTTCCATTCTTCAGAACTAGGTAGTGGAGATCAAAATCCTCAACTTGAAGATGAACGACCTTTCCTTCAGGTGCTATGATGTTCCATCTGCAGTTCATGTAGGTCTTTCCCTTCTTCCATTAAATCCTTTGTGACTATAGAGAAAAAACCTCCTGTTTTTTGCTGAACACGATTTCCACAGTTATACGAAATTCCAACAGATAACGTTGCATTTGGGTGCAGAAAATAGACAATCACTAGACCATGTAATAATAAACACATTGTCTTTGATATGGATGTAGACTTCTTTGCAGTGAATTTGAAAAGCACTTGTTGATCACACTCTCTTGTAGCAATATAGCAACAAGCGCGTAGGAGTTGTGGTCACATAAATGGATCACGTGTAAATTTCCAATCGCGCACATAAACTGTACAACATGCACATAAACTTTTAAACGACATTTAAACAAAATTGATGTCTATGGTTGCGACTATGATTTCCACACTACCGTAAATTATATCATCATGTCATTGGCTTTAAATACCTGAGTCAGCCGTTCAAAACTGGAAAAAATCGGATGGATTCTTTGTATTTATTCCGCCCACACAATATATAGGCTACAATTGTCTGAAATATGTGCTTTACAAATCGTCATGATGTGACATTGCAGCATCACTTGCTCATTTTGGCGAATACCTTTGGCACAGAATTAGTCGCTGGGCTCATCCAGTCTTCGTTTTTCTTGAAATGGCAAAGCTGATGAAATGGCTCGTTCCGTATAGATCAGTGGGCAGATGTGTGGACGAGTACAACCGGACCTCTAGATGCTGTGTCTGCGACGGTCATATTAAGTGCGGGAGCACATTTCATTATGTAGGTCTACTTCCACTTCCTCATTTATCTCAACCAACAAGTGTAGAAGTTAGTGGGAGATAAATTTCTTGGTAATTAATTGGCTCTGTATTCTGGACCTCAGATGAAATGCATGGAATTCAATCGTAAGATATTTGTGCCGCTATCTGTATCATGCATCAAACATGACATGTAGGCCTACATTTATTCTGTAAGTTTCATCTCAAAGGTGCTAATTTGATGCCTTGCACTTATAGTCTGTATTTGTCTATTATTGAAGAAATTCCAAAGGGATTTCTAAAAGATTTGGATATCATACTGAATCTGAAAAACTGAATATTCAAGATGCCTCCTTATTGCAAGCACGTATATCAACTCGCAGGCCTACATGAATATGTCATTCTACCGGAAAAGTTAGGCTATGTGCGAACTACTTTTTGATTATTATTGCTATCAATAATCCATTCGTTATTTGATATTAATGTAGTAATCAGTATGTTTATGTAGAACTACAGACGTGGTTATCTTCTCTACATTTACTTGCATATAGTGAAGAAATTAGCCACTATGTTGAAGACATAATGCAAATACGTCGATATAGCAGACTACCGACAGATTATTAAATGCTATAACAGGAAATCTCTACTTTCCGACGTCACAAAATTTTTTAGATGTCTTGAATGAATTTCCTCAACATTATTTGATCAGGATAGAGCTTTCATCTTATGATGTGACAGTTTAATAAGAAGTATCACTAATAAATTTATGACATTGATTGTAGCAAAGTGCTTTGATAACCAAGGTAAATTTATTAATAGCATTTCTCCTCCAGACTACCTTCTATCCTTTTAAGCAATCTGTGTTCGATCAATAATAAGTTTGATGATCTTCACAGCCAAGTCATCGCACTTAACCCCGACATTGCTATCTGTACTGAAACATGGCTCTCTCCCAAGAATCCAACGCAGAGCATTCAAATGGCAGGATATGAGTGTCATCGCACCGATCGAAAGAATGATTCTGGACGAGGAGGAGTGGCAATCTGGACAAAGAAGTTTTTGCGCGCTACCCAGATATCCACACCCACTTTTGATGAGGTTGAGGTTTGTTGCATCCAAATCCCTACTTCCAAAATAGTATTCACGGGAGTGTATATTCCGCCTGGGATCGTCAATTCAAATTTCAAGAGGATTTGTGACACCCTCAGTGACTGTCTTGATCATCATCTCAGTAATCTTCCTCTTCATCGACTAATCGCGGCTGGTGACTTTAACCGATACAATCGCTCCTTCCTTGAATCTGGATTCTCCTTGATTAATATTGTACATGGTGCGACTCGACAGACTGCCAACCTCGACCTCATTTTCGTGGACAAGAGCTTGTCAAATGACTATCTTCCCGAAAACGTCTCAATTGGTGCTCCAATAGCCGGCTCAGATCATGCTACTGTTCTTGCTAAGACAAAAGTATTGGTGAAGCAGCGTGTGGTGAAGAAACATATGTTCTATGACTTAAGCTTGTCGAACATTCTTGCATTTGAAAGATCTTTCCTTGACAATGACTTTTCACGCTTGTATGCTCCGAATGATATCGACACCAAATGTGATATTTTTTATGGATTCATGTATGATGCACAGAAGTTAATTTCGCAAAAACAGTCTATTTGACTGACAATGATGATGCTCCATCTCTCTCACCTTTTTAAAAATCCCTGATACCGATGGATGGGAGGCTTATCGTGCTGAAACTGGCCGTTGTTCAATGGTTTGAAAGTCAAGGTAAAACAAGAAATTCTGAAGGCCAAGCAGTACTACTTTCGCTCTAAATGCTCGGATTCCGCAAGGGGTCTATGGTCATTCGTCAACATGGAGAGGGGAAAATCTGGAAGAGATCCCAGTGATTGGCTCAGAAACTCCAGTAATCCGTCCGAGGTGCTCAATACGATCAATGACTATTACTGTAGCATTGCCAACAACTCCAGTTTTGACTTCGTCGACGGGTCTCCATATGACTGCTGGTTACCTGAGTTAAGTGTTGAGGGCATCTGGAGCATTCTTTCACGACTCCCACCAAAGGCAACTGGAAGTGATTCTGTGCCTACTGCAGTTTACAAGAAGTGCTCTCTGGTCCTCGCTGAGCCGATCCATCACCTCATCAGTGAATGCCTGCGCCAAAGACGTTTTCCACTGATCTGGAAAATTGGTGACATAATCCCGATCCCCAAAACCTCGGAGAATGTAATAGAAAAATCCAGACCGATTAGGCTCTTGCCAATTCCAGCCAAGATTGCCGAGCGTGTCATCCTATCAAGCATCCGTCCCCAGCTAACAGCTCACCTTGGTGCTAATCAATACGGGATTAGGAAGAAATCATCAACAACTCACGCTGTCATCTATGCTCACGATGCCCTAACCAGATTTGCCGATGACCCACATACGGGAGCCGCTATTCTGATCAGCTTTGACCTCTCCAAGGCCTTTGACAGAGTTTGTCACTCAAAGCTGCTTTCCAAGGCCAGTCAGATGAATCTTCCTGCGGGATTTCTGTTGTTATTGAAGAGCTACTTATCGGACAGGCAACAGAGAGTACGAATTGATAGACAGAAGAGTGAATTGATGAAGGTCACAGGAGGAGTGCCACAGGGGTCCCTCCTAGGACCTTATTTGTTCGGCATTTATATTTCATCGCTTCAGACTATTTTTCCCTCGAACCACATAATCAAGTATGTTGACGACATTTGTTTCTTATCAAGAGTCCGAAAGTCCAGCATTCCAAAGGATCTTGCTGAGATCGAAAGTGATCTTGACAATATTTCAGATTGGGTTGCGTCAAATGAATTGACCTTGAATACGGAGAAAACCACTGGTCTAGTGAATTACCGCGGTGGATTCAAGAGCATTTGCAGTATCGAGGGTGCCATCCCGACTGTCAAGTTCCAAGACAGCATTCGGTTTCTTGGGGGTTCATTTGGATGCGAACCTTGGATGGAGAGGCCATGTAAAGTTCATCGAGAAAAAGTGTGCTCAACGCATATACATTCTGAGGCGGGTCAGATCTGTCACTAGTATTGATGACTTCACTACCATTTATCAAGCATTGGTTCGGTCGCTGATAGAGTACTGCTGCCCAGCGTTTGTGGGAATCTCCTCAACAGACTCAAACCGACTGGAGAAGATTCAGAGGCGCTGTCTGAAAATCAAATCGCGTGATCTGAAGCTGGATGACATTGAAGCTAGAAGATGGTTGCAAGCTATCAACACCTTCAACAGCCTGGAAAGATTAGAGACTTCCATCAGAGAATTGTTCCCCAGTTATTTACCAAGTGGGCGTCTCGCCGTACCATTCTGTAGAACTTTGCGTCGTCAAAATTCTTTTTTTCTACGCATTTGTAGCACCCTTTCAAGGTCATCTACGAGACACTAAATGCACGTGACTATTAGTTTTATACTTGCTTTTGTACGCGTATACGAATGTGTTCTTAGTTTCGACTAAACAAAACTGTCATTCTGCTACTTTTATCTGTGTATTTTATTTCTGATTTCTATTCGACGATACAATATGAACATTTCTCTCTCTCTCTCTCCCATTGATGGCGCATACACAAAGGATATTCAATGGATGATTTGTATCTTTCATTATTTTCCTACGGTTTGTTAAGTTGCAATATTTCTTCAATCTTTCAAACTACGGATTGGTTTCAAAATCAAATCATAGAAATAATTCTTTAATTTTTCAAATTTAAAAATTTACTCATTGTAAAATAATTGGCTGAAAGTTATTTTCGATTAAGTTAGTTTTATTTGACGTAAGATATCATAAGCCAACGTGATCAGCTAGCTTTCCTTTATTTCATTTTTTGTTAATTAAGTATTCTCTTCAGATATTATCTAACTTGATTTCACATCGAAAAGATACATAGCATTTTAAAATTATATGCATTTCATACATGATTTGAATTGGATTTGTGAAGATTCTACTATCATCACTAGCCATTATTTTTATAAGTAGAAACAAGGTATGTTACATAAAGTTCACTACTTTTTACACCAAAATGCAATTAAAATTAAACATCTCCTGCATCTATCACTATTTCTTGGAAAGTTATTTAGGAAATAATTGCTGCCATTAATGCTAAAAGAGCATCATACACTTTTTTGGTTAACACATTTTTTCGAAAGTCTAATGTGGTCGCAATATAAAAGATGACAAAACAGTTATTTTACTAATGCAGACCAAGTAAAGCCAGGAGAGTATGCGAATTGAAAGAGTTATAAACATGATTTATTAATTTAAATAATTTGAATGGCAAATGTGAATATAAAAAACTGAGGGAGGAGCTACCTTTTAGCAAGTTAGAGGTTATGTGATGCCTGTAGAACTGAAGATGAGCGTGATGACCCTTTCAAATGCTTTATCTGCGATGACCCTCTAAAATTGTAATAACGGCTTACTAATTTGTACAATGAAACACGCATTCACAGCAGATGGGGCAATATTGCAAAGCAATGACGAACCGCACTGTCAGTGCTGTGCTGGGCATACGGTCGAATCACCTCCTTCATATTTATTTGTAACTCATCGAAAAGCAGAGTGAACATACAACAAAAGTGTACACCATGCTTGATCAAAGAATCGACTGACAATTTGTAGCGTAGACCCGAAATGTTCACGGAAATAGTCAGTTACACACTTTTTGATGTGAGGACCTCCGTCTTGCTGATAAGTGATTCGCGAAAGAAGCTGTTTCTGTTTTAATAATGGGATGACATGGTTCCGAAGCATATCAACCCACGTCAATTGCGTCATCAAAAAAGAATGGTGGAAAAATTGTCGTCGATGTGAGACCAGTACAAACAGTATCCGTTTCAGGACACAGAAATGTAACAGTTGAATGTGGATTAGAAGAGGACCAAACACACAGTCATTGAAAAAGTAGTGAGTTTCAACGTCAATCAGGTTCGAGGAAATCTCCACGCGCACATTTCTCAGCAATTGAATTTTACGAATTCCAAGCGCTTTTCATAGTTAATCTCTTCAAGTTTTAGGACTCGTTATTAAGTGTAGCATGGACCGAGATGCAATCAGTCCCGAAAAGTCTTCTTTACTGTTGAACGTGATAGCTGACAGTGACCCGCAAACGAAGCACTGCTTCATACCCTCAAAGAATGACGAACTTTAACGAACAAGCGGAAGAGAATATTCCACCTTCCGAGCTATAACGTCGGAAACACATGGACGATCAGGACGTTGCTCATCCAAACACTACCGCTGCTTTCAAAGCGTTGGATTAGACGTGACCGAAGGATTCCATAAAGCTTTCACAAAATGATGTGCAGTCTCTGCCTACTATGAATCTGCGCATCTGTCGTGTTCTATCCGGTAACTATTCTTGTCAGACAGAATCAAAGAAAAATAAAATTTGATGCAAATCCAATGGGAAGCAGATTGAAGATTCTGGCTAAAATTTTTGGCAAGGAATGTCTTCAGGAAATTTCCTATCATGCGCATGTGATATTATCATATTTCTTCTGGGCGATGCATAAGTAATGTGGCTGAATGTGGATGACATTGGGAAAAATGTTTGTGTTTACATTAGGAGGCCTTCCAAATCTGAATAGATTTGGCATAACAGACGGGGATGCTTGAGCATGACGGGAGCTGATCTGTTGGCATTTGCAAAAAAGCTATGGTTTCAGACAGTATTTTTCGCTTAATCAATGAATGTATAGAAAGCTTCATATCCACCAAATACTTCAGTCTGCGTCCAATTGGATTTGCGTGTGTTAATTTGATGTCTGACAAGAAGAGGAAGCGGACAGAACTCAGCAGACGCGCAGATTCACAGTAGGCATAGGATGCACATTATTCTGTGGACGTGTCATTTTCAGCTTCGTTCCCATCAGAATCTGGTTCTGGCTGCCGGACTGTAAGGTTTGCCTTGATGACCAATCCGCTTGAAAACAGCAGTTGGCCAACTTTACTCGAGTCGGCAAATCATTTTTTTGCAGCAACAAAGACAATTTGAATTTCATCGGTTCATTAATTCTGTGATGTTCAGCTAAGTGTGTTCAATCTCTTGTGATCATCTTAATGATATCATAGATTTGAACTAGCTCCATCACTACTACTCACAAGTAAAGATAACAGAAAAAGTCGAAAATTCAGGGGATCTTGAAGAACAATTTGCATGAAAAGTGTAGGCGGGTGTAAATATTGCGAGATAACAAGCAATTTGCCATGAAAATAGCGCTAATGTTAGTGTAAGGGATAATGCATAACCCCAGGGTGCTTCCAACATGCTGCGTAACTTAACAGCCACCTTGTGTATCCGTTATTCCTACATGTAAAAGATTTTCTGAGTTGGTAGAACTTTTAATGAATCTCCAATTGGTAAAATATCCATTTAACCCAAAGACTTTGGAACAGAAGGAAGCTGATTCTCAACTGGATTCCATAAATATTAAATGGAAATTGAACATTGAAATAGACTGTGCAGCCACCAAATACATGTAAGTGCCTAATCAATAAACCGTAGCATCTTGGCATTTTGACGATTCTCAGTGCTGCTAAAACTGACCTTTTGATAGTATGCGGAAGAATGAGCATAAACTTTCTCAATCCACAGCAATGCCATCCCGTTCAACGGGACTGCCTTGTGATTTCAAAAATTAAAAAAAATCGTCTGTCCTAATACGTAGTTTATTAGCTTCTACTTTAAAAAAGATAAAATAAGACAAAAAGATAGCTTTCAATGTAGCAATGTAATGAAGAGAAATTGCTATAACTCATCAACTTCACTTCAATTGAAAAGTAGCATATTAGTAGATATTTTAATAGAATGACTCGGACCCAGATCTCAATATTTTCATTTACATGTACATGTATATAACTTTGATCGATGCATCATAAACACAGATTTTGAAAGGTTGACATAAAAAATTGCGTGGTTAAACAATGCACATTGCTTGATTTTTATCACTGAAATAACTATTAAACGTGGGAAGAAGGCAATCTAGCTAGAGAGACAACATGGAAAATTTGCTTCGCTCGATATCACCTTTGAAGCTGAAAACATTATGAAAAACGTCATCATTGATTCTTAAAGGTCAATTGAAATTCAACACTCTTCACATATTGCGCCTAAATTACTGCATACAAGAGTTGTTTCCCGTATTGAAATTTAGTCGATCAGTCTTGAACTCTAACTAAAAAAGACAAAGAAATAGCGAACAGATAACTTTTGTTACACAAGTGGTTTTTTTTCATCAAAAAGTGATCGCTAGTTATCGATCGCATAGCATTAGAATCGAGTAAGTCAGACTTATGATTCAATCGACTTTTTCGATTAGAGTACGATCTTCTTCAGATGAACGTGAACTGCTTGCATACTATTTATTTCATAAAATGGTCTGTTCAATTGTGCCAATTGATTATTTTGAAAATTGATATAAATAAATATATGAATAAATCAACCTTGTGCGGAGCAAAAAAACTCGGAATTGCATTACGTGAGCACCCTTATTACATGGGGCCGATATTTTATTTATCCCATCCTCACTCATTCATGCAGAGTTTAGCAAGACTGTAGATTGTGACTATTAATGAAATACTAGATTTGACCGACCGAGGTTTGAATCCAGGCTCGCGGATGAAGAGCGAACACTCTGCTGCGAGGCTATTGCGCCAGTTGCAAAGCAAGACCTGTATAGAGTACATGTACTGTAAGTAAGACAACTTAATAAAACTTCGTATAGTTTCGGTTTGTCTTTACGAGAAGCAAGTGAGTTGGACACGGGTAGTACTCCATCGCAATCAACGTCATAAAGAAAGAAATACGCTGGCTACGCAATATACGGGCGATCAGACCTACAATGAAGGATCCAGGTCAGCCATGTGCCTTTTCTGCATGCATACATGGACAGACACGCATCACGACCGCGTAGTCCTACTGTCTAGTAGATTTGCAAGTAATGAATGCATCATACGCATCTCGCGGTCTTCCTAGCAGTCGTAGTTCCCATGTGCTTATTTTGTAGACTTGGAAATAAAGGAAATATATCTCCGCTGCACCAGTCATTCGGTTTCTTATAGCAAAGCGCCACGTCGAATCGCTAAATCCATCGGGTCGTGGGACGATTTCACAGAAGTACTAGATAGCTTGTCGCAGGCTGTGTCACGCCTGGCCGACCAAAAGACGCCTCCAACTGGCACTATCTCCTACATTATACTCCTACGTTATACATTATCCTACTACTCCTAGGCTATTAGACTCTGATAAACTTGCCCGGGCGCTAGCGACGGCCATCGCTGAACCAGGGCAGAGACCCTTTACGACCCTTGACGCCGGTCAGGAGCACGCCGCCGCTCGAGCTCAGCTGCTTCTGTTGGCGAAGCAGTACGGTTGGGGCCACGCCTCTCGGGTCGATGCCCATATCACAGATCTCCGGGCGGGCATCCCAACGCAGTCACCGCCTCCTCCCACTCTTCGGAACTACGGACAACGCCAGTTTCGCGCCCAAATAAGATGCGCGAATGTGGTGCAGACGGGAACACCGAGTCGATCTAGACGCGGAAGAGGAGGAGGACCTCGTGGAGGTGGTGGACCTGGGCGGACTTAGTGCCGCACTTGAACCTCATGACCAGGAATTAATCATACTTTCTTCGGACGACGACGATGCGCTTCCTGTTACAGTTTGGACTCACTTCCCGAGGTCCGTAGTCCGCCTGGCTTCCCGCGGCGCGCCTGCGAGGGCGGAGTGGTCGGGCATCCTGTTCCAACGCGTCCAGCACGCGAGGGATCGCCCTTGGCGAGTTTGTCCTCCACTCGTCCTCAGACTTCTTCCCCACCGCTCGCGACGAGCGAGGAGACCAAACCCCCTGTTGCCGCGCCTTTCAATCCTTTTCAATTGACAACGGCCTCGAGTATGTGGACTGCTTTTCCTGACTATATTGCTGACTCACCTTTAAGGAGCTGACTGTCCATCTGTATGTACATGCAAACAGAAGACGCAGGTGTTAACCTGGTTCTGCCATGGCAGGTCTGATCTCAAGTGTGACGTAGCCGAAACATTCAGAGACTTTACTAAATTGTCTGATAAATTTTCCTCAATAAAGATCGTCAGATGTTCTCCAGTCATTATTCAATAATTTTTGTTCATCATGAAAATGAATTTGAAATTAGAATTATTAGATACATGCATGTTCTATTTCATCAGTAATCTAATTTTGAGGTTGAATTTTAACGCCTAGAAAATATTCAAGTTTTGTGCAAAATCCTCTTGTTTTCCTTTGTCCTCTTGTTCAGTGACCTGAGGGGAGTCCAGTGGACTCCGGAGCCTTATTCTTCTATTTCAATTTTTGTGCTGAGGATATATCAACCGTTCATTACCATGCAAAATCATCATTTTTGACAATGAATCTGTATGTGTTATTTCACTTCAATTGAATTAGTAGAAGTATAGTAGATAGGCCACGGGGGTCAACTGGAGCCTCCCTCAGGTCTCAGAGGGTGTAGAAATTCCCATAACAAAATTTTTACTATCAGATGAAAAATGATTTTGTACATGTCGACGATGGTGCATAAGGAGTGAACTTCATCCATTCAATGTTTACATCATGCTCAAGCATGTAGGCAATGCTAGAAGATCGTAAAATGTAAACTTTCGCACATGATCGTGCATGACTGGTTGGCCTACACAAACAAATCAGTATAAATCAATGTTCAAAATGAAAGTTATCATTATATTCATATTTCATTAATAAAAACAGACTGTTAGCAAAGCTTTCACATTAGGAATTGATGAGTTTGAGATCTGCACAGCTGTATTGAGGGTTTAGAAATGCAGCAATTATGCCTCAGTTTAGACCTATTTCCGATTGATATGGATAAATTTGAAAAATGGCCAAATATAAGGTCATGCTGCATCGAATAAATCAATTTTATTAAAATCAACCATCTGAGGTCACACGGCGACATCAAACATCGTAAAACCGACTCTTAGTATAACTGATACTGTGCTAAATGTCGTTGAATTACAAAAAGAATACATTTTCGCATGTGTTTATTGAGATGGCTGAAAGACACTCAAAGGATTAGTTATATCGACTTGCTGCACGCAAACATTATTGTTTTATTTAAAATCAACTTTCCTAATGATTTGATATCGATTTACGCTGGTAAACTAAGAATTTGTAAAAGGGGTCCACCTAATTCCCTCTTCAGGTCTCTGAGGGTTAATTATTTCTTTGCACGCAGTGATAAATGAAGCAACAACCCATTCCTCGTAATATTTTAATGACAGAAAGTGTGATTAATTAGAAACGTCAGTGGGCATGTGTTAATTGTCTTTAGCACGAATGCTTATTACCCACATATAATGAGGATGATGGAGATAGTAATCCATCTTTAATTTGTAGACCATTGGTTTCATTGCAAAGTCGAAAATTTCCATTAAAATTGAGATTGTCAGACATTTAGCATAATTAGACATTAAAATTATTCCTACCCTATTTTGTAATGCGTCTCTGTTCGTGTTTGAGAGTGCAACAAATCAGAACAGTAAAAAAGGAACAGTAAACAAAGCGTAAGGAGCATTGAGAATCTGTTACAATGAATAAACTGTAAATCTACACTATTATGTATTTCTCCGATTGTAGGCTACACTTCACTTTGCATCACAACACTGAAGAAGGTAAATCTGCACATCGCTGCCTTCATCCGCCTTTTGTGGTCTCGAGTTCGTGGTTATAAAGGCAGGGACATAGTGTGACATGCGTTGACTACATATAGCGTTTGTTCGATGCTTTTTACCACCGTGCCTAGCACTTGTTTTTCCTAAGTTTGATTATTTTGGTCTTTATCAAACATATATTTTATCAAACATAGCAGTAGGCATTTACTGTTTCTTCCATCAATCTTGCAATAAACGTTATTATGTACGTGTCTGCCCATTCAAGCCTTTAGACTTTACAAGTTCACAAGGTATAAGTTAATCTTAATCTATGTGAGATTGGTCTGGTCATAGCGTGCATATTAAATTGTAAATCAAGCACTAATATTCTTAACAATAACTTTGCATGCTTCTAATGTGGGGATATACTCATTTACAAAATTATTGAAACCGCTGTTTTTTCATGGCCATAAGCCTCACTCATATTACAAAATGAATATATTAGAAATGAGTTGTCATTCACTGAGTTTCTGGATTAACCAATTCGATTTATGAATAAAAACAAAAGAACTAATCGAGTCAAATTTCATAATGTATGTGCCGCTCTCGAAGTTTGATGCACCACAATGCGAGATGACATCGATCAACAAAGTTTTTCAATCAATCGAACAGAAAGGCCACTGTTCAATCAGTCTTTCAGCCAGATTGTTCACGAATACAGGTGGAAGCCGCATCCCTCATTCGCCACTCAAGTTCATCCCAAACTTGTTTGCTTGGAGAGAGGCCAGGTGAATGTGCAGGCCAATTCAGAGCTTGCATGCTAGAGCTTCTTGCAGTCGCAGTAACAGCTGAATAGCGATGTGCCCTAGCGCTATCATCTTGGAAGACAAGATCTTCTGCCCTTGTTAGTGGCACAACAGCTGGCAGCACAACCTCTTCAATGCATGTCACCTGTCATTGTGCTTTTGTCAACTGCCGTCGCTCTTCCACCATGCCAAATGCTCTATGGCCAAATACTTCCCCAAAGCATCACCCTCCCAACCACTGCATCTGTGGTGTTTTTTCATGCAGCATGGAGCAAACCGTTCACCTGGAAGGCGATGGACACGAATCCGGACGGCATTGAAATCAACATTGAATCTTGATTCATCTGTCCACAAGATTTCAACCATTGTCGATCATTCCACGAGCGATGATCCTCACAACCCGTTCATCCTTCAATGCTCAGTGCTCAGCGGAATTCTTAAAGATGGTTGCCGAGGTATCATACCAGGTTCTTTCTGATAAGCAGTTCAAACGCTGCAGTCTACGGTCGCATCAGCCTTCCAAGGTAGAGTTATCCTTGGGACAGACACATCTGTTCCTCCTAGCAGCTAAAACTGTGCATCTGTTCCTTTTGAAGAAATCCTTGGTCTTCATGACCCTCTCCTCTTTTGCTTCTGCTTTCCAACGACACCACTACCTTCACAAAACGACTCTTGAAGAGTTTAACTCTTTGACAGCAGTTATAGAGCATCACCCACAACGCATCATTCCAATACCATACCTTGGGTAAACTGATCATCATAACTGTTGCAATCGACGACAGCAATGTTCAATTTGCAACTGTAATTGTGCGTGATTTAGCTATGATATAATGTAATAAGATGATATAAAGAAGGGCCAACATTGTATCTCGCAATGATGATATCTGCATCTGTGCATGTGTTAGATACCTTGGAACTGTCAGTTAGCTTATATCAGGGATGTTTATGTAATGGTTAGAGGATAATTTGGTAAAACTATCATAGATAGAAAGGTATCATTAACAAAGATATGCCCGAGGGCATATCTATGTTAATGATACCGAGATATCAATGATATATTAGCCAAATTATCCTCTAAGCAATTTAGAGAATGTCTGTCTTATTTATATGTATTTGTAAGAATTACCTAGGGATTTCTTACAATCTAATAATTGACCCTAGAAATTTTATGGTATTCAAACTTCGTTTGCAATGATTCCATTTGAGATCATATCATTCATATTGAAACATGTCTCTATCTAACGAATTGTTTGATGATGAAGATTTTAACACACTTGACGAATTTTTGGCGAATTACGATTTTTCAACGAATACAACATCAACAACTCTAAATCTGAACACCATAGTCCAACAGCAGCAATATTATTATTAAATAAAATAAATAAGTCAAATAAATCATCCTCAATATTTACACCGCTCAACTTAGAAAATGAACAATCAAGGACATCACGAAATGAATTACCATCCTCCATCTCTGATATTGATTTAAGAATAGAAAAACAAACTCCACAAAAAACATTAAGCAATGCTAAATGGGCATGTGGAACCTTCAACCAGTGGGTCCGAGAACGAAACGAACACATTTTGGCAAGTAATTCAGAAGCCTTGATGTTTCTATCTGAGAATGTACATTCGTCTCTCAAAGATATAACAAAAGCCAATCATAATTCGGCATTGAAGTTTTTTGTGTTTGAAGTGAGAAAAAGAAATGGTTTGAAGTATCCGAGCGAGTCTTTAAGACAACTTATTAACGGTATAAATTATTGGCTTCGCAGAAAAGAAAAGAAAAACTGGAATATATTTACGGACTCCGACTTTGAAGATGCTCGAAACGCGCTAAACGGCGCCATGAAGGAGACCGCTAAGGAAGGAAACGATGAACAGCCGAAAAGAGCGGTATCTATAACAGAAGAACAGGAGGAAGATCTATGGAACAGATTTTATCTTGGGGACGATTATTCGAAGAAGCTGAATCGCACTTTGCTTTATTTGCTTTCAAAGCATTGTGGATTAAGAGGAGGAGCTGAATTACGACAATTATCATACGGAGAAAATGGCAATCTAAATCTTGTTCAGTACAAAACAAACATTGAAATCTTGAAGTATTATGAAAACACATCAAAAAACAACAATCATGGCCTAAAGCATCATCACATCGAACCAAAATCTGTGAGAATCTGGCCGTCAGAAAATGCCAATCGTTGTGTGATAAGACTTTATAAGAAAGTGATAAATCTCAGACCAGCTATATGCAATACACAAGCCCTATTTCTGCAGCCACATCCGCACCACACAGCTACCAAATGGTATAATCCCATACCCATGGGTCACAATACATTGTCTTTGACTATTCGATCACTCATGGAAGCGGCTGGATTTGACGGAAATTACACCAACCAAAGTGGAAGACGAACAGCAGTTACAAGAAACTAGCTAAGAAAATATCCGGCCATCGTAGTGAATGTATTGAATTATACGATGAGGTATCGGACAAAAGAATGCGATTAGCTTCGAATGTGTTATCTAATCAAGTGAATAACTCAAACATAGAATGCAACAACACAATAACAACAATTACGGATACTGTAACAACGAATACTATTGAAAAATCTGTCGGTGGACCCACCACTTTGAATGATCTAAAAGATTTCTGCAAAGAATTGAAAATTGCTCCAAAAAGAATAAGTGTACATAACTCTGATGGCTCATCTCTTGAGATGAACTTTTGATTTATGATATTAAAGATGATTTGTTTTCTGCATGGACTTCTAAATCAAAGGCTAAAAATAAACAGGTAGACTAAGTTGAATTAAATCATACGATCACAGTCAAATTATTTAGAAGTCCATCGTTTATGTTATTTCATCTTATGAAGATGAATTGTTCATCTTATAATTGTAGCCTACTCCTGGATATCGTTGCACTGCACATGTTAAAAAATCTAGGAATCGATGAGTAACGATGTAAATTCATGTAAAAATAGCGATGATATTATTATAGTATTATAATTATATAGATTATTAAATATAGATCATATAAAAGTATATACTATTATAACATTATAGGTATAATATTATTATCGCTATTTTTACATGCATTTAATAGGCCTATATCGTTACTCATTGATTCCTAGATTTCTTAACATGTGCAGTACAATGATATCTTGGAGTACAATTACTGCTATTTTGCGTGCATATTCATGTCTTTGGTAAATATATTTCTTAAAGTAAAGGTATTCTTACAAAAAAAGAAAATATATTTAATAGGATATTTACATGGGAAATAAGACAGACATTCTCTAAATCAAGTGGATCGTTTTTAATGTCATAGAGTATAATTAGATATAGAATTCAGTAGAAAAAAGCCGGGCAGCAATAATCCTATCATTTTTACTGAGTAAGTAGGTTTGTCAGCCG
This sequence comes from Prostheceraeus crozeri, assembly GCA_907163375.1. Classification (NCBI taxonomy): domain Eukaryota; kingdom Metazoa; phylum Platyhelminthes; order Polycladida; family Euryleptidae; genus Prostheceraeus; species Prostheceraeus crozeri. The sequence goes on from CAJQUW010001810.1 coordinate 261,089, forward strand.
ATATTTCACCTTCCATTTTTCTATGAAAGTCGTTTATATATCTCCAATTCCAAATTAGGCGACCTTAATTGCATAATTAAGGCCGTCTAATTTGCTGTAATGCCATTGAGGTAGAAGCACTTCACCGTCCATCTCCGCATTCCCAGTGAATATGGCATTTAGGTGATTTCTACGGTTCACAATTTGCACACGTAGATGTCTCAAGCTTGACATACTTTAATGCTCTGAGCTGCATGCGCTATGTAGGAAATTATCATAGATTTGAGTCTTTTACAGATCAAAATATTCGATTTTTGATGTCATAGATTTTTGGTTCAGCAACAATGCATTTATTGCCTTTCAAATGATTAGCCTAAATCGTCTGGCCCTAGGCGCCGACGGTTTAGGCTATCATTTGAAAGGTAATGCACCTTAATTGTCTACTTATATTTCGAAATCTATGGTGCAATAATATAGGAATAATAGCAGTTTGTACGTCGGCAGGCAGCAATGCGCATTACCCGGCCATAATTGTTCAATGTTTATAACATACTCGTAGAAGTTACCGCTAAGATCATAGATTTCTAAATTGTAAAAGAATATTCTGTTGCACTGCTACAGGAAGTCTACGGATAGATGTATATAAGTAGACAATGGATATACCACATGAGATTTCTCGGTAAATAATGAACAAATCGTCGGCCGCTGACGCGGCCTCTGATTTGTACATAACTTAACCTTGAAATCTCATATAGTATTCCTACATTGTTGCCCGCATATTAATTAGAGTCTTTGTGAATTTATTTCAATCATCCATCGAGTAAAAATGGTAGTGGGATGGCTTGTGAGTTCCGCATGAATCACAGAACAATGTAATTGCTGTCCTCTTTAAAGAATGACCACAACGATAGTACTTTTCAGCATCGCGCTTTCAGCTACGCGCTTCAGCATCATCATTGTTGACTTCTGTAAATCTAACCGCAATCATATTGTGAAATTTTGACTGTCCTATATCATTCCTTTTGGCTAATGAATTGAATGGTGAAACATAGATAACGAGATGCTACCTTAAATTGCAGAAATAAAATGAAACAAACTTCAATTCAAGTCAATGATAGTTGTTTTCATCATCTATGTCAATGAGTATATGATTACAAAGGGTATATGATTAGCTTATACCGCGTGATTGAATAATTCTCCTGCACGCATGATTGTATTAATCGTATGCTTAATGCTATTGCATAGAATGATGCATTCCTGCGATGTACGGGAATTCTAACAGGATTCCTTAGGAGACTTACTATAGTTCGGGAATAAGAAAGTCGCGTCATACGACGATTTATCTTATCCTGTGATCTCAGGTGCATGCGCATAGGTGCTACACGAAGATGTCACACTTCCACAGTGCAATTATCTCCAATGTTGAGCGAGTGAATAAGAAAATAGATCAATTCTTAACTCATCAAGTAAATTTCATTGAGCAGTCATTTAGCAAAACGAATCATGCGATTCCTGGTAACTCAGTAATCGTGCGATTGATTCCGTCGCACGTTTAATCGAGCGGAATCGAATAACTGCACCCGCCACTGGAGTGAATATGTTAAGCCTACTTTGCACTTGCTGTTGCAACAGCTGCAGACAAGTGACGTAGCTGTCACGGGATTGAAACGCAACATGACATAGCTGCGAAACACAACAGCAAATGCGGCCACTAATTTGCACTATCAACAGCAAATATACGATCAGATTTCTGTAACTAGATATGGAAATTCAATAGAGAACACCATCCAATCAGAGGACCCTTCCAATACAACGTGTTATAGGGAACAAGAGCTTGGTCTAGTCGATGAACTGCAGCCGGACTGCCCGTGTGGCAATGATATCATGTTCGGTCACGAGAAAAATTTAGTCACACATTATAACGAGCTCATTTTTGTTATCAGCGCCACAGTTCATGAACTGCCACTGAAAGGTAGTTTTTTATGGTCTATGTCGTGGTCAGTAACATGAGCTACGTAATCAGGACAAAGCGTCCTTTTCAGGCTTCTACGTATGTAAAGATTTCAGGCTGCAATTATATCCGATCAATCACCAACAAAGTCAATGAGAATATACATCATGAATTCTTGATAAAAGATCGCTTCTCACAATTCTTCGTTCACGCATGGAATTGAAGGCGAATAGTCGTTTGAGCTCTTGTTGCAAATGAGATTAATTATGTTACCATTTGTAGTTGATATAGTATTGAAACTTGTCATTTTAAATCGTTTTCGTTTAACTAAGAATTTCACATCACTTTGCTAACGTCGAAATTCAAATGAGCTCTTTAGTATATCATCAGACTTCTGCTCTTGCTCACTACTGTTGAGAAAAACAGCTTTTATTAAGTCTATCATAAATTGGCGGCGACAAATTGTTGTAAGAAATAGACTGAGTAAGTTTCTGAAGAAATGACATCGGATATTCTTCATCTTCATTGTGAGTTAAAATAAGAGCAATGTTAATATCTACTTCGTGACAATGAGCAGTATGTGAAGTCTGGCACCGAATCTCCTTCACTCTAGACAAATGACAAACAAAGAGAGCAGGCATTGACAATCAATACAAGAAATCAAAACTTTAACAAATGTCGTCTTGCAGTAAAGCTAGATAAATGAACCGCTTCTCTATAGATAATCTGTTCACATTTGGAAGATCATTTATCAATGATATCAATATTGCATATACCTCATATCGGGACAAGATGATACAAACTCTGAATTGCGTACTTGGTGAGAAGTGAGAGATAAAAACATTTGCTCCAACATTTTCTTCCACTTAAATGCTTCCGATGAAATCTAAAATCAATAGATTATACTTTTCAGTGTAAGCTTTCTTTGAAAGAATCTTACAATGTTCTCCACAAGAAATTTGTTCTAGTCCTTGATTATTCGCACATTAAGCAATTATCAATTTTCATTAAAGGTTGGAGGGTGAAGGAAACAGAAAGAGTGTAAAAAATCTCGTGTTTTTTGCTGTGATAGGTTTTATTTATTTTCAAAGTTTTGTCCTTAAATCGTTGGATTTGGTCCACTAGATTTGGTCATTCAGATTTTTTGCAAATATCTTAATTTTGCATAACCTACTCGTTTTCGTGCCTTCAATAGGACGCCTCGATCTTCAATCTAAATGCAGTATGATAGCACATGCATAATCACACAAGTGAAGCCACTGTGCTTTCCTCGTACAGACGTTGATTTTGTATTTATGTTGATAATAAATGGCAATTTAATATTCAAACATGTGATTTTAGTAACATGTAATTTTTAGTTAATTTTAAACGAAAGAAACTCACAAAATTGCTTCTGTTGCCATAAGCGATGTCAGTTTCGGAGTTGACACACAATATTGGAGAGGAGTGAATTGATTACTTTAATTAACCCCCATAATGCCGACGTGTCGTTTATAAAGCTCCTACTGCTGTGTAGATACTTACTAACATTTAACCATCGTTCAGTTCCAGTGTTCGTGATTTTTGGCTTGCATTTTCTTTTCTTTTCATTTTATTTTTTGAGCGCGCAGGCAAGTGTTGCATACCAATACAGAGAATAACTCGAGAAGTATATAAATGCATAAATAATTATTTACATGAGTGATATTATAAGTAATGTCATCCCTTAACCTATTACTACTTATCATCTTATAAAAAAAACAAAATATCAGTGCAACCTAACAGTTAAAAGAAGCAATATTGGAACTCATAAATATTTAAGAAAGATCGTGTAGAGAAAATTCTTGTTAGGTGAATTATCTAACATTCTCGATATATCTTAACTCAATGTAATCAACTCATATTTTGACGTGAAGAGGAATCATTTCAGTTACTGCGATAGAGCTATAGCTTAGAATATTAGAACGTCTATAGACACGTTCACCAACAATATTATATGAGATCTACAAATTTACATGTAGATTGAGTTTTGTTTTCTATTCTGGCATTGTGACAGCTTGCACTGAAACCAACTAATGTATTTGTTTAGGATATCTCGGAGTGATTGAATAATGTAGCATTTTCAACGAAATAAAGAGCAGCAAATGTAGGTTCGGCAAACGAAGGAATGATGTGCTTTGTTGGAACTTCTCAAAAGTAAATCCATGCTGCATGAACGCAGCGAAGTGCAGTGCACCATTTTGCAATATCTAAAGTGCAAAAGTGTAGAATTACATTTGCTTCTGATTTGCTATTTTTGTTTTGCTGTAGTTCATTATAAAATGTCACTCTTACATGAACCGCTTAAAGAGAGGTCTATATGTAAGTTTTCATCTATCCTCGACCGATTACACTATTTAATTCACATTGATGCCAATTGGCTGTGTGAAGTCTTCACCATCAAGCATCAGTTGTCATAGTAATGCAGAATTGGAACCGTGCAGCCTACACCGGTCTAGCATTAAACCGGTACCTGTATTGTTTTTAAGTTTAATTTCGATACTACGCTTTCCACGGGATATTATTTAACTTAGCAATGCATAGTATGCTCATCAATGCATCGTGCTTTATGCATAGGTTCCTCGATTCCAAGGGCATCTTAATTTTGAATTTAGAATAAACCTACTATGCTGTGTTGTGTATACTTACAATATACCTTCTCCATAAGAAATTCAATCTATATCATGATACAAATATGATGAACAAATATTTAACTTTGGTTCGACCACTGCTCCTCTCAGCCGACCATCCTGGACTTACAAAAGACAGTCACATGGACAACCTTCGGAATTGGACGTCATACGTTCCGTTAACAATCGACAAGAAAGAGATGAGTACCAATTCCCTCGCTGACTAAGAGATTGCTTGGGGATAATATATTGACAGATTGAAATGGGTTCATTATAAAGCGCGCTTGATTTCATTTACAGTTTGTCATGAATTTAAGCAAAAAGGAAATTGAATTTCAAAGTGCAAAGATTGTGCGTGTATATTGGGTTCTGTTGAAGTGTGAGATTCAGCTCATTCAATGGATAAAAAGATAAAAATAGCGTATCCAGTCAGTCATGTTTGCTTTGATAGATGTAGAAGAACTGCAGTCAAATGCAGTTTCAACCATCCACAATGCATTTCAATCAATTTGTGACTATTTTTCCTCTTCAAATATTTCGAGAAAAAAATCTGCAGAAAACTAGTACATGCTTGTCTTTGCTTTTTCGATTCAATGTTTATAAAATTATACACCTAGATTCTGACGTTGTTCATGAAAAATGCATGCATCTTTCAAACGTTAATACTTTCCGGAATGGTTTTCAAAGTTCAACATAGCATTTTTTATCTTGATGATGAAATGTTGCTAGAATCATCTTTCTACTTGGATGTCAATTCGCATCAATTGAGTGCAGGCAGAATGACGAGACGGAGGTGCTCATGAAATATCGAACTAATCGAGATGTATTATAAAAAGTTAATCAATTTTCGTTTTTGTCAATATAATACACTTTCATCAATTCAATATAGAAGAGTTTGGAGTCACCGTCTATGTCCGAAAAACGATTGCTTTAAATTTCGATTTCTGCATTCTTCACAGAAGCCCATAAATTATAAAAAATAGCTTTTACAATTTTATCTTAATGAGCTGAATAACTGAATTGCCACAAAAGCATGTCAACATAATTGTGATGTTATCTGCAGATAAGAGGAGAATAAGACAATCGATGAAAATGCTTGAAAATTCTGACTGGCAATAATGCTAAAAAAATGAATTCGATTGAATAACAGATCACATTGTTATAATCGAATTCACTCATTACTCTATTTCTGGCTAAATCAAACAGCATTTTAGAATTTATCTTATTACGGGGTTATAATGGTCGTGATTGGTGGTCCAATGTTACTCAATCTTCGAAGGTTGAAGGTCGGTAGATCTACGGGCATTGATGGTCTTTCACCTCGATTACTGAAATTGCTGTCAGATGAGATTTTGGAACCACTGACCCATCTCTTTGCATTGCCTTTTAAGTCTGCTACAGTTCCTTCAAAATGGAAACTCGCCAACATCAAAGTTATCCCGAAAAACATGCCTGCAAAGATCGACAATCTGCGAAGAATTTGACTTCGGCCGACATTTTCTAAAATCTTCGAAACTGTTGCTGTTCAGTCATTACAGAATGAACTTGTCGAACACCATGGACCAAATCAATTTGGCTTTAGACCCGGAGTGCCAACGTTACATGCCCATATTCATATTCATGATTTTACTACTCGCACGATGGACATTCCTGACAACCAAGCATGCAATGTGATCTCATTTGATATGGACAAGGTTTTTGACAGACTTCATCATTCTAGTCCTCTCTCCTCACTGATGAATGTCAACCTCCCTACCAGTTTCATCCTTTGGTGCATCAGCTTTTTGCAAGATAGACGGCAGCGAACATTGACTACACTACCTCCAGTCATCTGTGTTCATTAACTTCTGGTGTTCCCCAGGACTCTGTCTTGTCACTGTATCTTTTTCCATTCACATGTCTTCCTTACAAGCGAAATATCCGACATCACAAATGACTAAATATGCCGACAACGTTATTGTTGTTATCCTGCGAATAAATAGGCGAAAAATAAAGATTATGCTTTATAAAGAAGGCAACATTTCACTACGTCAACCGGAAAATGTAGAAGTGATCAAAGAAATGAAAATTCTTGGAATTATTTACAACAACAATCTCAAGTGGATCCTTCACACTGATGTGATTGTGCGTGCAGCCAGAAGAAGGATTTTCATTCTGAAGAAACTGAAGAATAACATACCTGCGACATGCCTGATAACTCTGTATAATGGTCTCATCCTGAATATATTGGAGCACTGTTCACCTGTTTTTCTTGGAATGAGTGTCACCAATCAAGATGGGAGAGAGAGAGAGAGAGAGAGAGAGAGAGAGAGAGAGAGAGAGAGAGAGAGAGAGAGAGAGAGAGAGAGAGAGAGAGAGAGAGAGAGAGAGAGAGGAGAGAGAGAGAGAGAAGAGAGAGAGAGAGAGAGAGTAGGTCGACGATGTCACAGAAATATTTGCGGTGATGCCTGTCAGTGTTCCAGTTTCACTCCGTTGTGGATGCGACGATATGACCGCGGTCTAAAAGTCTTACTCCAATTCGAACGTGAAGACAGCATTTTGCATCATCTCTGTCCAAGACGTTTTCAACGCTCTGGATATTTTGAAGTGCTGTTGATACATACTGTACAAGCCGAAGACACAAATCCTTCATTCCTTTCATATTAAGTTGCAGTAATTCACTATCTTAAAATTTCTGTTTTTTATCTTGCTTTTTATTTTGATTATTCTATGTCTTGCAATTGTAATTTTCACTATTGTCAATAAGCGTACGGTATACTACTACTACTATGAAATGCTGGAAATGCTGGAATAATGACTAAGAATATATTGTGCATGTAATTGAATGTAATGCACTTAACACAAGCGTTGTATTTATGACGACATGACTTATTAATGGTGTCTTTAACTTATGGAAGTTATTAAATCGGCTGTGCACTGTGATCATGATAAAGTTGTCACAGTAATTGTTACGCAATAATTTCACGTTGCTTGACAAACAAAGACACCACAGTTATTCTTTCAGACCATTGTCACTGCGTAAAAAATGGCGATTTATGACGAATTTCTATAGCTCACTTTACATTGATAATGATTGCGATGGATGAAGACTAAAGGATGTATTCTATTCGTTTGTTTGATTGATTATTATTGTCATTAATTTAAAATTAATATTAAAGAATAGTTATTGTAACATACTACCACACACGAGACTGATGAGCATTTCTTGCAGTTTATTTATTTGCTTTATTTATTCATTAATCGATTGATTGTCGATTTGCAACGATGTAGCTAAACGACTGACATTATAGCTGTATTATAATTTCCCCCTTGTCATACGAAGTCGCGGAAAAAAGTCCTAAATTCATTTCTTTCGGACTTTCTGCTATGTTTAGAATAACATCCGTTAATAGGATGCTTGTGTGCATGAAGTATTAGTATTCAACAACTTGAATCCATCTTGGAAATGATTGCAGCTATGAGCAAGAAGTATAGTGGGTAGAGTAACAACTCTGACGGAAAAGAGCTGCATGAATTAAACCTACCAAGTTAGCAAACTTGAAATTTCAGTCAAGAAACAAAACAAGATCTCGACTTTTGTATGAAGATTCACATTATAATGCGGTTAATGAAATTTCCTTCATAATTAGTTTAATTTCCGATTAATAAAGATACTTTTAATTATACATTCTTTTTCATTCTTTATGATGTCCTTAACGTTTCAAGGTACTTAGTATATATTGAGGTCTGAGGTTCCAAGTCGCTAGTACATAAACACAGATATAATTTGCAAGAATTTTACTTTTTCAAAAGTGATCAAATATTTTTTAGACCACATGAACGCAATCTCCGCAAAAAAATGAATCCTTCGAAATAAAAATTTTCACCGTATGTTGACAATTTTTGAGTCGACAGTATACTCATCTAAAAAAGTACCGTAAGATGGGGTAACTCTGCCATAGTTTTTGATCGTATGATGCTCATATTCTTTCCTGTTGCATACTTATTTTATTTAAGAGTGACGCTTAGACCAATTGTGTCGTCCACTTTTTGCGAATTACTCATAATTAATTTTATGATAGCTAGCTATTCCAAGTATTTAGGGTCATAGAGGCTAGATGGACTCTCAGAATATGGGGTAACTCTGCCACTACATTTAAATAATTTAATAAAAAAACATAAAAGTCTTTTTATTTTACTGATAATTTGAATTGATGTCTATGAAGTTTCACAAAGTACCTTAGAAAATGTAAGTTGATGAGTTTTGTGTTGCATGGTTATATTATTTATTGTATTGTCTATAATAATTGTGAGGACAAGAAAAGAATATTCCAAAGCAAAAAAGCATTATGTACAAATTCAATCAAAATAATTGTTCAATTGATTAATTTAATTCAATTTCGAGTTAAAAAATTCCTTATAAAACAAAGCTAAAAAAAAAAAAATAAACGTCATAGTACCATTTCAAACCAACAGACCAGACACAACATTCAATCCCACACAACCCAATCCCTCACAAAACACATCCACAAAAAACGAAGAGCCATCATCAGAATCGTCATCCTCATCATCGAATTCGTCATAAAATGAGTCGTGTCGAACTCGAAGTTGTTTCATCTGCACTCGGTGATGATAGTCGCTCCTTCTACTAAGTTGTTGGTTGTAATAACGTTATTTTCCTTTCGTGCTAATCCACCCACTTCTTTTTTTCTTCCCATCAGTCGTTCCCCAACCTTTCTTTGACTCAATTCACCTGACTTTCATCATTCACCTGACCGATCACTGTCTCAACCTGACCGGGAACGGGAAAAACACCTCACGACGATTCAATTCATCAAATGGAGTTTGCCCTGAATCTTGAATGCTGATTTTGATTGTTGCGTTGCGTGGTGGATGGATTGCACAAGGAGAATGAGAAGTAGATAATTTCTTTGTTTTGGGACTACGATCTGCACTCGTCCAATTCGCCATGCAAATTGGTCCGAACGCCAAATTGCATTGAACGGCCGAAACCATCCCACATCCAAAGGTGAAGGAGATCGCTACTATTGGGAGGAAGTGTTCTTTTGTAACACATTTGTTTCCTTTTGAAAGTCATAACGTCGGGCGAAAAATCGAAAAATAACAGGTAAATTGTCTTCAGAAGGAACTTCCTCTTAGAGAGGTCTCTCAATCTCTTCTTCTCGAAACCTAGGAATTCCAAATTTTGTAGCAAATGACCAAATCAAAACCATCCAATTGCGCATTTCTGAAGGAATCATTTAGGGTATCTGCAGGACCTCTCCTGCAACCATGTCAAAATATATATTTGTCGCGCGATAAAAAGACCCATTGGTGAAGCACATTCCATCACACACCCAACCCACATTATAGAGTGTTCTGTATATTTGTGTTCTCACGGCGCTCTACTCTCTCTCCTTCTCTCCTTTACGAGTAGGATTCCTTCCACAGAAATTCAGAAAGGTTTCTCGTGTCGTAGTTGAATATCTGATTCTGCATTACAATAATCCATAATTAAATAAATCTTTGAAATGATCTCTTCGACTCGAGAGCGATCGACTCGAGAGGGGCCTACAGCTCTGTTCCTACTATTTTCTCGAAATAGTCATGAAGTCATGAATGACGAACCCAGTTTATTACTGGTTTTCGTACCTGGAATCTTGATTCCAGACTTGTCTAAGAACTCTTTAAGAATTTGACTAAGAAAGATTTGACGAGGGGAGAGATGGGGATAACCCATCAGGATATTGTTGGATGGTTTCTACCAGAAAACTTTCATCATACAAAACTCTAAAAAACGATGGTCGACCCACCTTTCGACCCTGTCTTAGATTGGGGTCTTCCCTAATGTTCGAACCGGAATGGTAACTCTGCTGCATGTTTTTGATGCTTTTTGAGCCATCTTCCACTTGAGCCTTCTTTTTGTTCGTCACATTCCTCCACGGTCGATTTGGACACACTCCCACTTTACGTAGTTACGACCGCGGCATGATGAATGAATGGACTGACAGTTGTTAAGGGAAATCTGTTCACATAACAGTGAAAGTTAAAGTTGAGAGTGAACAGCCAATCAGAGATCAGCAGTCAACAAACTTGTGAGTGTCAGTAAGTGTTGTTACAATAAAATAATGTGGTTACCCATTGTGGGCAGGTTACCCTCCATTTTGGTACACATTTTAATCCAACTCGGTGCGCACTGAAGGCTTTGAAAACCCTTTCACTGAGGCCGTTGTGTCTGACAAAAATGCCTCTTTTTAATAAATGATGCCTCATCACTCTGGAAGAGTGAAATATTTCTCTCTCTCTTCTGATCAAGCTCTACGAGCGGTCGTGGTACGGGCCAAACCAGAGAATCAGTCCCCTACAAATAGAAAATTTTCATTGTTCCCTCCGTGACTCATGCCTCACTAGAAATTTTAGGCAGGAAGCACCAGCTAAGTCGTTTGTCATAAATTTCGCATGGAAGATCTTAAGGTCATTTTCTACTCTGCATGTGTCTATGCCTCCAATAGGCAATGTATGCGGAAATGTATTTACAGACAGCACGCTTCAGGTAAACTTTAATCAAGATGCTGCTGTATTCTTGTCTGACAAGATGAGAGGCATCAAGTAGAACTCGACAGATGCGCAGTTTCGTAGTAGCCACAGGGTGTACATCATTCTGTGAAAGTCTCACTTTCGGTCTAGTGTTGGGGGCCTGACTACATGTCGAAGGGTCTTATGTAAGAGCCGGAACCTCCCGGAGCCGAGGTAGAGAGTCGGAGCCAGAGCCGTGGTGGCTGGACCATCGCTCCGAAACCCTGGTCGACCTGTACCTACTATATACTTACTTTATGATCGTAGCAATATTTCACTATCAGTTCATTCTTCAGGGATTTATTTTAATTTAGCGCATCAACTCTAGGGCGATCAGCTAATTTGTTTTGAAATTGATTAACTTGTGGATGTTTGCATCATCCACTACCAGTGATGACAAGTATAAAAAGTATAGAAGTAAGTATAGAAGCAACAAGTATAGAAATAGATTGTTGATCTGAAGTTGACGAGAATGGACATTGACTCAAGGTCACGCCAAAGCCGGTGGAACTAAGTTAAGGCATGAAGAACAAATGAAAACAGCTTAGAACCACATATGTGACTAATTCAGCCGTTGACAAGTGCAACCAAATGAAGATGCGTGCGATTTTTCTGCCACTATTGTGTAATGCATAAAGCTTTACTTCTATTCTAGAGATTTTGTTGTTATCAATTTCTATGGCAACAAACAAAGTGACGACATGAAAGCAAGAGACGAAGTGCATGCAAATGCATGTGCATGAGCAAGACTATAACGATAGTTGTTTGCAGACTACTTTAGAGTAGATTCAACGGATGTAATAATAAAAATGTGATGTTTGATAGATTGTTCATTATCTTGCATATACAATTCAACTCTGATTGTGGAAGAAGTAGACTTACAATAGATTTTAGTGACATCTTGCTTATTGTGTCTTCAAACAAGTTCCATTTATACTACATGTCCCCTAAGACAATTTTTGATGACATTTAACATCGACACAAAGCAGAATAACTAATGTCCGATAACTGGATCAAATCATCTTGTATTAAAGTAAATTAACTGGGTTATCAGTAAATTTAGAATAAGAGATTTTCTTGTCTCTCTCTTATTTTTCAACATAAAGATAGAAGTAAATATTTGATATCTGCATGAATTACAATGATCAAAAGGAATGACTCAAAACGGTTACACAAAAAAAACGTTTACCAAATACAAGATTAAAACTCTCGAACAAGACGATATCGTTTTAATCCAGTCATACCGCTCTATCCTATAATCTTCCCGAAACTTTTGGCAAGTGAGGGCAAGAAAGAAAATGAAGGAGACGACTTTCCTCGTTCTCTAAAGAGACGAAAGACGAAATATAAAGAATGAAACATCACCGATGATGCGAAAGTTGCTCGATAAAAAAGTAACAGTATGGTCGGACCGGTTTTAATGAGTGTTTTGCTCGTGAGCTTCAGTCAAGGATAAGGAAAGTGTGACTGCTGAGAGCAAGGTGATATCAAGGTGTAGAAAACATTGACTCGACTTTTTCGATCATTGCAAGTGTGTCATCTTCGTGTGTGTCTTCAATGAAAGGATAGAAAGATGATCCAAATAACTTCACAGTAACGAATGAAGCTCTTATCTTCTGTCAATACGATACGATTATGAAATCAAGCGAAAGGAATGTTGAGCGTTGTTTGTCAGCAGTGACAGGCGTTGAGAATTTGGTAGAATATCTCGGGATTAAATGCTTACACATGCCTCACGGGAAGGCTAAAGAACAGTTTGAACTTTATATGTGCGATCACTGTTAGAATATAAAATTGGTAGAAACTCATGGCTAAGATTTTTTTAAACATGGTTTGATGAAATTTTGAATATTGCATGACTCTGCTGAGTTTCCCATATTGCATTGATACCACAATAAGTTCTTCAAAGTTGATCAGTACGAAGCATCTGTACAGAGTAAAATAATTTACTGATGAACCTGCTGATACCTTTTATCATACAGAGCTGATGTGTTCTCATGTTAACAAATTGTTAAGTAATTGTTGCGCTCTAAACTTTATTGAAAATGTCTTCCTGCGTGACTCCGGATTTATAAAGGGCACTATGATATTACATTTAAATTGTGCATCGCAATTTGAAATTGTAATTGCATTCATTTTAAACTGGCTATTGATAGACCACTATCATTAAACTAAATACAGTGCATCTTCGATTATCCGGATGGTCAAAACCCAATAGGTCAGTCTAAGATCCGGATAAGCGAAATATCCGGATAAGCGAATTTTTAAATCCCATGTTAGCAAAAGCTTGTGGGCTTAGGTCAAAGACATTTGATTATATACCAAGATCCCCGTAGAATATGATCTACATATATCCATATAATCTGTATGCATATATCCATCCTGCATATCTACCTAGAATGTAATACTTGATATATTTGATTCCGATTCTTCGACTGTTTAATGAAATTATGAGCATCAATTGTACATGTCTGCTATATATTCACTGTCGTTCCTATTAAAGCACATAAATACACGTACACAAACAATGACCGTGAACTGAGACCATGAAATGAAAGTGATTTATCAGAGCTGTATCCCAGCTTTGACTAGCATGCATAACCTACTTAAGAATACTCCAATCATTTAGCTGCTTGCCTATTATTTGACTCAGGCGAGAACCGCACATTGAGCAAAAATTAATTGCTGGTAAAGCAAGAGTACTTCGTGTACGCGCTACCTAAAGAGGAGAGGAATGCTAAAATGAACATTTGATTCCATGTATGTACATGTACATGTTTTGATGGAATCACGGAGAATCGAACGGATTCTGAAATTACGTCCGGATAATCGAAATCCGGATAATCGGTATCCGGATAATCGAAGATGCACTGTATCATGAATGAGAATGAGTAAAGATAGAATTAAGGCGCAGTGTTCCAAAAATTTTCGAATACATGAAAGTCAAGAATTTCAACAGACCCTTTATCCGAAAAGTAATTAATTTAATATTTTTTGATTAATTATTGTATGAATGTTTTTAAAGATGAATGTTTTTTAATAGGTTCTTTCATGACTTTAGTGACCTTTGTCACAGAATAATTCGTCAGTTTTTTTCAACAGGTTGTATTTAACAACAATGAAATTAAATAAACAATAGATCAAATTGCCATGCAAAAGATGTGCGGCTGGTACAGCCCACAACATTATGATTAACTTGCAATCACTCGTATACATAGTAGAATGCATGTTTTGAAGAAATAACAATGAAGAATCATACTTAAAGTCTCATGCTTATACAATCATCACAGCGCAGAAAATGATAAATGTGTGAATTTGACCGATGTAAATTTATGCATATATATATATATATATAAATTCATGAAAATTATATCAAGTTCACTGCATGTTACTATATAAGTTTCACGGATGGAGTACAACCGATCATCAGCCCGCAGTGAACAAGAAGAAATTTCTACAGAGGAAACTAAGGATACACTATGAAATTCAAATGTTCAAGGTATAGATGTAGATTGTGACTTGAGGCTTGATAATAAAAATTTTCTTCGATGTCTACACTTTGAGACGATTTCATTTTTTTATTGAGGAGATTGCTTTCTTTTGAAGTGGCTATAAAATACTTCGAAATAAAAAAAGATATGTAGAAAATATTATATAATATTTATAATATTAAATTTTATAAAATATTTTGAAGTAGCTATAAAAATTTTATAATATATATATATACCGGTATATATATCAATGAAACAGTCAATTCCTTTTGCATTAAAAAGAATATATATATATATATATATATATATATATATATATAATTCAAAAGAAATATATATATATAGTAAAAAAATATAGTTACATGTATGTGTAGGAGGTGAGTGGAAAACTTCCTCGAAAGATATTTTCTTCAATGTGATTCATACACGGAAAGTTTTGATTGTCTGCATTGTAAAGATTTCGTCATTGATTAAAGTTTACATAAAAAAATATATGCTGCTGATCAATAAAATCATTTTTGCAAAAGAAATTTATTAATGTGCTTTTCCAGTATTGTGCTGTTTGGAACTTTCATTTTAAAAAACAGTTTGACTTGACCTTAGATTCTAATTCAGCCTTCTGTTGAAAATTTGCATACGAGGTGCATTGGAGCATTCGTTCTTCCCTAGCAAGTATTCATTCAGTAGTATATTTATAAAAGCAGTGCTGTGTTGAAATTAATACTTATCAATCGGGTTGCACCAAAGATGTCCTAGATTATGTCTTTAGGAGTTAGTATATATTATATCAATGGTTTGTGTACAATTACATTGCATTAATATTCGATCAACACTAGTCACTAATTGTCACATTGACTAAGGTTATTCTCGAAATTAATTACAATCACTCCTATTCGACGCCGTATCTTGTTTCAGTTTTCAAGACAAGTGTTTAATTAAAATAGGATACAGGCAATTATCTTCGGACTTCACAGCGTCTTGTTTTCATCTTTTTGCAATTAGTGTCTATTTATTCGTCTTTGTATATTGGATACATTGCTTCAGAACTAAACGTAAAAGAAGGATATTAGAAACGCCAAATCAAAAATTTCTTGCCTTTCCTTTCCTCTTCTTAATATCTGCGACAAAATTGGCGATAATCCAGATTAATCCACTGCAAGACGATAGTCTGATACTCCTCAGATAAGAAATTCAACTGAGGAAATATCGGGAATTCATTACATCACATTTACGTCCAGTTCATATTCTCATTAGGGTATCGTTAACTTCGAAATCAATATTGAACTAGCAATCCGATGCTTTTTGTACATAGATATCCAGAGCTGGAAAAATTCCACTGAAATTTTTTAATTCCAATTCCAATTCCAGAGCAGAAATTTCAATTTCAATTCCAATGCCAGTCGAAACAGTTCAATTCCAATTCCAATTCCATAATGAGATTCAATTCCGATAATTGCATGACGCGCATATGTTAATGTATCTAAAGTTTCCTCGCTTCAATCTAACCCATGCCCGCATCCTATCCTCGTTATTCCTGTGTGCCGTTCCCTGCGTCGTTTCTATGTGCGTTCTCATGTTCATAGTTCATATTTCTTGTGTACATGTACATGTATATATGTAGCCGGTCAGCCTACGCCATTTTCGTTTCGTAAACGAGATATTCAACATCTTGTGAAAAAGAGAAAAGAAAATTAACGGTCAGCAAAGAATCAAACGCTGAGAGAGAGAGAGAGAGAGCATAGAAATTAACAGTACCATAGAAAGTCCTAGAATAGAAATTGCATGAAAATTATGGCACACGCCGGGGGAACGTAGTTGGGGCAAAACGCAAATTGTGCGAGCTGGTTTCCATGTTTTCTTATTTGTATTTATATTTATCAAGCCAAATTGTGATCTGGATTGCTGCTCCTTGTCCAAAGATCATACACAAAAGCAATAGTGAATGTACAAAATACTGCGGCGACAGGATGACAAAGAAAGAAATCCTTTAAAACGTTCTGTGCGTTCATCATTTTGAAATATCGCTCCTATAACCTATCAAGAGTATTATCAGTCACATATGCAACTTGCAATGTCGATTTACACTTACAGAACATACATTGCTCCAGCTTGAAATCAGAGGTCAAGAAATCTCAGAGTATTCATTTTACTTGAAAGGGCTCCCCTGTTCACTATATTTGAACAATTTCCAAAATCTTTACATGCTTTCGAATATCAGCTTCCAAAATATCATCACACTATATCACATGTGTCATTTAATGATTAACTGAAAAGTTCCAGCGACTATTCACTTATCTGAGAAATTATTGTCGGTGAAGAAGCTTTCAATGTGTTTATTCGACAAAAGCGCTAGGTTTCTTAACCGCATGAAGGAGAAATCATCCTATAATTAGAAATTTTTCTTTTGAATTCTTGAGATATTCTTACAACCAGTGCACCGCCAACTTTCAATTATGACTTTGTGGACCAATTTTTAATTCGAATTTTGAAAAATAGTTGTTAATGACTGCTGCAAATCGACACAATATACCAACCCAGGGAATAGTAGGCTATACCACATGAAACAATGCCACCATCTCACTTAATATTATCTTCACAAAAATCCTGCATTAATTTGCTGCCAACAACTTCCACAACCAACTTGGCAAATGGTTTGACTATGATACAATGTTTTAGATCGAATCTGATCTACAAACCATAGATTTTTCCATGTGCCATCATTGTACATAGGCAAGATATCAAACTTTCATTCTGGTGTACTATTATCTACTTCTATGAGAGAGAGAGAGAGAGAGAGATGCGAATAAATCTATTAATAAACTGACAGAAGAAAGATATTCAATGTGCGAATAACGTGATTGTTGATGAAAGAAAAAACGACGATAAAAATAATATCATGAAAACTGATTAATGGTCCATGTTAAAAAAGGAGATTAAAAATTCCGTGATAAGAACGAAATGTGGTCGGGTCGAAAACTAACGAGCAGAGATTAAAGGAAACTCTTTCAATTTTCAAAAGAAAGTGGATTTATCGTCAAGTGTCAAAAATTTGCATAAATTATAGACGATGAGAAATTGAAGCAACAACAACAACTACCAACAACAACACATACGACATCTTCAATAGCTGTTAGAAGAACTCCGTGCTCTCGCGGTGTAACTTGACTACAGAAGTAACAACTACAACTGCCTACCAGCGAACAACAACACAGTAGCGTATGCGGCAACACATCAGCGAGCGCGATTGAAGATTGACGGTATAAGTGACACTGATATTCATGATATTTATGATATTATTTTGGCATAAGTGAGTCCGATCGAATTTAAGTGAATTCAACATCAAGAAGTGAACTGCAAGTTTAAAGTTTTTCTTTTATCGTTGAGTATCGTATTTGTATAACTATAGTCTTGAAAATTAATGTTGTCAATTGTTGTGATTGGAAGTTGAATACTATTTCATGTCATTGCCATTTTAATTGGATCATTAATTATTAGAATAATTTGTTGACACTGTCTATATTGTGATTTGAACTGACAGGCTGCCCTTTAATGCAGAGTTAATTTTCCTCTTTCCAAACCGATTGTTTTTCGTGTGTACAACAATTAAGTTAATCTCCAATTTTTGTGCTTATCCAATCAATAACTAAATTCAACAATTGTTTTATTTTGATTAATTATCTCAAATGATAAATAACTAAATAACAGATTGAACAAAGATGATTGTCTTTTCATTGTTTGCTTAATTGCCGAATTAACATTGTCCGGGGGCCGTAGGCCCATCAAAGTCACAATTAGCACCCTTTATTCAACAATAGAATAAAACTACCTCTGTCGATCTATCTCTCTCTCTTATCTCTGCGTGCAGTTAACACAACGGCCGAATACTGTGATTTCAATTTTTGAACAAATAGATTTATCACAGGTCTATCGAAAAAGTGGAATTGAGGTTTATCAAGGTCAATTCCAATTCCAATTCCAGTAGATTTAAATATCGTGAATTCCAATTCCAATTCCGACTTTTCCAACTCTGTAGATATGAAACTATTGTTCAACATCGCTTCTGTGTGCCTCACCAGCATTGTTTTATTACCCTTATTAATAGCATATCACTTTAGCTTCAACACAGTTCAGTTAGCATCTTTAGAAAAGGTTGCATTCAGGTGAGTGCCGCGGTTTCAATTATAGGGCCTAATTGTTTATTATTTCATGGTTAGATCGTCAAACATTGTTTATGCCCAATGAATTTCAGAAGTGAAAATGGCACAAGTCGAGCTGATCATAAAAAACGGAACACCTAAATTTCACTGAAATTCAATCGATTCTCATATCTTCCAATCGTGTCGCACAACAATGTGCCATACATCATTCGAGAGCTTACATTATCAGATTTAAAATGAGCTATGATAGACTTGTATCCGTTATTGTATCTGCTGAACAGTGCTCAAAATATAAAAATCGCTCAATTCACAAATCACAATTTTTCGATAAGTGAACATGCGATTATAATTTGAATCCGGCACGAGGAGAACGAGCATTTTCTCAGCTCAGAAAATGCTCGTCCTCTCCGTGCCTGATTCATTATCATACTCGCATGTTTTCTTATTGAAAAATTGCGATTTGTGAATTGAGCGATTTTCATATTTTGAGCACTGTTCAGCAGATACAATAACGGATACAAGTCTATCATAGCTCATTTTAAGCTGAGAATGTAAACTCTCGAATGATGTGTAGCATGTTGATGTGCAACACGATTGGAACACATGATAATCGATTAGTGGGTCTGTTTTTTATGATCAGCTCTGCAGTATGATCTTCCGAGATCTGTCACGGCCTCTTGTCAGGGAAGTACGGCCGTTATGACAGAATTACAGCACATAGAATCACATTGGTACATGGAAGAGTGGCCTTTTATTGATCTCTGTTTCATTTGTACATAATTTCATTTACCTCTTTCTGTAAACTATCACGATTTACCGAGTTACTTTGATCATCTGGTATAAGTAGTGTCTCTTAACGGATTTCTCTGAGTGCATGTAGAAGCATCAGGCGACATCATTCATGACAACCACTCTTTCATGTATCGATGTGATTACAGAAATAGATTGTTTAAGCGCATCACTTTAAGCATAGAGGAAGAGACGACCGGTCTAATTCTGTGGATGTGATTCTATGTGCTGTAATTCTGTCATTACGGTCGTAATGATAACTGTTATTCTGTCATAACGGAAACCGCGAAAGAGATCGCAGCTGCTGAGTGGCCAGGCTTTCACACTGAAGGCGCAGTGAATACGTCACACATCATGTGCCGATTCAACATTTCTATCCAATGAAATCATTGGAATGAATTAAGCATGTTCATTTTATATCAATTAATTATGGGCAGTTCATTTTCATCCAACGAAGCAATTGTAGACAAAACTCCCCTTGGTTTTAAGATGATTAAAGAAATGTAAAGTAAATCTCTCTACTGACAGACTTTCGGCCTTCAGGGGCCGACCTGACGGATGACAGCTACAACTACAGTTTTTGTAGGAACTTTTTGATAAAGCTTTTATGAAGGATTGATATAGCCTTTGTGGAGGTTACCTGGTATAGCATTGATTAATCTCAGGTGATATGTTCATTGCTCTTCAGCCTATGTTTGTGTGTGATTGGCTATCGATCTGTGAAGTTTGATTGTTCTTCTATAAAGGTAAGTATTATTTGCAATTGAATGCTTTAGCTTCTATTATTGTCATGTCTCTAGAATTGGGCCATTTGGTGTTCAGACTGACGAGAGAATTCCCGATGTCAATAATTGCCTGTTTTGGAAAGGTAAGAAATGAGTAGCTAGAAAAGTTATTTCCATTGTTGCAACTTTCCAGGATGAATATAATACTAACTTGCCTTGAAAACTTTTTTTGTTAAACAATCTTTTGGACAACTTTCCGAATGCTGCTCTTGAAATACTTGGCTGCCAAAAATACATGCATAAATGTCACTAATTTATCATTTAAACAAGCGAACAGTAAATTACAATGTGGAATATATCTATATGGCATCTCCGTCTCAAAGTGCGTCTTGCTATTCCTGACAACAAATCGGATAACAACTATATTTTTTCAAATGATCGTCTGTATTCTTTTTATGGAAGATAAACAAATTTATCCAGTGTTAGTGAAGAGTTTATCTCGAAAAACACCGACCAAAATTAATTATATTAGAGAGGAAAGTTACTTACAACTAGAGAAAAGAGCAGATACAAATGCAAGCCGGAAGCTTTTACTCTTTGCAGCCGTTTCGAACTTCATACGAATGGCGCCAAGTACTATCGCCGCTAGCGCGCTGGCTGCTCCAAAAATACTGAAAGCCCGGGTTGTTTGAAATTCATCTGAAAGAAAAGAAGGTACTTTTACAAGCGCTGTTTAAAGCAGAAAGTATTCATCGCACTAGACCTTCATTATTGCAAATGAATGTACATTTAGAGCGTTGACACATTCACACTCGTCTTTCAATGCTAGCTGCATATTACACAGAAAGACTTGTGTTTTCCTTTTCTAACTCGATATATATTTGACACGAGGAAAACACAGGTGACACAACCATCTCAGGCTGGTAATCACCAAGTTGGACAGTAGTAAGTGAAACTACAGGCTATTAGGTAAGCCTATCCACAGCTGGAGGAGAAGCGATGCTCTCCTGTCGCATTTTTACTGTGAATCTTTTAAACTAAAATTTTGGCTCTAAGCTCCTGCGACTCTCAGCTTTAGGGTTTTTTACTAGTAGTTTTCTCCGAGCCTTGCTAAATTCGACTCGCTGAAAGGCCATGTATAACCTTTGCATAGCCTGTTTGAAAATGATATCTCTAATGTCAAAATTTTCTGTTTTCTTCGAATTTGTGCTTAATAACAGAAAACAGCCCTATCCTTGAAAGTATGCTAAGATTTTTATATTAACCCGTGCTCTGAGCTGAACTGTGACTCCTTATTAATTGATGAAACAAGCCACACGGGTGATTAATCATACCACACAGTAATACAATTTATTCGCTTACATCAGCAAAATTTTCTACTTTGTTGTGGCATACTTGACATGCCCTTCCTCTATCGTGACATTGAGATTGATCACACTTGGCATGTATGCCTTTCATAGTGAAAAGGTTAAAAAAGCAAAGCATTTGAAAATGAACAAAATTCAATTAAAAATGCATGAGATACAAATAAAGTTGACTGTTATCACAACAAAACAGCAATATTACATGATTGTGATGTCATTACAGTAAATAAGCCATTCAACTATTTGACTGGAAAGGTATTGTTAGTTACCATCAAGCATCCCAAGTAATCTATAACTTAAACCACACTTGGGCGTGACTGTAGCGTAACAATTCTGTCGAACCATGAAGACTGACAAAAATCATGGCATGAAATTTAGGTACAAAAGTAGACCATCCAGAATTATGCAGCACTTAAAAGAAATCAACGGGTTTCATTATCAGTCGGATGTTAATTTTGATCGGAGGAGGAATAAGTCTTCCACCGTGAAAATAGATAAAGATTAATCAACGTTTCGCGATAGGCTTGAACTGGATAGAAGTGCATGGACAACAACGGACGCATTACATTCAGCTCTGGTGGACGTGAGCTAAATCTTTTTATTCAGCTTCTCCAGTTCAAGCTAATCGCGAAACGTTAACAACTATTTTCTCAGTCGAACATTTGCGAGTGTTTCCATCCAATCTAAAAATAGATGATTACTAACTAAATCCAATATTATTTCAAAAAGGTGATGATATAATTACATTCAGTACTGACCCCGTCAATATTTCCAATCCAGCACGATCTCTGATTATAGTGTACTGCTAAGGACAACAAGATATGAATGACATTGTCTTTCATCAACGCTTTATTGCAACGCAAATTGGACCACGTGGATAAAGAACATGTTTAGCTTTCTAACTGACTTGTGCTCAAATCTTTAAGCAGCGTTTTGGTCGGGTAGAGAGGATACTATCGTCTTTTTGGAATTGATTCCTTTCACAGAAGCATGCATGTAATAATCAGGCATCCAAATGGAACTATAAACTATATCAGAAGACCACTTTGTCATGAATAGGACTGATAGTTTAACAAACTAATATAAATTATAGATTTACATCAGCTTTGTAAATGAAGCAAATTAGCGAAAAACTACATCAAAAACACATTTTTCATTCCTTTTAGTTCAGAGGATTTTTCCTGGACAAGGTAGAATCACTGCTTCTTGTCACGTTCCGCTAATGGACATTGTTCCGAGTGAATAACTTATGAGCTTATGGTCTACAATTCAAGCGTATCGAGATTTCATTTTGAAGGAAATAAATCAGAATGATAAATTAGGATGAAGTTCCTTTTCATACCTTATATCTTAAATCCATTCATTCTCGACGGACGTGAGTGACCATTCCACCTGAGACACCAATCTACTCATAGATGAATGAATTTTTATCCCATTTGATAATGGTGCATCAAGAGTTCATCTCAAGATAGAAAATTAATATTGTCCTTTTTCATATTCAAGTGGAATTTTTATGACTTCGGTTAGATAATGTAATTATTTCGTCTATAATTAACCAGAAAGCTGTTGAGAATTTCAGTTGTCATTTTTGTCGTTTTTGATGATCTTGCTTTTCCAAAGTTATTCAAAAAAATAATTCTATGGTCTCTGCATTCTACCAATTTATTTTGTCGTGAATTTGTAATGATAACATTAAATTTGATTTTCTACTCATAAGTCCATGAAAATGTCATGGATTCAATTATTTGGTTCTATACCTGCTGTCATGATTTCTCATTTCGTTATTATCCCGACAACCACACATCTTTTGCATGGCAATTTGATTTGTCACTCATTTCATTTCATTCAGTTTTTAATTGTTCAAGTTAATGAAATTTCGGTTCTGAATTCATGAGTTATCACTATCAAATAATGTCTGAAATATACATGTCATTCAATGATGGAACAGAAACCGAAAGTAAAAAATAAAGCTACCAGCAAGAGCTTAAAATATTGTTTGAAGCATGCTAATTAAAGAAGAGGCGTGAAGTAACTTTGTATGAGCAGCGTTGTCACGATAAGAGAAATGAAATTTTTTAGACAGTTGAAAACAATTGAAGTTAAAATCAAGTAGGTAGCATTCTATGACCATCAGGTACAGGCAAATTGGTATAGGCCTACTTGTAATCTCGAGATTTCGATATTGGAGATATTGGGAAATTTTGAACTCGAAATCTCGAGATTGAGAGGTGACATCGAGATTGAATTCAATATGTTTTATACATTCTTATACGATGTTCTATCGGCAGTTCTTCAACTAACAGACAGATTATTCATTCTTTCATAACAAAGAAAGTTGTTCATTTCACAATTGATATAAAGCCCAGACAATTGCAAAACTAGATCAGTCAGGAGCTTCAAAAAGCACTCATAAACATTCACTCATGAGTGCCAAAATGGTTTTATGTATCCGAAATACTCAACTCTCATTTACCATGCTCTATCCACTCATCTCTCAAACAGTCAAAGACTTTTACGTTATAGGCCCAGGAAAAGTAAGCTTTCGTTTCATCTTGAAGAAGCCACTCACTCTAACGTATAGGGAAACGGTATCGTAAATTAATACGAAGTTTAACTTTAACTTGTGGTCATCGATGATGACTATCCGATCAAAAAAATTGTGTCTAATGTAAAATGAATTCGACATTGGTGCTATAAATGATGTAATAGATGCCAGTGAATAATGATGCTGTTTGTTATGAGTATAGCCTACAAAGACAAGTATGATTGTGTTTCATAATTGTAGTATTACGTGCAATCATGCATTTAAACTTGCAAAATTCTTGATAGAACATTAATTTTTCTTTATCTGACTTTCAAAAATTACATGCACAGTGGATTCATTTATGATTTTCACGCAACTATAAGCGTGGACATAAAAGCGATCAAACAGTTGTTTTATTTCCACAATTTTATGAAACAGACAATAAATTCAATTGAGATCTGTATGAATTGATTATTTAGACAAATTCATGAACCTCTTATTTCTTTGAATGGCATCATATTATAATCCTTGTATGATGTTTTCAACCAAAGAAAGAATGGCATCGAGAATATCGGGTAGATCTCACAAGCAACTGAGTGATTATCAAAGCATCATTCTCTCTTAACTTAGAAATTGTTCATTTTTAACGTGCATCTGGCTTATTTTTTGTTTAATATTAAAAGTAGGGCTGTGCGGAAGCCGCACCTGCTCGCATCGGTGCACCGGGAGTGAGAACCGGTGCACTGACAATTTAAAAAAGTTACACTGAAGCACCTATCGAAGTATATAGGCGAAATAGATTAGTATAGACACTCTAGATTGTCGTGTAATAGTCAATTAAATCTTCAAAATCTGAAATGTAGGGTATCTTTCTTAAAAAATGTTCACATTCTCGTGAATTCAATGCAACTTTCACTGAGTACTAAGAAAATTCTGAAAGTGCCAAAGAATTATACAGACCTACATAGACTTCCTTTAATTTTGTTTTGTCAATGCTTGTAAGTGACTCTCATCATGCCTAACCTGTACGCGTCTATGATAGCTCCAATGGAATTCTGCAAAACTAGATGGAAATAAAAAGTATATATACTCAATGTGAAGCAAAAAATGGTGAAAAATTACGATAACTAAATTACTGAGTCAGTGGCGGACAAACGTGGGGTTTTTCAGTGATTCTTTTAAGATCAAAGGAACATCAAAGGTCAGTCAATATAGCAAAGGAAAGACAGTGCCTGATCAAATCATGAAGTATAGAAATTAGATTCGAAACAGTGTTACCACTATCTACAAATTACTGGAACAAAGTCAGTATCTCGACATTACTCGACTACCAAGCAATCTCTATGTAATGAGATGATGTTATTGGATGCGGAAAATCTTTCTAGCGGATCGGTGGCCGATGGAATGTATCTTAGCAAGATTAGCAACAGCAAGGTACGCAGCATTCACTATGAGATTCTGAAATTTTGAGGTCGCGGGAATATAGATTTCATGGCCTGTAATAATTTATCATGAATTTGAATTACCTAGTTTTCGTCACTTTTCATGTCTTTGTCTCAACATCTGGAAATGCAACGGTTGTTTTATGACATACTAGCAATTTTCAACAGGCTTCATTTTCATGACATGGAAATATATTTAGTTTGAATTGAAATGATAAATAAAATCGAACAATGTTCTTTTAGTTGGTTTTATTACATTGTATGCTTAAAATATTTTTCTCTCCAATTTGCTGTGACTATGCTTGCAGAAAAGATGAGTTAATTATAATTGAAACTAAGCAGTAAAAGATTAATTTGGTCGAAATTCGCACAATTCGGTGCACCGGCCCGAGAACCGGTGCAAGCAGAAGAACCGCACAAACCTAATTAAAAGACTGAGTCATAAATATAGTTCCCATCGACGATCCTAGAAAAGAGATCCCCATCATACGTAAATAGCAAAATATGAACCAATACCAATGGCAAGAAAAATATAAGATCGAAGGATATTTTTAACTTATCGAAATGGCTGAGCACTTTGTATAACATTGTTAATGATAATATATTGCATTTTCAGCATTTTGACTTCCTTAAAAACCGGGAAGGCCTAAACACACTAAAAATTTGCGTATTGCGAAAATCCATTTATATATCTGACAAGAAAAAAACAAGCTCATCACTTAGGATTTTGCGGGATTTATGAGCTTTATTCTTTATGCTGAACATGCTTGGCTCATTCATGATAATATACTGCAAGCACATATAAAGTTCAAATCACGAAAATATTTTCTTCTTCTGATCAGGTTTAATGCAGATAATCAATTCAAAAATCATTGGCATGACGTTTTGACTAAAGCTGGTAAATAGTTATTTTTTGTTTTAAATTTAAGATAGACAGGAGACTAGTGGCATAGCTCCCTAAGCACCAACCGAATTCAATAAAAATAGGATGAACATTATGACAGCAAGCTGCAGAAGCAATCGATGGTAAACGAACGATAGATCGAGTAAGACAAGAAATGGATTTCAAAAATTATCTCTAAATTTTTTAATCTTTCAAAAAAATTACTACCGTCTCCCTATAGAAAAAGTATAAAAGGCAATTTGCTTCTATCAACTTATGGTCGCGTCAAATACCTTGGCATTTTCATAGCGGATTCTAAATCAAGTAGGGAAACATCATTGAGCATTACAATTTTACATAGATCTGAACTATTTTCATTTTCAATATATATATATATATATATAATATTCATTTCAAATAAAATTTATAGATGAATTAGGCGCAAATATGGCCTAACTTACTCAATACTACAGTGCGCTGTAGAAATTAGAGATACAGCCGAATATTGTATGTGATGGCAATAACAAAATCTTCCGTTTGAACTTTTGATCAAATTACGAGCAACAATCCTTAACATGAAATGAATATTCTGCGAGCGTGATGGTTCACAATTAACTACAAAATCCAGTGTTGTTCTCAGAGGATAGGACGTACTGCTCTTGGCGCAATTTATTAAATTTCATATCAGCCATTTATTATAGAATGGGATTGATTATATCCCAATGATTCCTGTAACAGATTCATCTGAATCGAATGGATTTAAAATCAAACTGCATCATTCACACAGTAATTTTAACTTGACTTAAGTTTGTCATCAAAACATTTTACTATTGGAGATGATAAGCTCCTTTAAATGAATAGAATTCATTCTCACTAAGATTTGTGCAAACTTGCAGTGTGTAATTTAAAAGAAAAGATATTGGTTCTCTAATAGAAGACGGATTTTAGCATTCCCGTCATCCATTGAACTTATTCAGTACAATGACAAGAAAGAAATTTGTGGTTGGAACAGAAATTCAAGTCTTGAAAGTTTACAAAGTGTGTCTAACTGTGTCGAACATGAAAGCGCCACTCATCTTCTTGGTAATGAGGTCTCTCATTTTATCCTAAGAAATGTATGATTCACATTCAAACTCAATACAGTTCACATATATATTATGATGATTTGTTTGATAAATCTTCCATCTAGCTCGTGTCAAAATGGACTATTTTTTGAAATGGTCCTGATACTCGGTTTAGATGACATTATCCCACGGAAGCTTCAAGAAAAATTTTAACTACAGAAACGCTCTCATCAGCACTCAAAACCAATGTTTCTGTCATATTTTTATCTGGAATATCAAGTGGGTGCAATCGAAATTCGACCTCAACTTTACAGTAGAATCATAAACATGAACACGACTGCATGCACTCTTTTCACACTGAAAGGCACGAACACTATGTCCAAGCCGCTTACGTCTAACACAGAGCTAGCCCGAAAGCTGTTTATAAATTCATCGTGCGAGCGGTTCACTTAAGTACTTTGTCCTCATTCGATGCAAAACAGTTAACTGGAGGAGGCTACAACAGAAACTGATTTGGTTTAAAAGCTAGGTGAGTAGGTGAGCATGCCTTCTGTCGAAAGTATGTAGTCCTGTGGCCGACTTAATAACAGGCTGTTCTGGACTCAGAGCAAAACCATCTCTTGTTTATGAAAAATTCCTCTGATGAAAGTGCATGTCCGCGCGCGTGTGAAGGGTTGACTGACATGGCAAAATAGCGTGCACTGCTCTGTCAGGTTTAGTTGGGCAGCACACCCGGCACACCGAGCGATGAGGTGATCAAGGTCTCCCGATTGTCTTTTCAGAATCATTCATGCACAGTGTGCATCATCTGTCGACGTTTCCGTGCAACAAAAATACTGCTTATTTATCTTTCATCAAGGATTAAAATGGACTTGATCAATTTGTCGAAATCAATAAGTTATGAGATAAAGTTATCAAATTATCTATTATCCTACACAAGGTCAGCACTAAAAAATAGGGCACGTCTCTTATTAAGCGCAAGCACGACATGAATGATAACCTCTATAGTACGAACCACTTTGCTTCTTCGCGCAAAGAGGAAAACGACCCAATCCGGAAGAAAATAATTTCTAATAAATGTAATCAATTTTAGAAGAAACGAATATATCCTTGAATAATTTGATTAAAGAGCAATAGAATGAAGTTCAACATTTGTGGTCCAAAATCAGAAATTACAATTCTTAATAATAATAACTACAATTCTTAAAATGAATGACTTCGAAGTATTTCTTAGCAATTTGCGGACGGTAAATGAATGAAATGACAAGAATAAACGATTATGATATTAGCGACACATGTTTTGTTTTCCAAACTCTCATGGTATGACATCCTAGATGTGATAATCGTAGAAATAGTTGGTAGATTACATGGAAATTTCTTTCTCAACCAATGATTCTTAGATTGTAAACGAAAAGTAAATTTTCCATCTGATATATTAACATGACGTAGCCTTTTGACATGCTTTGGAATAAATTCGAGAATGTCTTTTCTCTTGTCGGCGCTAATTTCCAGATTTCGCCACCAATCACAGTTCATGACCTTTTGTGTCTGATAGATTTCCCATGAAAGAAATGAATGATCTTATCTGGACTGCTAGTGGATAGTCGCAAAAAACTCCATAGATTTATGTAACTCCATATCAAGATCAATTTGATAGTATCAAAAAACATGCATTGTATGCATATATATTCGTCACGAGTTGGTTGTTGATGCCTGTATGAAAAATCAACAGTTGTGAATATGAAAAAAGAACACTAAAACAATACACAGCGCAAAAAAAAGAGTGATTTTCCGTGATTTTGGTATCGACTGATTTAGTTTGCACAAAGTATTGCTTTGTAAACGAAATCGCCCTCACACAGATGTACGAGAATCATCATCATCAACAAATCATCATCATACAGACAATCATCATCAAGAAAATAATTATTCGGGATGTAGAGCTTTGGTTTAGTTGGACAGGGGACGGCTGAGCAGTGCATGCATATACCTACATGTACATTTACAATTTTCTACATCCATGCATTCGGATCGAGCAAAATGGCGGAGCACAAATAAATGCATTGATTATTTGCAATATTCACCATTATTCGTGGAAAGTGCATATCACACGAATAAGCACGGAACGGCGCCAAAATGAAGACGAACATTTCAAGCGCACTTAATTCAAACACATCGGATGGGATATAGTCTTTGTCCAGTTGACTGACGAATCGGTTAATATAACAAAACATCACTCTTTGCTGCTGCTTATTTAGAATTAGCTTAAAAAAGATATTTTTCTTCTTTCTTTTCGGCAGTTCGTCAACAACAACAACTACTCTTAGACACTACGGGATTTGAGAGTGACAAGAAATGCAATCTTTGATCATGAATAGAATCGAGTTTTCTTCAACATCCGTTCCTTTATTGAATGGAAATAGGGCTCGTGACATAAGTAATTTCTCACTTTTTGAATATCTTACTTTTTTTGCTATTATACTCTAGAAAATATTATTCAAATGACCAGCGATGCGTGAGATTGTGACAGTGTATGATGCATGTCATGCAGTATGTCAAGCGATTAAGAGAATATCAAGATAAAATAGAGGAGAATCTGGTTTTATCGGTGAGTCGTGCTTTAGCAATAAGTTGACACTCAACAATGACAAGCAAAGATGATGCTTTTCACACTGTCTGACATGCATGCATCCTTTTCGGGTCCCCTCCTTTGTCTCAGTTTGATAAATTAAAGATTCTTGAAGTTGTCGTAGATAAAAACTTGAATTGGGTCCTCATGTCTATTCAATCTGCTCTAAAGTAAATCAGGATTTCCAGTTGATTAGGAAAATGAAGTGACTTGCTTCAGAAAAGGAACTTCATCAGATTTACATGTCTCTTCTACATTCCATCATTGAGTATGCGAGTCTGGTCATGGTTGGTCTAAGCAAATTTCAAGCTAAAAGGCTTCGAAAAATTGATAATAGAGCACATAAAATGATGTTCAACTTGCACGACAAGAGTCTCAGCTGGGAGATATGTAACTATGCTAAGTTATTGTAGAAAGCCGCCGATGACGTTGTAGCAAGAAGCTATTCCATCAAATTCAAATAGACAGAGCCCACATTTTGCACCCTAGTACTCCGACAGGATATCGATCTCAGTTTTGTGTTCAATGCTGCAGAACCTTGAAGCGAAAGAAAGCTTATCTTCCTTTTGCAACTGGACTCATCAACGATGATTTAAGAGAGGAAAGCTTTTATTAACTTTTGCATGCCTCATCACAACGATATTTTTCAGTTATGTACCTATATCGTCTATTTTGTCAGTTCATTTTCTTGTAACTTTTGATGATCATTTTCATTCAATAAACGCCTATTATTGCTACATTTTATTTCCCCTTCAATTTCGTCGAGGATTGCTTCAACATAGTTATTGGCCAATGTTTGTTTGAGCGAATTCTGAAAGACGGACGATGTATTGGGGATCGAACTGGCACCCAAAGTTGGAACGCTATGCGCTCTCGCTGGTCTACAACAAGTTTCTGGAATTGACGTATAGAAAATTAAGTCAAATTGCTCAGATCTAAAAAATTCCAGGCTTTATTAACAGCGGGATCGGTTAAGTGAAATAATTTTAAGCACTTATAGATACCTAGATAAATAGGGCATATACAAACAGACACAGACAAAATTTTTGTCCCCAACTTCACGAACAGTCGACAGAAGCATGCTTTGCTTTCATCAATGATTATGATCAACTTGTCAAAATGATAACAATAGAATTTTTTCAAGAAAAGGCAGCTCAAGGAACCTGCACTGAGAAAATGTTCTGTGTTTATTTGCATTATACACTTCATGCTTTACACCTGACGCGCACTCAACACATTGTTTGTCTTGACATTTCAGTCAATATTAGATTATGGTTGCGGAAACAGAATGGTCGTAGATATGGTCAAGATATTCGTATATTGCGCTAGCGCTTTCAACCAGTGTACGGGGTCGCCTGACGATGAGAACCACACACTTGAACGAACTGCCAATATCTTCAATGTGCACAAAAATAAAATTGGCCCCAAAACACCACCCCGAGGAACGCCACTCGTGACATTCGATAAAGAGGACACTGCCCTATTAACTTTGACATACTGGAAACAGGGAACCAAAATACTCAGGGACCACAAATAACAATCAAAAATCCACTATCTATTAGAGAGCGCAAGAGCAAGAGCCATCAACCGACCGTCATACAGCAGTGAGTGACTAAGTGACTATTGTTGGGGCACCACGTGCCACTTTTCATCTTTTTTCAAGGCAATGTCTAGATATTTGCAAAACAAAGCATCATCCATTGGAAATGCCACAAAAATGGATACGTACCACCAACATCATCAAAATTGGTGAATTTAATTCTTTGACATCAATGAACTTTATTCGGGGGCGAAAAATGGAAGTGGGTCAGGGACTATGGTTCTCCCTTACTGTGTCATGAGATGTGATATCGTTATATGTGCAAGTGCAGGTACATACATGCTGCTACGTTGAGACTACATGTATATAGATACATGCAGGTGTCTGTACGACATGCTGTGCCCATAAGAGGTGACCGAATGTTCATATCTTCAAGAATTAATTGAACATAATTCAGCATGTTCGACGTATGAATCTAGATGCATGCATTCATTGGTCCTTTTGCACTTTGATATGCAAGCATCACATAATTATTCTATATTATTTGCAAGATTTAGAACATGTGATGATTGCAAACATCGGTACATAAAAATACAACAGTTTGTATGTCAACAGAAATTATTATTATGGGATAATCTGCTTGCTGAGACATCTCATTGAAATATGCACTTATTGACATCCGTACGTATATTATGTCAGCGCTTTAGTAGTAACAGTGACTAAATTTCTACTGAAGAATGAAGTGTGTCAAATATTGTTGTTAAATGTATGATGAAAAAGAGGAAAATTAAGTTAAATGTCCAACTGCGAAAATGACAGATGCATGAAAGTGGCCTCTTCTTCTGCATCTTCAATCGAACTGATACGTTGAGAAAAAGGTTGTTTAAACACTGAAATAATCCTGCCTCACACGACGATCCTTCAGATGACATGTAACGGTTTTGCTTCAAAAAACTGTCGTCATCTTATTAAGATCCGACACAATCAAATCAAAATCAAACATTTGCGATCTGCACTGTCCGCATCCCAAGCAGCAATACATATACTTCACCGTTGATTCATCACTGGGGTTAATCACACATGGGTAATCAATTAGTGATCAGAAATTAAATATTGAGAGAGAGAGAGCATTCCCACATATCGGATGTCAGAAAATTCTACCGCTCCATATTTACCTAAACATACATATATCATTCCAGAAACTATCATGAATGCGGCGACAACAACCACAGTAACTCTCCAACCAACATCTCATCCATCTAAATTTTCAAAACTTGAAATTCTATGTGAAAAATGCGGCAAGGTCGCTCCAATTGACAGTTCTCTAGAATGCAAAAAGTGCAATAGGTTGTGGCACTTTAGCTGCACTGACCTCCCACGTTCGATGTTGTTAGATATACTGTCTGTCAAAAGTCTTTGCACCCCTAAGATATTTGAGGTTTCAAGCTAATTAAGTGGCAGTTTATTCTTAGCGAATGTCTCCAGTTTAATGTCTTATAATGCTTCACTTAGATAAAAACAATTTCGGTCATGACACTGAGTTAATTAGCTGTGAACACCATTCAGTGACAAGCGGTCGTAAGAATAAAAGTGCGGACAAGCGTCAACAAACGTAGTCAGCAATCATGGCGACGCGTGAATTGAGCGAAGAAAAGCGGTGACGTATTGTCACACTCAGTATTGATGCTAAGTGGTCTTACAATCGAATCGCCAGTCATTTGAATGTTCCAAAATCAACCGTTAGGTATCAAATTAAACGGTATAGGGAGACACATTCAGTGAAAGACAGAAACAGATCCGGCAGACCTTCAATTCTTGCTGAAGACTCCTGTTCTTTCATTACTTCCACAGCTGAAGCAAATCCGTTTGTAAGCATTCCAGAATTACAGAGACTTCTTCGTGAGAGGAATGTTCGAGTGTCCCAGTCATCAATAAGTAGACGCCTACATGATGCTTGTCTTCACAGCTTTCGTCCTTTCAGATTTCTTCCACTTAGCGATAGTCTTAAGCTTGCACGTTTGCAATGGGCACGACAGCATCGCTCATGGTCGGCACTTCAAGAATGGCGTCAAGTAATTTTCACTGATGAAAGTGTTTTCTGTCTCCGTCGTACTGATGGTCGCTTGAGGGTTTGGAGAAAGAGAAATACTCGGTACGCAAACTTCGCTGCAGTACAGACCCAAGAGCGGCGAGGTTTTGGTGGTGGTTCAGTAATGGTCTGGGCAGCTATCGCCTGGAACGGCAAATCTGATCTTGTGATGCCAAACGGTTCTGTGAACAGTGAAAAGTACCGTGAGATTTTGACCACCGTTGGTATTCCTTTTGGACTCAGTGTTATAGGTCCAGGGTTCCTTCTACAGGACGATAATGCTCGACCCCATCGCTGCCGTCTTCTTGAGACACTCCACCTCGAGAATCATGACTACACTCACATGGAGTGGCCGAGTCGCAGTCCCGACCTCAATCCTATTGAACATGTGTGGGACGAGCTTGGTAGGCGAATCTCAAAGCGACAAATTCGAAATATTGCTGATCTGAAATCTGCTCTGAAAGATGAATGGTGCAGTATTCCTCAGAACTCCATTCGTCGTATCATTCGTTCGATGCGTTCACGCTGCGACAGTGTGATCGCAGCTCAAGGCGGTGCCACTAGGTACTGATGACATTATACAGAGTTTGTTGTATAAAATGTATATAATTGTAAATATGTTCAGTATCAGTATGCTTGTATGTTACGTTTCATTTCTATTAAAATGGAAATTGGTAGCATTTCGCAGTTTTTTATTCTCTTATTACATTTTTTGGGAAGAAATTATAGGCGATCCACACATATTGCAGTAACTAAAGTTGGACAAATCTGTCCACATTCACGACTTCTACCTCTGAAAGCTATTATATACACGTAATAAAGTATGAAAACATTGAAAACGCTATTTTTCTGAGGGGTGCAAAGACTTTTGACGGGCAGTATACTTCAAGGAAAGCCTATACCATCGGAAGTTTGCATACCCAAATTACATTGAAAAAAATCCATCCTCAGGAACTATCCATAATAAAAGAGAAGATGAGCAGCTACGATGGCAACTCGACCCTTCTTAGTGAGTACAAAAGACGCTTGAAGCTGAAAGAAAACGAAATAAATCAATTAGTTCAGAACCTGGACAGAGCCCTAGAAGAGCAGAACAAGATCGAAGAAGAAGTGGCGCAATCGTGAAGAAGAAATGAAAGCATGTCTCTCTCCATAAGCATGTACGAGACCCAGTTAACCGAATTTGAGGAATGGAAGATCAATAAAAACCAGGACTGACAACTGCTCAATCCTGATACAGACCAATACGGAAATACTTACATTACTGAGCAAGCAAAAAGAAGAGACGAGAAACGAAATGACTGTAATAAAGCATCTCATCGACGATATCAGAATAACGATGGATTCCGAACCTAAGTCGGAATCAAGAACCGATCCAGCAACCTCTTCACCAACAGTTCATGCAGGCAATCCCCCCACAATCAACACGCAACCTATCATATTGATCATCTGCTTTGGATTTCTGTGCAACTTTGAACAAAGGTTAGACAGACGCATGCTATTAATGAATTCATCGGTGAGCTATACATGTTCAAGAAACAACAAACACTTACTTTGATATTTCAACCTGCTTGTTTTATAAGTAATGTACACTGACACGCCCTTTCTCTTAAGATTTCTATGAAGTAATGACTGCAATATCGATGATGCAATAAAACGGACAATTAATGATCTATTTACATAGCTATGGACATGAGAAACAGTGACGAATGATTGATTTTTAGTGGAACTGATAGACAATACAACAACGGTCTCATTCTGCAAGCATTCCTACATATCGGAGGTCGGAAAATTCTACCTCTCGTGTTCCATATTTACGTAACCATACTTTCCTCATATCATTCCAGGTATGTGAAATTATTCATTTGAAATTCTGTTCTTGAACATGATGTGTTCTGTGGGTCTCTCCTGTTTCCCAATGCTTGATCTAATGGATCCCTCACTCTTGCAGCACATAATGTTCAATCATTTATACATATACATTTTTTCATGTTAATAAACCGAACCTCCGATTAAATAATGGGGTTAATAATCTGCTGTTATGAAGCATGATTTGTAAATGAGACATTAATAACATTTATTGATTCTTAAATAAACATGCATTTATCATTGCCATGCATATAAATATCATGCTTTTGAGATATATTTGCCTCCTCTCCTCATTTGCTTATGACATTCCTTCTTGATCATTCAATCATGCATACTGTATTAATGATTATGTGCCATGTGCTCACCCAGTAATGGCGATCTATAAATATACAGTTATTATTATTATATTCACTATGTGATGAAACTGATAAATATTCATGCATTTGCTAATGTATCATGCTGACTCTCATCTATGTAATTTGGTTGTCATCATTTCATACTCATGCCTTCATGCCGTCTTATTCATGCTTTTGTATAAATAACATCATTCTAACATTGAATTTGTAATTTTGCACCAGACATTTTTCAGACCCGTTCTAACGCAACATCCGTCAATATGCTTCTTACTCGCATAAACCTCTCCTCTGCATCAAACTTTGTTCCTGTTAGTGGTTGCCGCATTCCTTCATTCATCCACGCCATCCTTTTCGTAAATTCTCATTTCATGTTATGTTACTTTGTCATTATTTATCATCACCATAAACTCTGTTTGTACCAAAATTTGGTCAATAAACTTTTCGAGTTCTGAGAGAGAGATGCGGTAACAGACGAGGTTATGACGAATGCTTTTGTCCTCATTGCCCTGACGAAATATAAGACTATTATCATTTCCTGGTTCAGTACTCACATCTTAACAAATTACGTCAAAAGATATCTAACTGAATTTAGAAACATCACCAGCACCAGGATAGAATTCAATCTCATATTGAACAGCAGTGGCGACATCATAATCTATGTTCATTAAGGAAGTCAACAAGAGATAACTATTTTACATTGTTAAATGATGATTGACTTAAATAATCGATGAAACATAAATGTCTGCCATGATAATGCAAACTGGAATCGATAGCTATGCTGCATAGACCGTGGTTCCACTGAAACAATGCATTCTCGGTGCACCTTGAAATTAATAACTAGAATAAGATATGTAAGTTGGAATCGACATTTGCGTAGTGAAAAGTAAACAGGAGTTCCCATAAAACAATAGATTAAATTGATATCAATTGTTAGTTAGAAGGCGATATGTGCGTCAGAAGCGATAGCTATGTCCTACAAAATAAAACACGTCTTGATCATGCAGAACAAAACAATAAGATCGTTTCAAATTCGTAATATAGTGCAATACGTAGATGTTACAAAGTGAGACACTGTTAGTTTCATAAAGAATGTGTCCAATGGAATTATGAATATCGATCAGTCGATACTATCAATGTGAAACGGTTAGGAAATTCAGACTGCGTAAATCAACTGAATAATTGCCTAGGCAAGATGCAAGCAAGGTCCGGATCAGCTTCATATATATACATTTCACGAAATCCTCTAATCCTTTGTCATTGCAGGTGTGTTGAAATATTGATTCAAAGTACAGTAGCATATTCTTAACTCGTACATACATGTATATCCACCAGTTAAATTAAAACTCGCGTTCTTAGCGTTTTAGTCACGAATAGATATAGATATCAACTTCTATACATCGATGTGTCTTTTCTGTGAATCAATTGACCCTAGAGTAATAATTCGTGACTACTTTGTTGTGTTATATTCGAAATTCATTTTCTGTCGGGCCCATGCAAGACGACTCATAATAATAATTAATAAAGAACGATTAAAGAATAATTGTGGACGTGACTGACGAAGAATTGAATTAATATTGAAATAACCATCAAACAAAATAACTTTTTGAAAGTATGGTTTGAATGATTCCTCCTCTCCTTTAAAATAATTCAAATCCCGCTATACAGTTTCAACAGAACGTCAGACATATATATCGCGCATCCTTGCTGACTACATTTGTCTCTTCATTTCACTCCGCATGGTATTTTCATAAATTTTGAGCTCATTTCACTGTAACTTCATTTGTATATGTTTCCATTCAAGTTACGCATAAATAGGCTTTAATTGAAATTCCATCTCATTGTCATCTCGAACTTGGGTATTTTCATATGAAAATATAACCCTTTGAATTTTGAATTTTGAGAGAGAGAGAGAGAGAGAGAGAGTCGCTGTATTGACAGATATTGCACGTGATACAGCAACATTATAGCCTACATCTAGCAAATATCTAGAACTACTGAAGTTGTCGGATATTTTAGTTATATGGGATCGCAGAAAATCAGTAATGGTCTTATTTGCAATAGATGGTGTAATCTGAAAAATTTAGAAAAATTGTACATTGGCCTGTATAACGACCCGATGACTCATATGGACATTCGGTCCTATCTGTGTCCCGTATCTCATTTATGTATCTCGTTCAGTCCTGTCGCTACAACTTGAAAGTATGTTTCAATTTTAAAACATCAATATTGCAGACACACTATGTAAGCTTTTAGTCCTTGACTCTTTTCGCTTTAGACATTCCGCGTGCCACGACTAGTCGCGTTGCTGGCGACAAAGCTTTGAGGTTCAAGAGACTCTCAAAGCGCACATTTGGTGCAATCGTACATTACATTCCACGGTCTAAAAATTAGGAAATATGTGGAGGAAAAATGTAACTTTGACTTATAGTTTGCTAGTCTGTTGCACTTTTACGCATCGGCGGATGAAATTTCATTAGTCATGCTCACGAAGAAATGGTTGAAATGACAATTGTATTGAAAACAGTCTTCTGGAGGCAAATTGTTTAAGAGACTGATTGCTGCTACTTTTTGTTGTACGAAATTCATGCTATCAAACCATTTGATACACATGGCCTGAAATGTCATGAAGATCTTTCAATTGCAAAATCTGTACATTTCTCGCCTCAGTGATAAGGAATGATGAAACTTTTACATCTATATTTTCGATGTAGATTTTCGCCACCGGCACATAGTCATGCAGTCTTTTGCACTGTTATGCTGCTCTATATCTCTACAATCTAAGACTTCTCAGGAACTGATATTTCGTAATTGCTTGTGAACAGCACCGAGTCCTGATTGAATGAATCATGCATGAACAGATGCCATACACATTGTATGCGCTACAATAAAATAGCAATTACATTGTAATAGCATGCACGGGTAACGGCACGGAAATTACGACAAGGTACACGCGTCATATGAAAGTGATACAAATGTTAACATTTCACGCAGATTTTCACTGCAGTCCACTTCGACCGGTAGACCTTGTTATTTGAAGCTAGTCCGTTTCATAAAAAGTGGATCATCCTAAAATTTGACTAAATAAAACATAAGTATGATACAGAAAGCATTTTTCATGTTACTTCATGTCCCTAATATATGTAAATGTCCTTATATAATCTGATAAGCTATGATACAGTAACGGTTCTTAAGAAGCTAATATTTTGTGGCCCTACCCTTATTGTCAATGACATTACCAATTCGTCTAGGCATTGATTCGATGATATCGTTGATTTTTGACTGATCTAACTTTCTCCACTCTCTTTTTAACAGTGACGAAGTTGTGATACGCCATCTGTAGGTAGCAGTGAACGACGAACGTTACGTTTTAGAATACTCCATACATTTTCTATGGGATTCAGATCAGGAGAACGAGCTGACCAAGATAATGTCCTAAGCCCTAATTGAGACTTTCATAAGTTGACTCTACTACTCCTGTGACACGTAGCATTATCATCCATAAATAACCAAGTCGATGGATCACCAAGTTGATCTGTCATTTGGCCAATGTTCATTCGTAAAACATTCACATAGCGTTCAGAATTCATGGTTCCTTGCTGTATGTGAAGTTCAGAGCGGCCATTGGTCCAAATGCCAGCCCAAATCAGTACATAGAGTCGCACCACCTTGTACCCGGGACGATGTAAATGTCTCGGAATTTCCTGATCAGATTTTATCCATAATCTCAATCGACCATCACTATCCTTCAGACGGACTCAATAAGTCTTCTACGAATAGTGGACTTAGAAATAGACAAGACTGGTGCAGCCATCTCAGTTAACGAGAGACTTGGATCAACTTTAACAAAGCTCAAAATTAGGCGGTCTCTACGTTTGGATGTTTTGCGTGGACGGCCAGAGCCCTCTTTACGACAGAGTCGAAAATCATCATTATGCCATCGATGCACATTTGTGTAAGGGACATTTAGTCGCTTGTTTGTAGCTCGCAAAGATAACCCTAGTTCTAGCAAGGCTGACACTTTGCCTTTTGTGAATGCGATCTCGTTATTGTTCATTTGTGCTTTGTATTGTTTTCAAACGGTAAGAGATAGATTTCTAGCTGAAAGCAATCAGGAGTGCTGCCAACACCACCGCAACGAAGTCAGGAAGCTATGGAACATGAAGTCCAGTTAATCACATGTAGCAGTTACATTATTGTTGATGAATAATGGTGCTATACTGGCTCTGATTGACCGATTTTCTTTATTTTTGTTTTGCTTGATAGCTTTTGGCTTGTAGAACAACATATAACATAACAAAGGAAACAAACGTAATTTTCTAAGAGTGAGGTATGATTTTATGTAACATTGCTAAATGAAGATCAAATTATCTACTACTTTTTTTATCTATAACAGGAAAACAACTCAATATTCATGCTTGAAATTTCCAACAATGATATTAGTAAGCACAACTGACATATCTTCCAAATTTCAGAGAAATTCGTTCAAGTTTGGCGGAGTTAGACAAAGTTGAAGTTAAGGCGATGTTAAAGGGTGATCCATTTTTTATGAAACAATCTGTAGTTGTTTGCTGTGGTGCTGTGTGACACTTCACAGCTGCAGATTGCAAACTTCATTTTTTCAATTTTCCATGTTGAATGAACAATTATTCCCACTGAATTATTCGGAAGCGAGGCGTCATAACATATCCCGCATTTACGAATTACAAGCAATTGGTCCATTATTAGTTATAGGTCCTATTAGGCCTACTATATAAATTTTATTACTCATAAATAAAATAGGATTCTGGGTGTAGATCATTGTATGATACTCGCTTTAGATTTGGCGAGCCTCTTAATGTAGGCAAACACAAACATTTTGAGCAACTTGATCCACATTCAACCATATTATCACATACATTGCCGACATTACAGGCATGACAATAGCACATGGACATAATAGGAAGACTAATAAGAAAACATGTCCATCGTGTGAAAAATTATTATTATTATTCATAGATTATCTACCGGTAGGTTCTTACAACATGAATTGTAAGAAATAATAATTTTCTGAAAAATATCAAATATGACAATTCAAAAAGGAAACAGTCCCAAACAATTGATCTTTTGTCTTACCGATCACTTCCCATAAATGTTTCGATCTGTTGCTGACATCATCCAAGACTGAATCTTGGGTTTTGGTCAATGCTGGGTTTTTGAAATTTTGGATTAACACAAAATTGCAAAATCATCCACAAAACAGATAATGCATGTATCTATAAGGTGATGCGAGTAGTGACTACGTTTCAAATGTTTCTTTATCTACGATATCAATAATGAGCACCCTCACACTCTGCTTCTCAAATCATATATGCTTCTTTATGACAATCTTTGGAATGGCCGGGTAATCTTGGATTCTTAGTCATATCAAATTATTCGAAAAATTACTATATGACAGCTTCTTCGACTAGTAGCGAATACAACACAGCTTTACATGGTTGTATTTTAGGTCGATGTATACATATGACAATCAACACTTCTGGTAAATGAGACAAATTTTCAATAAGTGTTAAGAAAGATTGAAGAAAGGAAGCGTTTGGATTTCTAAGCAAATTCAAAGTACAGCACACTGCTCACATGACAAACAAAGAAATCAAGAAAATTGATAAACAGATAAAAATATGTAGGCCTACTAATTGAAATGCACTTAAGTA
Source organism: Prostheceraeus crozeri (assembly GCA_907163375.1). NCBI lineage: Eukaryota > Metazoa > Platyhelminthes > Polycladida > Euryleptidae > Prostheceraeus > Prostheceraeus crozeri. Next base: position 302,834 of record CAJQUW010001810.1, read on the forward strand.
GAAAAATCAAACAGGTATCTGGCAACATACACCTGAAATTGACGCTGTCGTCTGGAAATTCTCGAAAGTTCGATGAAAACTTCTTACTAGTTGGCGAGGAACTGTCGGTTGTAGAAGATGATTCCTGTTGATCTCAGCTGACCTAAACAACTTTCAGACAATTCTCATTCGGTATTCATTCAGTTTTCAAATTCCCGACAGTCACAATCATGCTCGTGAACTGTACGATGACAACATCTCAAGAATCGCTCCAATCTAGTTTGTAAGAGACGAAACAATCCGATAACCACTGGCGATGCATAGTCCAATAAAGATAAAATGATGCCTTTGTATGTGTGCATCAAAATATTGCGAGACATCATGTGGCGTAGGACACGAAGAGCGCACACACAACTATGAATTACACTTCCTGAGTGTTTCATCAATACGAAGATTCCATCTCGGCTTTGAAGATAATGTGACTCCTGAGATTTTCAGCTGCGATGCATTTTGTAACTCATGTAATGAGAATGTTTCCATACTTGATTCATTTCTTTACAGCAGCAGCAACAATCCCAACTGTCCCACGGTCGATAAGCTCCTTAGTGTAAAAAATATTAAGAAGTGGATTAATAATTGAACCTTGGGAGTACTCTGCTCCTTATTTGCATTGAATTGCTAACGAAATTTCCCAAGCGCACTGATTGAGATCTGTTGCATAAATATGATTTAATCCACTGAATAAATAGTTATGGAAATTTCATTCTCAACTTATCTATGAGCATTTTGTAGGACCCAATAAACAACCAGTAATCAATGACATGAACGTCACACCCCTGGTACCTTGTGTATCAAGTGATAAAGTAATCATGTCTAAGAGGTGAATCAGGGCACATGTCGTCGAGAAATTTGGTACAAGAGCACACTGATTCATCTGAATCTGATTCGTCTGAAGTGTTGTAGGAAATATACTCGTACTTCATAAGAAAGGTGGCAGATCTTACCTATATTAGTCCGCATTCTGACTTATCAGAAACCAAATTGCATATAGGTCGAAGAAGTCGCTTCCTTTCAGGTAATCATTTATTGATGCAATTTTGAATCTATTCGAGTCTATTTGACGATTTTGATTCCATCACTCAAAACTTTGAAATCTGTGGCAAAATTTGTGCTAGATATCACACATGATGTCAGTCATCAAGCATTTTCGTATTTCACATGTAAAACACTTCAATAACGTGGCCATGTTTTATATAATATCACAAACACTTATCATGTGATTCATCAAACTGGCAAGCGCAAAGCCTGGGATGACACACATTTGTTTGCTCCTACGACTTATGGACAAGTTCATGTTAAACATGTGCTTATGAACTGATCGCCAACATTCCGAGCCAATATTTAAATAAGGACGTAAATAATAATGTTACTGACTGAATTGTCATAGAATCGCTATTTGCGATGGTGTCACATTTATGGTGCCACCTGGGTTCAGACAATAGAAATATGAAGTAAACCAGAGACATTTCGAATGCACCCCGTGATTGCAAGAAATATTTCCGAGTAAGTTCATTACAGATTTCAAGAGACATTTGTTTTAACAGTTTTCATGACAGATTGCTGGCAATGGCGCCAATTCATAACCAATATTGTAATTGCTATGAGAAAGTTCATTATTGTCGAAATTCTCTATTATCATCTCACTGTCGCAGTTCTTTCTTCATTCTTGTTTTATTCTCGTTATATTCTACTTCAAATAATTTTCATTATGAAAATTGACCAGTCCAGATGAGCATGTTTGCTATGAATGCTCCTTTAAGTTCTACGGTGAGCAAATAAATCAGGTCATCTTTCATATCCACTCATTTGCTTTCATGCTTGTTCAGTAACTGGCTATTGCAAAACCTATTTTCCTTGCACTACTATCATTCATTACTTTGACTGAAACCTGAGTGAATTCTAGACATGCGCATTGTTTGATTCTTTCTAATATAGATATCAAATGTTTTTATCCTCTATGAAGCCAATTTTAGGAAATTGCTATATTCATTCTTGCATGCATGTACATTGTCAAATGACGATGCATGATACCTAAAAAAGCTGAAATTTTTTTGAATGGCTTTCTCAGCCAAATATCAGGATGTTTTAAGTCTCGAGAGAGAACAATAGGCGAACTCGACATTGATCTTGAGGCTATCACGTGAAGCATCCTTAAAATAATTACAAATTTTGAATTTGTTGAAAGTAAAAATAAAGCGTACCATCTCACTTGAGATTATTGACTTGATAGTTTTCTTTTTCTTAAAATGCAATGCGTGATTTAAAGTTACAAAATAACAGGACTTCTTTTGGATTCTACAAATTCTAAAAAAATCATTATTCAATAAAGGTTCTAATGAACTAATTTCATCATGAAGTATGTAATATAATATACTAGAATTGAACGATTAACTTCATTGATGGTCCATGAGCTGCTGACTACATCTCGTCGAATAATAAGAGTCACGATTGCCAGCTTCCGCTCTTATTGTATTCACAATAATCGAGCAATATCATGATTCATAAACAAGCTTATTCAGAAAAGATTTCCAACTGTTGATATTCCGTTAAATAAACCGAAGCGGCCTTTTAAGTTATTGGCATTCATAGTACCATATTGTATAAATTATGCAGAATGAATATTTGCATGTATAATCAGTTCAAAAGTGTGTTTCCCATTAGAATGTGATGCACTTTCTCCAAATTTCTTCTGAAATTCTGATCAATCTATCTTGGCAGAGAGGAATCCGGCTAATCTTGGAATTCATTGCTATTTAGACAGTCTAGTCAGGAAAAACTTCACAGGTGTATTTAGCAATTATGCAATAAGCATACTGCAGCGAACAAGTATGGTGATTAACATAGCACTGAAACGAATTTAGTGCCTAAGAATGGATGCCAACACCTTATTTTCCCAACATTACGTGATAGAATAGCGTAATGCAATCTTATATCTGCTTTGTAGTACAACAATTGCATGACATGAGTAGTAAGCAAAACTCCACTTCTGGACCGCGCAAGATGGCCGCCGTCGTGGCTGCGTCCCCCCCCCCTCTGGCACGGTAGAGTGTCGTGGTCGGCCGCCGTGGTGCTTCGTGTCTGAGTCCCCCCCCCCCTCTGGAACGCTAGAGGTTGTGGTCTGTCGTGGTGTGCCGGCCGGGTGGGTCCACGTTCACAACATGTTCGCTGACGTCCCCCCCCCCCTCTGCAACGACAGAGTGTGAGACTCGGGTGCGTGGGTCCGACCGCCTGGTGGACGTGGGCGACCGTCTAGGTGGACGTGGGCGACCGCCAGGATTAGTCTTGAGGCTATAGTGTGTGATGTTTTTGGTGTGTAGCGTCCAAACGAAGCATCGGATGAGAAAACGGAGGCCAGATTCGGAATCTACGTGAAATTTTGGGTTAGGAAGGATGTTTCCAGCGAAATCGGAGAGAAAAAATTTTCGGCTGACGTCCCCCCCCCCCCCTCTGGACAGCTTGCTTCGATTTTGGCTTCTAGTGGACGGATTTTGTCGTGCGATAGCTCGTTTGAAAGCTAAGAGTGAGACAAATTCAGTGAAAGAATCGGCTTGTTCGTATCTGCCTTCGTTTACATGTGAGACGCCATTTAAGATTTTGGGACATTGGTGAAAAACGACAGAGTTAGAATTTGGGACGTTTTGGGCTGTAGCTTCAAAACGAACTATCGGATTGGTAAACGGATGCCAGATTTGGAATCAACTTGATGTTATTGTCCAATGAGGATCATCATCCAATGAGAATCAAGCATTTCTTTATAAATAGCGAGCCTTCCACAGTGAGAATCATTCCATCGTTGAATCACACGAGTGACGGACGCACATTTTCTCTCTCTCTAGTTCCCTGTTCTATTATCCAACTAAAATGGTAAGTCGCTACTTCCCTCCCTCTCCTCCCTTGAACGTAAACTTAATACAATCTTTTTTCATTTTCAGGCATCTACTCCATCTGCTGCACTAGTAGGACAAAATGGCGGTCAAACGTTACAAGGTTCGCTACGGTCAGATCATCTACAACTGAGGCCAGTGGAAGAAACATCCAAGGTACATAATCCTACACCGCTACAGCGTAAATTTAAACAAGCCTTGCGTTATGATGATCATAGCGTAGTACTCCAAACGGGAATGCTCCCTTCCACGGATGTCAAGATAATGCACAATCAGTATGGGGACTACATACTGATCCCCGTGAGTCCGTACATTCGCCACCAACTTGATATTATTGAGGAGTACGTGACATTAAATATGGACATTCCTACTCCTCTTGCTCAAGAGTGGAAGGCGAGAGATGACAAGGATACTCCCTATAGAAAGATTTGGGATGGTAATCACATTTGCCTACCGGTATCACATTGGTGTACTTACTATAAGAAGGAGGGAGATCATTCAATACCCATCAGATGTGATGAGCTCGGAGAAGGTACTTGGGATATCCTTTTCAAAGTGAATGGGCTATATTATGGTCGACACAAGGATAATAAAATAGCCTCTCTCTCCATGCATATGGAATCCATCCTATATATTCCGAAACCACCCAACGTGGACGACATAATTGATCAAATCCTTAACAGCAGTGGTACGAAGCGCAAGTCGGAGAAGAATGCTACATCAAAACGCAAATCAAAGAAGGAGAATTGCTAGTCCTTTCCTAACTCTACCCTATGACAATTCGCTTATGTGCTTTGAGTGTCGTAGACGTGGTCTTATTAGATACATTTTACTTCTTCGTTGCCATCATATCATTTGTGTATTTTGTCGTGAAAAGCATCGATGTAATTCTTCATTTTGTAATATGTTATAGAACGTTTCCTTAGATGTGTAAATTTCCGTTTTAGGCTTCTATCATCATTTTTATGGATTGTGAGGGTGAACCTGTACAGGAGCTCAGTGCTATTGCTATGAACAATTGGACATATCAGATTGTTAGTGTCTATCATCAACATGCCAACTGCGATCCCAATGTTGATCAATGGGCGAGAAAACACATTCATGGACTTAATCTGAAATATTTGCAAGACTATGGCTTTTCTTGTGAGAGTGCTCTTCTTATTGACTTTAAACGATGGTTAGCTGCTTTCAATGTTATACGCATCTTTTGTAATAATCCTGGTAAGGAGAGGAAAGTATTTCCCAATCTAATCATTGATGATATTTTGCTCCCACCTTGGGATAGTAGAGTGAATCAACATTATCATGAAGTCACAAAACGTTTTAAGGATTTGTGTGTTCCTATTTTGTCTGTTCGTTGTAGTAGCTACGTTCATAACCAATGCTTCTTTCCTCCTTACCTCAACACTGCCAAAGTCCTGTATGGTTATCATTGCTCGCTGTATGATAGTTACCAGCTGTATCTATTTTATCTCTTTCAAACCATTGATTTATAATGCATGCTTGTTACCATTATTCAATAAATGTTACTATGAGAAGAGTTGTTGTTTTCATGCAATGGATGGGTTAGATAAAGGGCGATCATGTCTTTCTCAAACGACTGCGGAACATTACGTTTTCATAGGCAAAGTTTAAAAGGAGCTGTTCAAGATTATGTGATAAAATTTCATAAAGATGAGACCGACATCGAAGCAGTGGTCGATGATGCTAGCACTCTATTTCTAGAGTTAATGAATACATTCTCTGATAGCATTATCATGGCGCGATTAGTTGCGAAAATTAAGTTTAGTCATTTTGGAAAGGAAGAGGTGGAAAGTCGCTCTTTCCATTTTGCTTCTTATTCAATGGAAGTGGTAGATCACCCCCAAGAATTTTTTAAAAGACATATGATAAAAATTGCTGAACGTCTTAACGCATTTAACCATCATGGTAGCAGTCTAGTGATTGAAGCGATTTCAGATATTCACATTCAACTTTCCATAAAGAAAAATTGAAAATGCAGTGGTACTTGATTGTAGCACAACTGGTTTTCGAGCTATGTCTGCTCACTCTCGAAGTATATTCCTTCTGTACATGCGTCTATTATTTAGAAAAGGCTAGCAAATTCATATCTTCAAAAAGACTTGCTATAGACATCAGTAACGGTGAAACTATGTGTTGCGATGTATGTAAGCGAAAGGATGGAAATGAAAAGCGCATCTTCAAGAGATGTAAGCATGCTTTTTGTCAACGCTGTTTCATACGTAATTGCATTCAACTTTGCCAATGTAACCACTGTGACATTGCTCATTTCGAGTGTCACTTATGTCGCAATAGTTAGTACCTATGCAAATGTGGTAAAGATAGGTTTTAGCAAAGACTAACACGGAAAATGGCGAAACGTAAAATGACGAAACGTAAAAGTCAAAAGTTTTCTTCAGCCATTCAAGCTCTCCGACGAATGAAAGCAAATCAGCGATACAATGCTATACGACATGCTAACGATAAATTCATTTGTGAAATTATTTCTCATGTGAGGAAGTTGAGGACGAAGAAATTAGCGCCAAAACAACGAAAGTTACTTAAGCGATATGCTACGAAATTGCGTTTCATCTCCAATCCTAAAGTCGCCCTTCAAAGAAAGAGGAAAACTCTAACACAAAAGGGCGGTTTCCTTTCAGCAATACTTCCAATGATAGCTCCTGCCGTGGGCAACCTATTGGGAAATATCTTTGGCTCTAAGCGTTAATTATGCAAATGTTGAGTCTCAAAGTAATAAAATGGATTTCAGACTTCAATGTGATAAAGTTCTGACTGTATCAGGTCCATCTCATGCAGGTAAAACTGTTTTCACGCTGAATTTATTGGATAAAAGAAGGGAGTTGTTTAAGGAACCTATCAATCGAGTGATTTGGTGTTATGGTATTTATCAACCGTCGCTGTTTCAGGAATTGCAAAGTCGCAACTTTATTCGACATGAAGGAATTATTCCAGTGGATAAACTTCAGTCTAATGATGTTGTTGTATTGGATGATTTATTAAAAGAAAGTAAGAATTCAAAAGATGTTACAGATATGTTCACTCGCGCAGCACACCATAAAAGGTGTTTTATCATCTATATTACACAAAATTTGTTTCCTGATGGAAAAGAAGCTCGTACACGAAACCTGAATACACACTATTATGCTATTTTCAAGAATCCGCGAGATAAAAGTCAATTTGAAATTTTAGCGCGACAAGTTGCACCCAGAGGATCAAAAGCCTTAATTGAAATTTTTCAAGCAGCTACTGAAAAACCATACGGTTACTTATTCATTGACTTTACGCAAGAGTGTCCGGAAGAATTTAGATTTCGAAGTGATATTTTGAAAACTCCCATGATTATCTACAAACTATGAGTTCTTATTCTCGCATGATTGTTATTCCTCAGGATGAATATGTACAATTGACTGCCATGCAGCAAGTAAAGCAACCTCTTGCAAATCAAATGTATAGGAAAGAAATAGATTATCAGCAAAATGTTCACATCAAAGATCCACATCGTGCTGTATTATTACAATCGGAAACTGTTGAGCAATTGAAAAACTTGAAGAATAAGATGCGTGACTCTGTATCGACTGCTACACCTTTAGCATCTCGCGCACATGCCATATCTCTTTTCAACAGTATTGAACCCCATCTCAATGTAAATGATAGAGGAGAAATCATTACAGATGAAAATAAAGTGATTGATGCTTCACGTTATGAAGACTTGATTCAGTATGCGACACGTAGAAAGCGCCGTCAGGGCTATGTTCCACCTGGTTGGTCATACTTTCTTAAACTATTGAAAAAGCATAATGTGCCAAAATTTGCTTTAAATAATGAGACATTGAAAGAACTTGATTCAACAGTGGCTACTACTCCAATGCTTCAGGCGATGAAAATGCCAACAAATTGGTTTAAGACGTCACCTGCTACATCCCCTCCCACACTCACTAAGCAAACAAGGGGAAGAACTCGACGTAGATCTGTATCGCCACTAAAACTGGTAAAAGGAAAACGTAAAACAGCTCCTCCCAGGAAATACATGTTCTCAGACTATTAATATGAAGCAGATGTGTTGCTTGCCATGTAATGAGCCGCCAGAGGTGAATGTCGTTGTCACTTGCACTTGCTGCGCCAGCTCTCATAATGAAACCCCTAAGCAATGTGAACACGATCGCAAAACCGCTAAAGCTAAATGCTGCAGTTGTTGTAAATGTAGAAAGGGAAGAAAACAAAAAGATGAGAAGGAGGAAAAAGAGTCAGCCGTCATCGACTGAACGTTTGAAGTCAATCTACTATGATGTAAAACATCCGGCAGGATTTGCATCTATCAAGAAATTATCAAAAGCGAGTGGTCTTCCACAATCACAAGTGAAACGATGGTTAAAGGGTCAGGCTACCTATACACTCCACAAACAAGCGAAAAAGAAGTACCGCACCCGCCATTATATTGTTCATGACATCGATGAACAGTGGCAAGCAGATTTGTGCGATGTTGCCTCCATTTCAAAACATAACTCGGGCAATAATTTTATTTTAACCGTCATTGATATTTTCTCGCGTTATGCGTGGGCTCAACCTTTAAAAACTAAAGAAGGGAAAGGAGTAGCAAAAGCATTCCAAACAATTTTTCGAGAAGGTCGCATTCCAAAAAGAATTCAGAGTGATCAAGGAAAAGAGTTTGAAAATCAGCATGTGACAAGATTATTTGAGAGGCATAACATTGAGTTGTTTAGTGTAAAGAGCGCTTATAAAGCTGCACTCGTTGAACGTTTTAATCGCACATTAAAAAATCGTTTGTGGCGACATTTTACTGCCAACTTGACACAAAATTGGACAAAGGTTCTACAAGATACACTCCATGCCTACAATCACTCTATCCATCGTTCTATTGGACTCAGACCAGTAGATGTAAATGCTGACAATGTAGATAAAGTGCGCGAATCATTCCAACGTAAACGCACTCATGTGAAAAGTGATGTGAAAATTGGCGATAAAGTTCGTATCTCAAAAGTGAAAAGTGTTTTTGCTAAAGGGTACCTCCCGAATTGGACAGAGGAGGTATTTACAGTATCAAGGATTAATCAAAAAGACTCTCCGACCACCTACAAGTTGAAAGATTACGATAATGAAGAAATTGAGGGTAGCTTTTACCGCGATGAGATTGAGGTAGTCACTGAAAGTGAAACATATTTGGTAGAGAAAATCATTCGATGTAAAAAACGGCAAGGTGAAGAATGGTGTCTTGTTAAATGGACTGGTTATCCTTCAAGTATGAACTCTTGGATGCGTCGTGCCGACATCTTTCATCTAAGTGATCGACAGTGATTCATGCAAAGTTGTAACTAACAATGTTTAGGGTTTGAGCTATGAATCCAACTGCCTCATTTTATTCACGACCCTCCTACGTAAGTGGTGGAGGACAAATTTACATCGGTGCTCGCCGCCAACGTGGAGGTAGCATACTTGGTGCACTGAAATCTGTTGTAGCACCTCTCATATCCAATGTCGGTAGATCTTTAAAACGAAATGTTTTAAGTAATGCCGTTGGCTTTGCTGGTGATGTTGCTAGTGATCTTTCCAGAGGTAGAAGTTTTAAGAGCAGTTTGTTGAATCGTGGGAAGGAACGCGGTTTAAAAACATTGAAGCAGACCATTGCTGGTGTTACTCAAGGAAAGAAATCACCTAAACGAATGAGAAAAGGAAGGAGGAAACATCGCGGAGCTGGTAAGGTGCGATCTTCAGTCAAAAGGCATTCACGCAAACGTCGCAGAGGCTCTAATCATTCATCAGGCGCTAAACGACGACGCTGCTATAACTTCTAATCATGGAGTGTAAAACTTCCGGTTTTTGTTTGTTCGATCAACAAGCCATACAGACAGATATTCTTAGTTCAAGTATTGTAGATTATCATCCTCGAACAGCTGAGAATGCTGGCCCCATTGAATTTGTTATTCCTGGTGGTAGTGATGACTACATAGATTTGAGTTATGCGATGCTTGATTTGAGGTTTAGAATTCAGCAAGCAGATGGAACTGCTATTGACGATGCACATAAAGTTGGACTGAACAATTTACCATTGACTACATTACTTCGCGATGTTTCTCTAACGATTGGAGAGCAGCAGGTGGAAGGTGGTCAAAGCGATTATCCCTATAAATCATATTTCAATCATGTATCACAGTTTCATCCAGCAGCACAAAAAAGTCATATGGAAGCCATGGGATGGTACAGAGATGAAGCAGGAAAATTTGATGTTGAAACAAACAGTGGCTTTGTAAAGCGATCTGCTATGATTAAAGATAGTAGAGTATGTCAGCTATATGGTCCGCTGAATTTAGACTTCTTTAGACAGTCAAAGTTTTTACTCTGTAATACCAGCATGCGACTCAAGCTGACATTGAATAAGCCTGAATTTGCGCTGAATGCATTTGCTAAAGTTGACAATTTTAGAATTCATGTGGAAGATATTGCACTTTACATTCGTCGAGTAGTACCGAATCCAAGTGTCATTAGAGGGCATGCTGAAGGTCTTAACCGCCAAAATGCCATTTACCCCGTTCAGCATACAAAGCTTCTCACCTTTACAATTCCGAAAGATCAAAAGAGTTTCATGAAAGATGGCCTCTTTCCATCGGAAGCACCGAAGCTCCTCATGGTGGCAATGGTTGAAAATGATGCATTTAATGGTAATATAAAGAAGAATCCTTTCAATTTTAAACACAATCAGTTAAGTGAAATTGCTTTACGTGTTAATGGTGTGAGTCATCCTGGTCCACCCTACAAACCAGATTTTGCTTCGGATCAATTTATGCGCAGTTATGTTGATTTTATGGATGTCTTTGGCTTTTACAATACGGATGATACCAACGGACTGACTATGAAAGAGTTTAAGAGTGGATATACTATTTATGCATTTGATTTGACTGCTGACAGCGATATTAGTGCACCCTATCGTCAAGCGAACGTGCCTCATAATATTCGTTTGGATTTGACGTTCAAAAGAACACTACCTGAGACGATCAATGTATTAATTTATGCAGTCTTCGATTCAAATATTGAAATTACAAAGTATCGTGACGTGATTCTTCAGTATAATCGTTAATGAGTTGGTTGACTGCTGACGATATTAAGACTAAAGTGCAGCGTAATGCAGACGAAGCGACGTTGAAAGCTTTCGATAATGTCTATTCACTCGATACCTTACCACCTGCAGTAAATCACTATCCCATCTTTATTGTGCTAAACACTCATTCACAGAATTTAGGCGGTGAGCATTGGAAAGCGATCTTTATTGGAGAAGACCGACGTGGTGAACTATTTGACTCTCTTGCTCAACCTCCAAATATACCAACACAGCAGTGGTTGAGAAAACATACGCGTCAATATCAGCGAAATGAACGCATACTACAACATCCACTTTCATCAACGTGTGGTGCTTTTGTACTGTACTTCATCTTAAAACGTTTACATGTATCTCGATTTGCATCTGTTATTCAAAACTTTTCATGTAATCCATCCTCTAATGAAAAAATGATTTGTAAGTTCTATCATGATTTGAAATAAAAACATCATGTTGGAAAAATTGTTTTTTATTTTACAATCCGCTGGGTACGTACATACTCAATGAGATAGTCTAGGATCATATTTGCTTGTTCATGAGATTTTAGTCCAGTAATGATCACTTTACTATTATGAAAGATTGCCACATGCACAGGCAACCAACAACTAATGAGAGCTGCAGGAAAAAGTTCGGGTTCATAACACAAACTGTAACTGCTGGTACGAATCTTCAAAAATGATAGACTGTCACTCAATTGAGTAGAGATCACCATATTGTCCACAGTCAGATTCGACATCACACACCTCTCCCTCTTCCATATCCGACGTAGTAGTCTCTGTAGCTCTAAGCGCATTGACTGCGCCGATGAATGAGAAAGGGCGCCGAGAATCTGTACAGTCCCATTTGGGAAGAGTTGAAGATTCCGTGAATTGTTCATCTTCACCACTAACATTTGAGGACGGCCCGGGTAATACTTGCTGTTTGGAAGCTGTTGGCGTAATGTTGTGAGATCGATTTTGGTGTAGAGTCTGAAGCGACGGAGAATGTTGACGATGGTGTAGCGATGGCGCTTCATGATGAAAGAATGAGTAAATTGAGCGATGTACCTTCCTTTTATACTTTTCCCAACTACCTTGATGAAATGTGAAGTTAGTATGAAGTTGGGAATGATAGAGTTGAATTCGCCGATTGTTGACGCGCAGCCAGATGCGATTTCCAATACGTGAATGTCTTTTCATATAGAAGTATTTCAAGTCCTTCATGATATGATGTAGAGATTGAAAATGACGATAAGATAAAACAAACTCTCTTCTCACATTTCCAGTTGAATCTTTGAAATAGACGTTTCGATCATGATCCGTTTCAATACGTTGTAGGGAATCTAATTTCCAACTCATGGTGCGTGGTAATCATATCTGATTAAGATTTGCATAGTAGGGCGATGAACTCACGACGAATAAATGTCATGATGGAGCGATGTATGTATCTTCTATACTTCTCCCAATTGTATTTGCGAAATGAGAAACAGTTTGCGGAATGAGAATGGTAGATTTGAATTTCATTTCTGTAATGTTGAAGCCAAACTTGATCACCCAAGGAGATGAATCTTAATGTTTCAAAATATTCCAAATCCCTCATGATATCATTGAGGTTGACAAATTGTCGCCATGTTAATGTAATTCCTCTTGATGTATGACCATGAGAATTTTTGAAATGTACGTTTCCATCACGATCAACTCTGATATATTGTAGAGAGTCCAAAATCCAAGTCTTCATGATGTTATGCAAAGTTGCAGATTAGCAATATAAAAATGTCGTTTTATCATATTTTGCTTAGCAATGCGGCTACAAAGAGATTTACTAGCAATCGAGCCGCACTCTTTTCTACTCCCATTGATCATGCACAACAGCTAAATGGGAATTGGGAAGTGGGTGTCACTCAACTTGTTTATAGCAACTGTGTCTATACTTTTGATCATGAGGTGATGACTATTAATATGAGACGTACAGCTGCTTACCAATGTGAAAAGGGGTGCCGAATATACATTCCACAGTGGCCAAAGAAAGATCTCTTATCATGTAAAAAGTTTATATATGATTTCTTGAATAAAGCGTGTAAACATATTGCCCAATTTACTCCGCACAATGATGATTATAATTATGTACATCATGTAGTTGAGAAAGATTGGATTGTTGGTTTAAGTCCAAGTTTAAGAAATGATTTAGGCTACCTCGCTAGCGCCTTAACAAGCTATGATAATTTTAACGTTAATTACCACATAAGTGGTCATAAACAGTTAATATATCGAGAGGAAGCTTATTATGTAGATCTTATTCCAAGAAATGAGAAGACGTTGGTGAAGAAGATTGTGATTAAGCCAAGAAAGACAAACATGACTCCTGAAACATTATTGAAGAAATTTAATTATCTCCTTCGAGTTGATGACAAACAAGTGGCAACATTGACTTATATTAAATCATCTAATCATATTGCAATAAGCAAATTAAATGATGATGATCTAGTATTAGTTTGTTCAAAAGATTTTCATCAGTTCTTACGACATCGTTCTGCAGCTGTTCATGGAAAATCTGATATGCAACATTTACCATGTGAAAGGTCAAATCAATTTGATACAGAATGGGCCGTATCTTTATACAGAAAGTGTGTAGAGCCTTTTGGTGGTTTCTTACATGAAACAAGAGTGTTGATGCCTCGCATTATTACTTCGGTTAAATTGGTTGTAGATTATTTAAATGAAGTGATTAATGAGCAACATATTTCATTTTCTGAAAAAGAAGGTACTTTGTCTCTCACTATAAATGGAAAAGGTATTGAACTAATTATGGATAAAACTCTAATGGACATTTTGGGTTTTGACCAAAATATCTTTAAAAGTGGTACTGTAACCAAAGCTAGCGCAGACATGTCGCTATCGCGTCGTATTAACTATTTTCAGATATATTCCAATATTGGTGAAGATGTACGTGTGGGAGATGTTGAAGCTCCATTGCTAGCAATGATACCATACCAGCCAAAAAGCTGCAGTATTTTATCTGAGCATACTTTCAAGAAAGTGCATTATACAAAGCTGAAATCAAACTACATCCCACAAATTGATATTGCCATTTATGATGATGCTGGTGCGTTGATTCCTTTTCATAAAGATGCTGTGACAAGTATTACACTCCATTTCCGAATGAAGAGTTAATGCAAACGTATGCTAATATATTTTTCCAATGTGAATAATATGGAAAGTGAAAATAAGGACTCGTTTCTAATCTACTTGCCCAGTAATGCTTCTATGAATAAATTTCCCAAAAATAAACCATCAGACTATCGAGTAGAATTAAATCGGCCACTGCATTTAGAAGGTGAATGGGAGGTTGGCGTTTCTAGTATTTGCTATGATAGCAATATTCAGAATGTGAATGATTTGGAAGAAATGATATTGACTCCTCGCACCCATGATGGAATAACGATGAATAATGCATTCCAGTTCCCATACAATTTAACATCAGATGGAAAGTGGAACTATGAATGGATTCAGATAAAATCAGATTCTTATGAGCCATTTGGGAATGAGAAAATTATTAAGGCATTCAACAGTGGTAATACTTCCATCATGAAGAATAAAAATCAGAAAGCTTATGAGTTTACTATCTATCATTGGAGTGGGAGACAGTTCCTCCGCTTTCATTCTTTTACTAAAGGTCTTACGCTGAGGTTGGATAGTGAATTCTATCCGCATCTCGGTTTTGGTCATGGACTACATCTAACGTCAATTGCTACTGCAAATGTTAAAAAAGTTTATTCAACTCGAATCAACAAATTTCATTATAGATTTAAAATATTTGATGAAGATGTTGTAGAATGCGAAGAACGCATCATTTTGAAAAAGCGTGGTGTTCAACCTTTATCACTTATTGAGTTAGTAAAACGATGGAATGAGACTGTGGGTAAGAAGTATGGAGAGAAAATTATGGCGGACAAAAATAAGTTGGTTATTCAGAAATATAATGACAAACTTACAGTTTATTTCTCTCCAACCTTGCGTCATTTTGTAAGACATTATACACCTATTATTGGAAGCGGTGTGGTGTATGCTTCTCATGAATATCACACTAAAGCTGATTCAGTTAATGATGAATGGTGGGTGGACATCTATGGCGATCGCATCAAGAAAATTTACCAGTCTTATGAAGAATCTAAAGTTGCTATCAATATAATGCCGCGTCTATATCATACAGTTGAAAGCTTCATTCATGTAGTAAATCCTTATATACAACAGAAGTTGAAGCATGTGATGAAAAGTAAATATGATGTAAAGACACACCACATTTCGTTTTCAATTGAAAATCAACGCGTTGTTCTGAAACTGGGTGATGACATTCAATGTCAATTGAGTAAAAATTTGAAAAAACTCTTTGGCTTTTCAATGCTACAAACTGTGTTTGCTGCTGCGCATACGATTGGTATAGAAACACCAATGACACTTGATAAACATGAACAACACCTTTACATTCAAAGTGATTTGATTTTACCTATTTCTGTTGGCGAGAAAAAAGAATACATTTTACGCGATTTCATTCATGATAAAGACGCTTCATATGGAATAGTCGAGAAGATGTTTGAATCTATTTTCTATCATCCCGTCGTCAAACAAACTATACCCTCTATTGCTATCAAAATTACCAATGGTTTACAAGAGTGTATCCATGTGAAAGATACTAAATCCCTCGTAACTTTAGTGTTTCGGAAAACAAAGTGAAGTCATTGTGATATGTTTATTGAAATAAAAATATGTATATGAAAAAGTCTTTTCACAGATATAGGGGAATGGGCTGACTGTAGGCATATATTCACAAGGAAGAAACGATCTCATGCGATACATAAAACAACCATGTATATCTACAAAAAGCAACATCAAAATACTGAGTTAAAGTTGATTATGTCAATACATCTCCTGAATGTGGTAGCGTGAGTTTTATTCTTTTGGGTGGAGGTATGTTTGTGTCAGGATGTCCATGTGGAAGAGATGTGTTATGTCCTATCCAACACCTCTTATCCTCCCATGCTGAAAGTGCTCGTTTCTTGAACGTGTACGTTTTCACAGTATGAACTTGAGATTTTAAGATTGTCATATTGACAAACGTTATAGTTTTATTTTTATAGGCCTTCTTATAGGACCGATGTTTCATTTTATGAACAATGGATTTTGATATACCTTTAGCACGCTTAATACTATCTGCACATTCCTTTAGTTTCATGGAATACATTTTAGGACGGAGGAGAATCATTTCATCTATTTCCTTTCCTGCTGTTTCATCCTTAAAACAACCAAGTTTGGCTTTATTCTGTATGGAATAGAGTGGATGAGTGGGATTGTAGTTAGATGTATCGAAATATTTTTCTAATGACTTACCTACTTCATTAAAATTTAAATCTTTTTGAGTGGTAATTCCTAAAAAGAAACTATCTGTATCACCACCCAGCAAGCGAACCTCTTTTACGAGAGGGCATGGTTTTAATATTTTGTAGAAGAGTTGATACATTTCAAGCTTGGAATAATCTAAAACGGCTTGCCCAATATAGATGGGTTTGCACAACTCAACTTCTGATTTAATCATTTTAACACCTACAAGATCCTCATCGATGATGTCTCTATCAATGAAAAGAGGTGATGAGGTCAATTTGTGATATTTTTGTTCATCAACGACTAGTTTGTAATTCATACGTTTTCTAACATCCTCCATGGTCTTTCCGAATAGACTATTATTCTTATATTTATAAAAATCCTTTTCAAAATTATTTTGGGCGAGTGCACGTTTTTGACTGTTACTATCTATGTAGGGTTTGAGGAAGGCTTTCTGTCTAAATTTGATAATGCGGTGAACTGACTTTAGAAGCATGCCCATTTCTAAATAGAATTTTAATATGCAGAAGTGTACGAGATAATTTTTCTTATCATATTGGGTGAGTAAAAGTTTGCGGCATGGTTTGTACCTTGGCTGTCCACACTCTGTTAAGTTATTATGAAATTGTGACATGAATGGTGAAAACATATCTTCAGTCACTTCGCCAGATTCAGGTGCGAGTGGGAAATCAGCAGTTTTATTTTTAATACTATTTGGATAAATCAAATCCACTTCAAAATAATATCCCCAATCACCTTCATCTGGAATATTCAGTATGTTTGAAGGGTTGGAGTAATACTCAAGCTCATTTTGATTTAACCAACTAAACTCGGAATGAGGTAGTGGTTTAGACAGTGAACTACCATATAAATTATTTTGGTCATAGTACTTTAGGTGGATATGATCATCACCTACTGTTTCAGATTTTATATGATGTTTATTTACAAATGTGAGACCACCGCGTATTCCGCGCTCAAATATATTATACATCTCCGGGTCTTGTAAGAGATGAATGGTCTCACCAGTCATTTTAAAGGCTGATTTAAAGGACATGGCTGGTAGACTGACAAAGTGGACAGGATCTAATTTGTCTTCTTCTAATGCCACTCGTCGAAATTCCTGAAAGACATCAGCCAGCAAAATGACATCTAATTCTAAGTAAGCGATCATATAATCGCCAAACGTTTTACAATTAAATTTTAACCATGCCTCTTGAGCATGTTCATAGTCCTCTACTGGACAATCTTCACCCGTCAAATCGTTTTTGAATTTGTCAATGGAAGGAAGGGTTGTTTCATTTAGTTTAGACATTGAGCTAAAATACGCATAAGGAAAGACTCCTTTGCGAGTGATTATTTCATCCGTTAAGTTTGGATAGTGTTTCTTCAAAGTTTGACTATGGGGAAGAAACTTGAGATTACGAACGAGAGAAGCTAGTGACGCTGACATGAATTGAAATGAATCTAAAAATTTTATTTCGAAGAAGACTATCTTATTTTCTTTAGTTTTATCTACTGGTACTTTTGCTGTCATTGCCATGAATTTTTCTCTCGTTTGTGCTATTACATTGAACTGCCACGATTTCATCTGGCTCAACCCTCCTTTTATGAGCATATGACTGTCATAGCCCTTAAAGTTATGAAAAATGACGGGTAGTACACGACGTCTCAACCTAAGTGAAAAGTTACATTTGGAGCAGAGTGCGTTTCTAAATTTACCAGTGATGTGATCATGATCACGCACTTTCTTAATTTTATCGTCATCAAACGTTTTATGACATTTAGGACAGGATGTGCAACTTTCAAATTTTTGTTTGTCTTCATCTGACATATGTAGTGACTTACGCTGCAATTGGGAATCATATGATTGTTGAAATTTAGCAGCTTTATCGAGAAATTCTAGAAATTTTGAAATGCAATCTTCACCTTGCCAAGTATGCATTTTGTTTTGTCTATTCCTAAAGTGGTCATGCCATACTTCATAGCAGGATATGGCTGCTGGCTTGTGGATGATATCATCAATGTAGCATTCTATGTCTGCGTAAATGACACGCAGGGGACTTAATTCGTCACCATTATCCCTATGTGAAAATATTTTATCTTTGGGCATGCGTTCCATTTGTAATTTACCTCGCTTGCACCATTCATAGTGAGTTTCAAATTTATCTTTACTCCAAAATGAGCGGATGCAGCGGTCGCATACAAAATGTTCACCTCTTTTAGAGTGCCCCAAGTGAGTGTACAAGCGAGAGATTTTGGGAATACCACAGTAGTGCCATTCCTCGCTATCATCTTGTTTTACTAATAAGAGGTTGACTACACGTTCATAACAAGTTGAACGTGAATTATAGCGGGCACCCTTCAACCCCTTCTCCCACACGTGAACGACAATTTTAATCTTATTATGTTTTTCGAACGTTTCTACATCTTTGATTTTCATGTTGTTACTATCACAACCTTCAAAGTCTAGTTCATCCTCCCACTGTCTATAGCTATAGGTGCGATCTCGATGCGCGTTGATATCATTATAGTGAAGGATGGATAGGACTGCATATTTGAAACACTGTGATTTACAATCAACATTGATGACAGCTTTCTTATTATACAACGTTTTTGGAAGTTTAAATGTGCCTCGAGCTGCATGACTTTCTAATAGGGAAATTTTGAATATGGCTGAGTCCACACCATCAAAAATGAGAGCGCTGTCGCGTTGATTGAATTTATCTACATTTGATTTTAAACATTGAATGTGAAAATTTAGCCAAGACTCGCAGTCTACAACTTCGGTTGCGGAAGAGGAAGGAATATGAAACTGTATTCTCTCCGTCACTTGACCCGTTTGAAAATCTATTTTAATATATTTTAGTTTAAGGTAGATGAGCGCCTTCATTCTAAAATTGTCTAAATTATTGAAGAGCGCTTCGATAATGTTAGAATTTTGAAGGAGCCACTCAGGAAAATCTACAATTTGAGTATTGGACTCCATGCAGTAGTCGCGTACTAAATTATTATGTGAAACATTAATGAGGGAGATGGTAGAGGTACCGTTGGTGTAGTGATCATTTGCATGCGTGTGTTGAAGTCTGTGCGAAGATCGCTGAAAGTGACTATCAAAAGAAAGAGGGCACAAATCGCAAGGAAAGGAGATGTCATCGTCAGAATCAACTTCACCTCCGGAGATTGACGCCGCTTTGCGTTGACACACACGTTGTTTGATGTGTCGAAGGAGACTGTGCTTCCTTGTAAACATATGTCCGCAGTCGGCACATTCCCACTCGTTGCCTTGCCGCGAGAGTCCTGAGCTGGAACTCACATCACCTGAAAGAGAAATCATTCTTTCATCTCTGTTCAAGCCTCAGTGTAGTGTTACAACCTACCTTGACTCAATAACTCTAAACTTTCCTCGAGAAGAGAGGGCGTTGGTGATGAAGTTGATGCCTGAAATTGAGGAAGATGCTATTAGTCACACGTTTGAGGGAGATGAGAGGAAATTTTCAACTTACCATTTCAACGAAATCAAGTTTAAGGTTGATACTTCTACAAGATAGAGACTTCACTCAAATAATAGTCAAAGAGAGAGAGATCGTGCGTTCGTCACTTGTATGATTCACAGATTAAATGAAATGACCTGAATGTCACTTTGCTTATATACTTTCATCCTCTTCATTCATTGGATGTTCATTCTGATTGGCTGCTTGTGTATACTTAAGAATTAGAAAAATGTTAAAGTTATCATTATTCAAAGTCAGCATTTCAAAGACAACATGACAAGTCCTCCAACAACACCAAATACCGCATTGGAGTTCTCCTCTCCATATACATCAGCAAAGGTGCTCGTTACACCAAATGCACCAAGAAAGGCGAAGGTGGAGAAGACATACAATCTCGACAATATACGAAAGTTATCATTATCGGAGGAGGATGAAGAGGAGTTGCCCGACCTAACAGGCATACGGTGGAAATATTTACAATATGATGCCGAAGGGGTGATGGAGATGACCAGCAAGTCGCACTTGCATCAAATATGGGAGTGGTACACCCCTAACTCCCAACCGCGAACCGTGGCGGAGTGGGCGTACATTGAGAAAGTGAGGGACGCTGCAGAAGAACGTTTAAAGCAGCTCAACTGTTTTTGTAATCTATGTGAAGCCAGACTCTGGGACGATATTGACGATGAAGACCTTTTGAAATACATGCCATAATAAATGTTTATTTCGTATTATCTTTGCTTTCATACTGACTTACTTGAATGGGGTTTTAGTGAATAATTTAACCATGTATACTTTTTCATTTGGAAATAGTAGCACGCTTAGTTTAACTTGTAAATCTTATAACATTTCATATGGACGATGATGGTAGATAAAATAGTGTCAAATAAATTAAGATAGCTTACACTTCTGATATAGGGATAGCAATCGACTGCGATCCATGTGTAAAGAGCTTGTTAGACTATGGATGGGCTTAAGTGGATGATTTAACCATGTATACTTTTTCATTTGGAAATAGTAGCACGCTTAGTCTAACTTGTAAATCTAAAAACATTTCATATGGACGATGATGGTAGATAAAATAGTGTCAAATAAATTAAGATAGCTTACACTTCTGATACAGGGATAGCAATCGACTGCGATCCATGTGTAAAGAGCTTGTTAGACTATGGATGGGCTTAAGTGGATGATTTAACCATGTATACTTTTTCATTTGGAAATAGTAGCACGCTTAGTCTAACTTGTAAATCTAAAAACATTTCATATGGACGATGATGGTAGATAAAATAGTGTCAAATAAATTAAGATAGCTTACACTTCTGATACAGGGATAGCAATCGACTGCGATCCATGTGTAAAGAGCTTGTTAGACTACGGAAGAGAGAAGTGTGTTATGTTGCGTGTGGCGCGTGAGTGTCCTCCCATTTCATTCCATTCATCAATTCATCTCATTGATAGAGACAGGTAGAACTCATGGTTCTCATAACGTATGCAATGGAAAGTTTTAGGCAACCTTCGACAGTTGGCTAAATGTCGCCCTGGCGCGAATGCATACTACGTTGAGACAGAGGCAATCACTTGCAAACATGACGCAGAGAGGTTTAACAAGATTGACCATTGCCGAATGTCCCTTGCGGTATACATAGCTACGGGTTTCACCGCCGCCCTTTACAGGAACGCCCGTCGAAAGGAAGTATTACACCGAACTTCATTTGCAACGTTCAAGTTGACTGATAGCAGATTCAACTTAATGATAGTATTCGCCAGTCCGAAGACTGCCCAGGGCAAACCGCGAGGAGGTTCTATCATGTCTTGCCCCATGGTGGCCCTTAAGAGAGCCGATGGTTCGTTCTCGGGAGTAACAAGATGACTATTGGCTTGAATAGTCAATAGGTATGACGGTTAGGTTCTCGTATACCCTATACCGCCGAGGTCGTACTGGTGCATCTGGCACCTTTCGGATGCGGGTGGTTTTAGGAGTCCACACCCCATCCGTCCAAATGATCTTCTTGATCTTCCCCTTCTTCTCATCCTCTTCATCCCACTCGTCGAGGATGATGAAGTTGGGAATGCCGTTGTCTTCATCGGTGAAGACGGGAATGTTGTCGGCAGATGTCGCTTCCATCGTGACTTCAAATTGAATGAGAAGCGCTACAATCTTCTGGCTTATATAGGGTTTTCAACAATGAATTGCTCAACAGCGAATCAGAATGCTTCAGGGATAGCAATCGACTGCATAATGTTCAAGTTGACTGATAGCAGATTCAACTTAATGATAGTATTCGCCAGTCCGAAGACTGCCCAGGGCAAACCGCGAGGAGGTTCTATCATGTCTTGCCCCATGGTGGCCCTTAAGAGAGCCGATGGTTCGTTCTCGGGAGTCGTCATCCTACAGCCTACCAATTCTGCTGAGAGAGTCAAAGACTCTCTCTTTGGTAGCACTGTCGACTTCCACACTAACTGGCACATGACTAAAAATTGGAATGTAGCGCCATTCCGTTGGATTGACAGCAGTTGCTGTCATCGGATTGCCAATCCGAGCAAGATTATTAAAAACTCTGTCTTGCTCCTCTAGCCTGACGAACTCCTCAAATAAATTTCGCGGCCTTAACTGCGGTCCGCGAGGAGAGCTGACTTGACTGTTCGGCGTCTGCATGATTGAAATGAAATGAAATGAGAGGCAGTGGTTTATATACCCCTCTAACGCGACGCAACGTTCAAGTTGACTGATAGCAGATTCAACTTAATGATAGTATTCGCCAGTCCGAAGACTGCCCAGGGCAAACCGCGTGGAGGTTCTATCATGTCTTGCCCCTAGGTGGCCCTTAAGAGAGCCGATGGTTCGTTCTCGGGAGTAAATTGATGGGGTGGTGAAGGCGGGCAAAGATCTGCAATGAAAATGATATGTATTAGAATAGGATATACTATCTTATTTGCTTTTCACTTACCAAGTTAGTCATCCTTAGGTAGTCTCGCGGGCTTCCTGATTGAAAATTTATGGAGATGGCCGCGCATTCGTAAGCTTGCATGCAGACACTTTTTCGTGGGATGACCGTTATAACATATTATAGATTCGTCGAGGCTTTTATTTACCAGTACTTCGCCGGCCAAATGATTGTCCCGAATAGGGATGTGGAATTCAAACAAGCGATCCTCATTCACACGCTCCCACTCATCCCTCATGCGCTCCAACTTCTCACACGCCTGCCTCTCATCACCCCGCCGAGCCACAGTCCTCTCCAACTCAACATTCCTCGCTCTCAACACACTCATCTCCTTCATCATCTCCTCAAACTTCGCCTCTGCATCTCTCATTCTTCTCTCCGCAGCACTCGCCCTCTTCTCACACGCATCATTCTTCTCTTCCAACTCTCGCGTCTTATTCTTCAAATCAGTCACACAACGCCTCATTCTAATGTTTTCATCCGCCACCTCCTTCGACTTCAAATCCTTCTTTTTCAACTCATCCAACTCCTTCACAACTTCATCCTTCACTTTCTTCAAACTCTCAAACTTATTCACTAACAACTCATGCGCCATCTGCTGCGAAACATGCCTCTTCTCTTCATCCTTCAACCACCTCGCCGACTGCACACGAATCCCACCACTCTTCACTTTTGGGGAAGATGAGCTCTTCGGGGGGTCCTCAACAACGATGTTGGACACCTCCGATGACGAAGAGCTCAACTTCCTCACACGCTTCCTCACACGCTCCCTATCTAAATCCACATCATCCTCATCATCACTCTCAAGCACTCTCTTCCGCTGCTCAATCTCACCCTCCAACGACGCAACCGCTCTCGCCAACTCATCATTCTCAACAACATTCTCAACAACATTCTCAACAACATTCTCAACAACATTCGCAACATTCGCCAACATTCGCTCCCTCTCTTCCACAATCAACTGCGTAAACCTCAAATCAGTCACTAAACCACCACTACACTCACCATGCACTCTGTAGAAACGCGCCTCATCCTCACCACCCTTCAGCACTCTACACTTCACGCACGCAACCCTATTCAAGACAATCATGTGGCCGGTGCCCGCCTTCTTGACGTGAGCCTTGGCGTCCGCACTGCGATTTATACGACCGCACACACACATTTTGATGTGAAATTTTCGATTTTTGTCGTTGGCCATGATAGATTTTATTGTGAACTGTAAGATAATGAAATTTGTATAAGTTTGGAATCATGTAGTACAGTCATATTCCTAAAGAGTGTAGTGAGTGGCACTCGATCCCGTCGACAGCCCGAAGGCCTTGTACCGATCACTAGGGAAGTGAGAGATCTTCCCCGATACCCGCTCTTTACAGCTGAAGACATCATTGTCACTGCCCCGAAGTGGTAACAGGAACGCCGAGTCAAAGGTAGTGATCAGTAGCTGGGATCTAACCCCTCAAAGCTGCCTTAGACTTAGTTAAATTTCAAATCTGATAGCAGATTTGAACTCAGGATACTTGAAAACCTTAGTCTACATGTTAAAACTTTGAAAAAACTGAAAATTAAGAATTTTTAAAAAATTCCGCATTTTACTACTCATACTACTTTTAAAAAATTTTATCAGTAGTAAAGACACTATCAAACTCTATCATACAAACTTTGAAGTAGCAAGATAGCTTGCCTACTTCAAAAGATAGAGTCCTTTGCACCCGATATCGGGAGCTCAGAGCGACGACCGTCGCTTACCTCGTCTTTCGATGAAGTGATCAGACTTACGTTGTCGCGGGTTTATATATGCTCGGAAGAAAACTTAAAATGGCTCTATCTCCGAAAGTATTCATCGTAGCGACATGCGGTTTGTTGCAAACGATTTGTCTCATCATTCTTTACAATATGACACCTCAACCATTCTCATATGACCACGGGAAGTTGGTGTGTCAGCACATGACCATGTAACATGCCACAAGTGAAAAAATTCCTAAGTGTGGGAGCTCCAGTGTGGTGAAAATTTTGAAAAATTTAAAACTTCCGAATTTTGACCTGGGACCTTTACCAAAGTTTGTTTCAAGAAATTTTGTCCGAACGAGGGGGGGGGGGTCAGCGAAATTTGATGAAAAATGTTTTGGTGACGGTCCCAGGTCGAAATTCCACACTTTGGAAAATTTTCAAATTTTTACCCATACAAAGTCACTCTGACACTTAGGATTTTTTCAGGTAAGCGAGCTCCGACCTAAAATCTTGTAACCGCTCTAACTTTTGAACGAAGACAGATAGGAACAAGCCGATTCTTTCACTGAATTTGTCTCACTCTTAGCTTTCAAACGAGCTATCGCACGACAAAATCCGTCCACTAGAAGCCAAAATCGAAGCAAGCTGTCCAGAGGGGGGGGGGGGGGGGTCGGTGAAATTTGATGAAAAATGTTTTGGTGACGGTCCCAGGTCGAAATTCCACACTTTGGAAAATTTTCAAATTTTACCCATACAAAGTCACTCTGACACTTAGGATTTTTTCAGGTGAGCGAGCTCCGACCTAAAATCTTGTAACCGCTCTAACTTTTGAACGAAGACAGATAGGAACAAGCCGATTCTTTCACTGAATTTGTCTCACTCTTAGCTTTCAAACGAGCTATCGCACGACAAAATCCGTCCACTAGAAGCCAAAATCGAAGCAAGCTGTCCAGAGGGGGGGGGGGGGAGGTCAGTGAAATTTGATGAAAAATGTTTTGGTGACGGTCCCAGGTCGAAATTCCACACTTTGGAAAATTTTCAAATTTTTACCCATACAAAGTCACTCTGACACTTAGGATTTTTCAGGTGAGCGAGCTCCGACCTAAAATCTTGTAACCGCTCTAACTTGTGAACGGCTGGTCCGATTGACTCGCAACAAAAAATGTTGTCGAGCAGTTTTTTCTCCTCTTTCAAACGAGTAGCTGTAAGACAAAATCCGTCCACTAGAACCAAAGTTAGAAGATTGTTGTCGGGGGGGGGGGGGGGTCAGCGAAATTTGATGAAAAATGTTTTGGTGACGGTCCCAGGTCGAAATTCCACACTTTGGAAAATTTTCAAAATTTTACCCATACAAAGTCACTCTGACACTTAGGATTTTTTCAGGTAAGCGAGCTCCGACCTAAAATCTTGTAACCGCTCTAACTTTTGAACGGCTGGTCCGATTGACTCGCAACAAAAAATGTTGTCGAGCAGTTTTTTCTCCTCTTTCAAACGAGTAGCTGTAAGACAAAATCCGTCCACTAGAACCAAAGTTAGAAGATTGTTGTCGGGGGGGGGGGGGTCAGCGAAATTTGATGAAAAATGTTTTGGTGACGGTCCCAGGTCGAAATTCCACACTTTGGAAAATTTTCAAAATTTTACCCATACAAAGTCACTCTGACACTTAGGATTTTTTCAGGTAAGCGAGCTCCGACCTAAAATCTTGTAACCGCTCTAACTTTTGAACGGCTGGTCCGATTGACTCGCAACAAAAAATGTTGTCGAGCAGTTTTTTCTCCTCTTTCAAACGAGTAGCTGTAAGACAAAATCCGTCCACTAGAACCAAAGTTAGAAGATTGTTGTCGGGGGGGGGGGGGGGGGGTCAGCGAAATTTGATGAAAAATGTTTTGGTGACGGTCCCAGGTCGAAATTCCACACTTTGGAAAATTTTCAAAATTTTACCCATACAAAGTCACTCTGACACTTAGGATTTTTTCAGGTAAGCGAGCTCCGACCTAAAATCTTGTAACCGCTCTAACTTTTGAACGGCTGGTCCGATTGACTCGCAACAAAAAATGTTGTCGAGCAGTTTTTTCTCCTCTTTCAAACGAGTAGCTGTAAGACAAAATCCGTCCACTAGAACCAAAGTTAGAAGATTGTTGTCGGGGGGGGGGGGGGTCAGCGAAATTTGATGAAAAATGTTTTGGTGACGGTCCCAGGTCGAAATTCCACACTTTGGAAAATTTTCAAAATTTTACCCATACAAAGTCACTCTGACACTTAGGATTTTTTCAGGTAAGCGAGCTCCGACCTAAAATCTTGTAACCGCTCTAACTTTTGAACGAAGACAGATAGGAACAAGCCGATTGTTTCACTGAATTTGTCTCACTCTTAGCTTTCAAACGAGCTATCGCACGACAAAATCCGTCCACTAGAAGCCAAAATCGAAGCAAGCTGTCCAGAGGGGGGGGGGGGGGGGACGTCAGCCGAAAATTTTTTCTCTCCGATTTCGCTGGAAACATCCTTCCTAACCCAAAATTTCACGTAGATTCCGAATCTGGACTCCGTTTTCTCATCCGATGCTTCGTTTGGGCGCTACACACCAAAACGTCCCACATTCTATGTCAAAATTTTGAAGAAACAGTTTTTCTCGCCGATTGCCTTGAAACTCACCCTACCGATGCAGAATTTCACGCTGAATCCGAATCTGACCTCCGTTTTCTCATCCGACCACTCCTTCCACTCGAAACAACCCATTTTACAACCCAACATTCAGCAGATTGCACCAAAAACATCACACACTATAGCCTCAAGACTAATCCTGGCGGTCGCCCACGTCCACCTAGACGGTCGCCCACGTCCACCAGGCGGTCGGACCCACGCACCCGAGTCTCACACTCTGTCGTTGCAGAGGGGGGGGGGGGGACGTCAGCGAACATGTTGTGAACGTGGACCCACCCGGCCGGCACACCACGACAGACCACAACCTCTAGCGTTCCAGAGGGGGGGGGGGGGACTCAGACACGAAGCACCACGGCGGCCGACCACGACACTCTACCGTGCCAGAGGGGGGGGGGGACGCAGCCACGACGGCGGCCATCTTGCGCGGTCCAGAAGTGGAGTTTTGCTTACTACTGACATGGGCATTCAACTACGGTTCCTTTGTACCGCCGTCTTAGTCGTGTGGATGGAGCTTTCTAGCTGACTTGCATTGTTCAGCTTTCTAAATGACTTGTGTTCGAATCCTGATCAGATAAATTGTGGTCGGGAAGAGGGTGTTGGCGATCATTAGGAATTAAGTAGTGCTATATTTGTGTTAAGTCCATTATATCAAAAGTAAACTTATCTATCATTAGGATATCAGCTTGTGCTGCATCGCTTCTGTACTGCGGTCTGGTTGAAGCCATTTAGTGTGACAGATGTACTAACGGCGGAATTCGAAATATTCGTAGCATTTCTCTATTTAATGCAAAGTCCTAAAACATTTGATAAAAAGTGAAGTTATTGCTAAAATATTTAATTCACTATTTGATAAAAAAAATCAGATTCAGATAATCGCACTGGCAATTATAAAGCTATTCTATCCATAAATTTCCTTGAAAATGATGATGGAGCTGGAGCCCATCAACGAAACGATGAACTGGAGCCCTTATAGAAATGTTGTCACGATCTTCTTCTGTGGCTGTTTTGAGCTGTCTTCGAGCAGGTATTGAGATCTGCTCTACCAAAAGACTCAGGCACGGAGCCTGATCAGGAGATCGAGCTGAGACTTCCCTTCCGCCGACTCAGACTAAGACAGCTTGCTCTAACTTAGGGCCCGCAGCTGCCCTACAACGACTCAGCACCTCTGCCCACATTGCAAGCTCATAAATATTCTGATTCATGACCGATATCAAGTCGGCAGTTGCAGTCTATCCATGCAGATGAACAGAAGGCATTCTGCTTACCTCTGTCGGTTAAAACTGGCTGGCTAGGCTCAATTCTTCACGGTCAGAGCTTGATCGGTTATGACGAAATACAGTCGGCCGATATTGGGCAACTCTTCTCGATCCGTGAACAAATCTTTTTAGTTTTTACGTTACCATTTTAGCCCTCGCTAGTCTGCCATGGCCTTGAACAGGATGTTTCCTGTTCACTTACTGTCATTTATGGGTTCTATGTGCTATTTTATGGCATTATTTCTTTCTATATGATTAACTGTGAATGAATTAGAAATTAGAAATTGGAATATTTCCATTAGAAAGAAATTAGAAATATGCTTTCTAGGTTTACTTTAGCTACTTTTGTTACAAATTGCTCAAAGTAAAAGTTAAACTTGTAACCATAGACAGGCCTTCGGAGTCTAGTCTTCTACGGTCGTTGTTCGGATTGGCCATCGTACTTTAAAGTAGGTGATTTTAAATAAGCGCCGCTGCATTTGTTCGAGGAAATAACTGACCAGTCGTCGGGAGTTTTTCCAAAAAATTTTAAGCAAATATCTTCAAAGTTTGGTATAAATTTCGCTAAGTTAAATCAACTACAAGTTTGACGGGCCTTCGGTGTCCTGCGCCTTCTATCGGTCGATGGTAGCGACTAAGATGCAGCCATATGAAGGTTTATTCTAAAGTGTGAGTATATTGAGAGTTTTGACTGCATGGATTAGGTCTAGAGCCATAGCTTTTGGATAGAGTGCTTCCATGTCATAAACCCATGTGTTCATGCAACCTTGATTATGAAGCTACAGTATAGCCATTTTGATTTGGAGAACACAGGCAAATGCAATCGAAATATCGAAAATCGAAGTCTGCCTCGAAAGAGAACTGAACGGAAGAGAACCGGTAGAGAACCGGGTGAAATTCGGTAGATGTGCAGATTCGTAGTCCATTTACACCATCCCTTGAAAGTCTAATTTTCGGCCTCGTTTCGTGTAGAAACTCTTGCTAGCAGCCGCACTTCTGCAGCAGCAAGCTAAAAACTACCGAACGTGACCACACATCAATTACCACACAATAATAGAGCTGTGGTTTACTGTTACTTCCATTATTTATCAATCATGCTTTGTTCTTGGATAAATGTGCAGCTTTTTACAGCAAAAAGGGTGTCAGGTCCCATCTTGAAGTTGAGCACTTCCCTCAACGGCTCTCTACAACAATTACATTGAAGAAATTCGATTAAGGAAGTATTGTTGTTGTTCATCACATTTCACTGTGCTTCACTTGCAGTATGATATCCTAAATGCTTTATCTTCCACTCTCCTCTGGAGACATGCTTTTCTCAGACTTTTGAGGTGAGTACAGTCGTCGAAGTAAAGCTTTAGGCGTGTCTACATGCTATTGCACTTAAGTAGCAGTCATCCGCTGTAGAAGAATACTGAAAGATGTGTTTCTGTCTCCAACTGACAGCATCTTTTCAAAAGAGCTTCTGATGATTGATTCATGATGAATATATGTCGCAATGAAAAGTTTTGATAAATAATGCGAAATATAGGCTCAGTATACTTTTTGTATAAAAATCCAAATGGATAATTCATAGTCGATGATGCCTGGAATTTTATACACAATTGATTCCTTAAACAATTCAGGTCAAATATCTATATGCCTATGCCGCATTTCATTGTGACCATCCACCATCTTCTGCTCCAAACAATGCTTATTACCATCCTAATATTTTTCAACATTTCATTCAGACACATAGATCTTTCGGAGCATGATCATCTCAGTCTTAAAGCAACATAAAGCTAAGTATTGTGTAGCACAGATCGTGTGCATAGAATAATCATTTTGTCTAGCAACCAAATTAACATCAAACTTCTGATGCTATCACAAGTCCGGCAGCCAGAACGAGTTTCTGCAGTGAATGCGGAGTCATAATTTTTGGCATGGAATGTCTTCAGGTCATTTCCTTTCATCTTCATGCACCCCTGTCAAAAATTATCACTCTGGGCTTAGTACTTTTTGTCTAATTATAGAAAAAATACAAAATTATATTTTTGCCAAAAACTCCAATCTGCGTCCCATTGGATTTACATGTTGTTTTTTTGAGCCTGTCTGACAGGCAGAGGAACTCACTAGAACTCGGCAGACGCACCGATTCGTAGTAAGCATAGGGTGTACATCACTCTGTGAAAGTCTCACTTTCGGCCTCGTTCCCTGCAGAAACACGTTGTGGCTGCCGGACTTTAAGGACACGAATAGCTTGTTGGTTCAATTTTCATATTGCCGAGTGTTTATGTCCAGAGGCACAGAGGACAAGCCTAATAAGCCGTAAGCCATTTGGCATCTCCTATATTTCTTGTCACGATCTATCTATCACATGCCATAAGGCGTAAAAAATAATGCATAGGTCATTGTTAATGGAATATTTTTTGCTATCATAGAAATGTATATGTGTGAATTCTGAATGCAGTCTTATCAGCATTATCAGTATTATCTTATGCAGACTTATCTAGTGTGCCACCAGCCAAAATGCGGAATTTAATTGACCAGCATGCAGCGGGCTGCTGCTTCAGTCCTACTAACTAAAGTAAAATAGAAAAGTCGATTTATCTTGAAGAGTATCCGATCACAGTGATAATCGAATAAAACTCATCTGATGAAGCGGTTCATGACAATCAAAAAATGGCTCACTTTTGGCATAATCGTCTCTATGATTAGTCAAAGGATTTGACGGAGCGTCGTTATGAAGATCTGTCCATGCCCTTTCTGCTATTGTTCCAATAAGTCCCAAAACGGCACCAATGCACAGTAAAATTTGAATTGCCATTTCTAACGGTAAATATAGTCCCATATTCTAAATAAAAACGCCATGCACTCTCAACGGATTTCAAGTGTTTGCAAATCCGTCTTTATATAGCAACAACAGCAACGTGTTGACGAAAGAATATTCCCATTGGTTGAAGAGCGAAATGAAGTTGCCATTCAAAAGTCGGTAAGAGGCAACTGTGACAAGAAGAATGTTATGAACGAAAAGTAAACAGCGCGGCATATCTTTATCATTCATTCATCAATTTCTCAACCATTTTTTCTGGTCTACTCAAAAGGCATTTAGCCAAACAGGGTGTATTTTATTTATGTTAAAAGGATTTCTACTTCCTGTTTGATTCCTTTCAATTTCTACATTCTTTCGAGAATGAATTTGAATGAAGGAGTTATTGAATTTTCATTTTCTATCTTTATCTGCAATTACTATTTATCTAGTGTAAAATATTTGCCAGTTAAGTTAAAAATATATTCAGTCTCAAATTTATTTAAATTAGCATGAGTTTTTCATGCAGATTTCGCGATTTACATGTTGGCCTCAACTTCCTCTTTGTATTCTACTTAAGAGAATGGAAAAAATGGGCGCAGGACTGAAGAATCAAATGTAGGGAGGATGAGCTTGCAATCACTAATCTTTTCATGCTCTCAGTATGGGCAAGGTAGAATATAGGTATAAAAATAAAAAATGATAATGAATAAGCATGTCTTATCAAGCTAGATTAGATCAATAAAAAGGGCATTTCGTGCCTGGTATCAGAAGAACAAATATGCATTTGTTTCGACCATTGCTATAAGCGACCCATAACGACCAGAGCCATTCCACATCAGGAACCTGGATGACAGTGCCAGATACCTTTTCTAAATTCTTAGCTTACTTGTCTAGATCGCTGTCGAAATATCAGGGAAGCTATGCTCCATTTAGGAAAACTTAGCCTTTATTAGTTAACGTACAGGACAGTATACTTCCTGTAGAAGTCAAAGTCATTTAGCACCAGATTAGCTGGACCAGTTTTTACGGTGATTGCTGCCTCGGTAAAATCTCTAATGGCTCACTTTTTACTTAATCATTTGTCACTTTCTTCATTCTGATTTCTTTATGATTTATGTTTTTATTTTTATTTCTCTGTTTTGATCCGTCCCGGTTGGTTTTGCTTCTTTTAATTGCTATTGTGTTTCATTGTTGATGTCATCTGCCATTGCCAACATTTCTGTGCATTCGTAAGTCAAAGTTATGTTCAAATTCTGTCTAAATGTCTGATGCAATTTCATTCCGCATGCAAATTTACCAATAAAAGTGGCGTGGCCATGAAAAATGAAATTTGTTTCATTTCAATATTGTAAACAAATAGGAAAGGTGGTTAATTTGTTATGTGTAGCAGAATCATTAACACATGTTGATTGTTTTAATTTTCTCAACTCTTACTAGGAGGTGGTCTACCAGAGTTATAACTGTTACAGTCTTGAGCTACAGTGATGAACTTCTTCATTCGCCTTAAGAATGGCAATAAATTTCTTCATTTTTTCGTATTAAAACATTGAAAACATTAAACTGGTTCAGAAAATTATCTATTTTACCATTACAATCAATTGGCCTACATGTATGTAAATAGCAAGAGCCCGAATTATTTTACCTACGTTTAAGTATGCTTAATTTGATTGGTTTTGTAACGCAGAATAGGCTTACTACGGTACTTCCTGGGACTGATTTGAATGTGCAAATTGTACTAACTGTCAAAATCGACATGTTTGGTGTATTTCTACAACAAATTGGTAAATACATATTATAAAAAATCAAGGCGTATCCGTTATCTGTTACTTTGAATTCATGAGCAGATGAGGGCTAAAGTAGGACTATTTGTAAATATAAAATATTAGATCTTTCATTCGGCTTAGTTTTTCACTTCAGTGTTAAAATCCTGTAAATTAAGACTGCATGCTGTCGTACTTCGAAAGTATAGATTTCATGGTGTGTAGAAAAAATAATCCACTAGCACGGTATGTCTACAAAATGTGGAGACTCAATTTGTATGTTTTTCGTCTAAAGTAAACCAATTAGAAGCTATTTTATTCTAAATCTGACGAATTACATGAAATGCCGGCACTCCGTTAGCTGTAAAGCAGGCGCCGAATTAAGGAAAATGATGAATGATAAGCCTACGATGTCCATTTAAGGAGATCGTTTAGTACTCGCTAAATGACAGATTTGTGCAGGTTTGAATAAATTCGCACATTTAAGTAGGTAGAATCGAATTTTTGTAAGTGGATTCTACGTCTCTGTGTCGTTTCAATTAAGGAAGCCAAATCGCATCCCCTCGTTGATATCTATTTAGTAAAACAATATCAAAGTTTGCGTATCCAGCAATCGGTAGCCCAATTTTAGCTATTATGCAGCCCTTGGATGTGCAGGCATATTACAGTGGATCGATCCTTGTTAGCGTTCGTGACAAAATAACTGGAGTGACTAACAAGATGATGATCATAGTATAGTAAAGAAGCCCCAGAAAGTTCAACTACACAGAATCCTCCTCTGGTAGGACAGCGATGACAAAAATTTTGTCATTGATTAAGTTTCAATCAACATGCGCAATGCGCATATGGGGTTGTTGTATCATGGCAAAGTAGACCTACTTTTTTTACCAGTATGACCGGTACCAGTCACTAGGCTCGGCCTGGCCCAGTATGGAATTTTTCATACCGGTTTCACCTCTGGTCGAAGGAACCTACACTTTAAATACACGAAGATAATTAGGAAGCAACATCGATTTTCTATGAGCTCCCTCAACTACATAGTCACTAAAAAAATGATATCTTTCCATTCGCATTATTATTGAATTCATTGCTGCCGTCTCTCTCGAGATCGAAAAGAGACACCTGAATAAAATATCTTACTACCTCACGCTTCTGGATTCCCTCTGTCTCTTTTGCCCTAGACATTATTGTCCGTTGGCTATCGCTGATGCTGTCACTGGTGCAGAGGAAAAATAAATCGAAAGCTACACCTATACTTATTTCGTTTTGTAATTAGGACAGCGCGAGAGACAAGGCGGCAAGGCGACAAAGCTCTCTCTCACTCACTCTCTCTCTCTCTTTCTCTCACTCACTCACTCACTCTCTCTCTCTCTCTTTCTCTCACTCACTCACTCACTCACTCACTCTCTCACTCTCAATATTTGATTTCTGATCACTAATTGATTTCTGTTATTTCCTTCCATCTTAATCGATCGTTGCAAAATTGTAACATATCCGCTGGTTCTCTCTCGGTGTATTTTCTATAGCCTTCAGGAACGTCATCTGTTGTCTGCCCCGTGCACGCTTCATTCCGATCCCGTCAACACTAAGTGCTCTAGCTGCTTCTTTCGCATCAAATGTCCTAATTGTAGGTGTCTTCTCCTGATGTATTCGACCAGCTCACGTTTTATATAGACCATGTGAAGAACCTCCTCGTCAGATTTTCACTCTACCCATGAAATTCTCATCATGCTCCTTTAGCACCACATCTCGCAAGCTCGCAGCTTCTGGATTAACAACGAATAATGGCTTCCCAGCTGACAATTGAATCAAGTCATCGGAATGCTTACCCAGCAGAACAACCAGGAAGCAGACTGGAGCATTAGTTTCATGATTTTTCCAGGAAAAGTGTGGCGTTCGGGCACGCATGATACTCCTGGTGAATTTCACGGTATACATATGCATGTATTGATCTTTAGCAGATCTAGCTATGTAAGTACAATGAATTAATGTTGTTTATTTATCCTTCAGCATCGTGAAATATAATGCATTCTAGATAGCTTGACTTTAGCTAGGACAGGCTGAGTCTTCATACTATCTCGATTTAAATTTTAACAATGAATCGCTGTTAACACGAAAATAAGACTCGACTGCAATTGTCAAAACTCGACCACGAATGACAAGTCTCAATATAACACGAAACACAGTGGACTTCTAGTTGCTGCTTTTTTTCATAATTTCAACATGGATCTCAAGCTAAGCAAATTAATTATTTGGTTGCATGTTAACCTTGAACAAAATTGGTTGAGTAATCACTCAGTTTAAAATTACTAATGACTGAGTGATTTTCAATACAAACAATATAAAAAGGTGTGTCAGCTTTTCAGTAACGAAACAAACTATCTGTATGAACCTTAGCTGTATCAAACGCCGGAAATTCCTGATTACATTAAGAATAGCGAAATGATAGAGCAAAACAATAAAAGGGATTAAAATCATTCACCAGACAGGTTTGAATTTAGCATTTGCGAGCAAATATCTTTCGCATCAAATTTCAGTTGACATTTTTATTTTGTCCTGGTTGAGAGACATGTGATTGCTTGAGTACAGTGATTGTTTACGAAGCGTACCTTACATGTGAAGTGATTGTTTGACTTTGGCATTTCGTGAAGGAGACCGCTATATTGTCAATTTGTAAAACTTACTGCCAATTGCAGGTTGTGAGAAGAAATTATTTGAATGGCGTTTGTCCATTTTTCTATTTTTTGTCTCCAAATTTGTAGCTTGTCTTCTTTCGTAGCTTTGCGATTTAAGTCATTAAGAAGCATTGATCCACTCATCTGCTCTGAATACAGGCCCGCAGCGTCGGGGGGGGGGGAGGGCTTTGCTTGAAAGGTATTTTCCTTGTATTAATGGATACATGCTGTATTATCTAGTCATTGAATTTACTCTTTCGAACATTTCGTGATCTTTTAGAATCAAACAGCAATTCGATGCAGATTGGTTTTGTAATTATTTGATTAAACATTGTTTATTATTCGTAAATGTCACATTTCTCTTATCACATGCTGTTTTGATCACTTTAATTGAAACATGTTATTACAAGCTGTGATACTATTCTTCGCCGTTTCAATGATAGAAAAAAATCGCCGTCTGCAATTGTTCTGGATATATCGGATTTCGTAATTATTTGGCAAGCTTTGATTTCTACATTCAGATGAACATAAGATCTTTATTATACTTCTCTAATCCACTTATTACCTTCCTTGCAGTAAAACAGAGGCCGATATACCGTCTTCAGAATACGAGTATAGTATGTATGATATAAACTTTTAGCTGCGTGTTTCTGCTTGATCAACAAGCCATGAAAATACATTGACATGTAGGCGTAAATAGAGGTGATTATATATATCTTAAATGTAATAACACAGATATGACAAGAATATACAAATTAATGATTTCACGAGTTTGAAATTGATATGTTCGTCTAATTCTTTGACATCAGATAGTGCCCCATCATCAAAGCTCAGGGCCCCTTGCATATAATGGGCAGGCTGCGGCCCTGTCTTAATAGCCCGTCAACTGAGTAATCAGTGAAGCAAGGGTTCTTCCTAACGTCAGTTACTTTAACTAT
Source organism: Prostheceraeus crozeri (assembly GCA_907163375.1). NCBI lineage: Eukaryota > Metazoa > Platyhelminthes > Polycladida > Euryleptidae > Prostheceraeus > Prostheceraeus crozeri. The sequence goes on from CAJQUW010001810.1 coordinate 339,479, forward strand.
TTGCCCGTCGTGGGCAAGTACCATGCCAGGTACTACTTGTCTAACATTTTTGAGCTAATTCTAGCTAGCTGCACAAATAGACTTTCTGCTTCACTAAATCATGATATTAGACAATAAAGGCTTCCGTCTCAATATGATATTTTTCATACATTCACCGGAGCAGCTCCTGTATTGATTCTTTCCGCATTAGCTTATCTAAAGGCGCGTTTACACGTGAAACTTTATTGCTGCTACCTGCAATCAGATTGCAGAGGCCGTTTACACTTGACACTAAAAGGTTGATGATACTCGAGGAAAAATTGCTACTGACACTTTATCGATCTATGATGAGTCAGAAAATTGCGGGTGATTGCAGGAGCATTTACACATGACGCTTTTAGTCGACACTTATTTCTTCACGATGTCATCGAGAAAGTGGACGGCTGCAGCAGCTACAGTATACATTTTAACGAGAAAAGAATGCGTTAACAGCGAATGTGGGTTCGTGATTGGATTATGAGAGAACTGGCCTTTTTATTCTATCTCGATATTCGTAATTGTGCACGTTCCACAAACAGGGAAACTGCTCGCATTCATCAATCAGGTCATCGGTTAACGTCCTTGCCATTCAATTTTCGTTTGTGGCATTTCGTTGTCAGTCATTGATGAACCAGTTATCATCGTTTTACTGACTTTTACTGAATGCTGTATAAATTTATCGATGTCGATATAACAACCAAACAATCAAAGATTCATTTTATTCGAGAAAGATGAGTCCCACCAGCTGATGCTTTTATCTATTGCACAGTTGCCAAGCGGCCTTGTACCGATACACGACTGTAAATTCGAGAATTAAATTCCCATGCAAAAGTAAACAGATGTAAGTCATGTCTTGTGATGAGATATTCCAAATCAAACAACGCTAGATGCTCCCACAAGCAGGTGGAGCTTCTTGTACAAGTATATTCAGGGAAAAAATCTGTCCTAGTAAAATGAAGCTGGAATTTATGTAAACTGTAAACACAATGGTACGCAGTAGCAATGCAGAAAATTGGTGAATTATGTACGAGTACATCAGCACATCATTAGTAATTTAGTGACTGGTGATAATGAAAATAGCAAGAACAAATCCAGCCTCCAGGAAGTCAGGTCGCTGTGTTCCGATCACGTCGTATGAGCACTTTGTGTAATTCAACTTTAGTGACACTTGTGGCAGACACTTTTCAGAAAGTGTAAGGAGCCGTTTACACGTGCAATATTTTCACTGACACTCGGTTGCAGCAACTGCTAAAAATGTCAGCAATTTAGTGTCAGACGAGAGTGTCAGTAGCGTTTACACGTGCAATTTAGGTGGCAGCAATAAAGTGTCAGCAATAAAGTTTCATGTCTAAACGCACCTTTAAGCTTGAAACAAAAAAATATGGAGCAGAATATCTGTATTACCTTTATCATCTGAATGACATTGCTCTTGCAGGCAGATGGTGGCGCGACCAAACAGATCGTTCGAGATTGTCTCTGTTCTCCACCGCGCGCTGTTCACCAGGTTCAGATAAGTAGGGCAGAGTTAATGAAAAAAATAATACATAAGTACTAAAAAAGCATGATATTGTTATCATTGCATTTGACCTTTTGACCTCTAATGACCGGCGGACCTATCGCATTTGTCTGATAAAATCAAAATGTTTTGACGTTTAATCAGTTTTTTCTACTCTCCATCGACTGTGTTTTGGAGATAGTCAGACTTTTCTAAGCAGTCTTATGATAGATCTAATAGACCGGAGGGTCCAGCTTAGCTGAAAGGGGTGCCAATTTTCATTCATATAGTGATGTTCAGCATGCTTCCCCACTCTAGGAACTAGACGTCTGCCGGGTCGGCGTTGGTGAGTGTAGCCACGGGGCAGAAAAAAGGACCCCAAAAAACACTCTAGATCAGCTGAGAGGGGTACCGATTGAAAACAATTCCAAACCAGTCATGATCCGCCTTAACAAGGATGGACAATGACAGACGTCATCGGTGATGGAGGGCTTCAGACAGACACTCCAAATATACCCAAAAAGTAAACCTATAAGCTGTCAGCCAGGCAAGATTAGCTTAAAGTGCCAGATGCAGCTTGAAACCAATGCCAAATCGTACATGATTGCATAAGTCTCAAATCCAGTGGTGGATCAACTCCACTGTCAATTCCACTGGGGTCAGATTAGTACTTCAACTACATCTTTCAATCATAAAAAAAGATAAGCCAATATAAGCCAACATGTAAGCCGTTACTTTGACATCAAAACAGGAATATTTCTTACTCAGATATATCTATTGACTTCTCAATATTAAAAAGTTCAAAACATCTTTCAATATATGACTGAATATAAAAATCGTGATCAGAAATCAATTATAAACGGTTTGCTATATCAAAAATAATCCAGATTATGTACAACAACTACCTGCAACAAAATTGAAACAAGCATATCAAAACGTTGCATCTGCACCATTTCAAGATTTACTTCAGGAACTGCGCCATTTATTCGAGAAGTCATAAGTTATAATACCTAATATGCGTGTAGTGTATTTCAAACAACGAGAAATATAGTTCAGATTAGTAGAATAAATGTGTTCCAGAAAGTACAATATGTATAAAGTATAAATGTATAAAGTAAAATTTCAGACTTCGTTTCGTATCTTTCAGGAACGTAAAATGCTTTGTATTTAAATGGCAGTTTATTTTCAGAAATATGATATGAATTTCAGGAAGTATTTGTTGCATTTCAGAAAGGTAAAATAAATCTCAGGGAGTGCCACTTCAAGCTTTGGAGGTGACAGCATTATTTCAGAAATGTGACTTGTATTTCAGAGAGTGTAATTTGTATTTCAGAATGCACAAGATGTATGAAGGAAAGAGTTACTTCAATTTCAGTCATGTAAAAGAGTTACAAAAAGCATTTCATATTTTTCAGAGCCGTAAAATGAGCTTTAGAAAGTGCTGATTGTTTGTAAAACAGAAGATGTAATATGTATTCAGTAACTTCAAGTGTAGTTGAGAAACTGTAGGTTATATTTCAGATGTTTAAGGTACATTTCAGATGATCTCAGATGCATTTCAGAGACGTTGAATGGATTTCATGATGCATTAATTATATTTTATACATTGGATATTAACTTCAGAATATGTATTATTCATTCCAGATTTGCAATATGTAGGCCAAGAAGTAAGCTTACTACTTTCTTTTCAGAAGCAGGATGTGTATTTCTTAATGCATAATTTACATGTCAGTTTCATAAAATATATTTCAGAAGTTTGACATGTCGACATATGACATGTCGACATTTGACATATTTCGAATGTGTAGAATGATTTCGAGAAAGCGCAAAATGTATTACAGAAATCGTAAATTGATTTCAAGAAACTGTTAAATGATTTTCATTAACCAGGTTCCCATTTTTTACTAATTTCAGATTAGCACATAAATCAAATGCATTTCTATGAAATGCTATTAACTTATTGAACACATATCAACTTCTAAATTGAAACTCAAATCAATCCCCTTTATCAATAAAATTAAATGTTCGAGTCGAATTGTTGAAACATTACAGAAGTGAATCCTCAGGATAACTGCTGCATTTGTCGACCATCAATGTTGCGGAAGTCAGTAACTAGGTCTCTTCCTTGCCTACATCTCATTCATGAGAATTGCAGCATACAAGTTTTGGCAAATGATGATCCTTCTTGCCCGCTTTGTCGAGAGACATACAATTGTATATGTAAAGGAAGATATATACATGTAAGAAGAACACGGAGAATCGTGACTTATCTGTGACTTACCGTCGAAGCTGCCAATAAGGGAGAGGACTTTCGTAAGTGTTAGGCGTGAAATTCAAAACAGCCTACACGTGAGTCGGTTCTGATGAGCCGACAGAAAAACGCGAAGGTGGATACAAGCCGAAGAAGTTGAATGAAGAGGAAATCGACGACATCACTGCTCTGGTTAAGACCAACCCAAATCTTACCCTCCGATCCCTTCAAAGTCACGTCCTAACTACCTTCCATAAGTCGGTTTCAACCACCGCGATTGGTAATGCACAGCAAAGTAGACTTTGCACTGTCAAGGCAGTACATCAGCCGCCAGTGACAATGAATAGTGCTCAAAACAAGGATTTGAGGAGAACATTCGTCCGAAGTCTCAATGACTATATCCGCGAAGGACGACAAGTGGTGTGGGTGTGTACTTCAACCTCTTCTTCAGAAGAAAGACTGGTTGGTCCAGAGCGGGTCAGCGAGCAGTAGTCAACTCCTCAAATGGTGTCGTGAAGATAATTACCAGACGAGGCTCATTCAGATGGGAGAATGTGAACGAGATGGGTTCAAGGTCTATTAGAGCAGTGCACTACCAGCGGCTTTCGACTTCAAGATCTTTTTGCTGTAATAGACAACGCTCCAAGTCATAGCCGTTTAGCTGCTGTGTTCGGTGGAAATGAGGTCGCTCTTCTTCAACTCGCACCGCACACCCCTATCGAGGCAATCTGGACAAAATTGTGAGCTGAAGGTCCGCAATCGCGAGAGCAAATGATGACATACTTCAAAGGATTGATCGAAGAAACCATGACCTCAATAACAACGGGAGACTGTGTGCGAGCTGCTCAACGTGACACTTCATTTCATGAAGCTGCCCTCAATCTAGAGGACATGAACGTGGGACTTTGAGTTTTCTGTTAATAAATAGTGATCGATGGAAATATTTTTATAATACATTATGATGCATATAACCTAAATAACTTTAATAAATTTGAGATAAGATGGAACTGAAGTCAACGTAGTTAGTAAATTAATAATTTGCGATTTCTGAAACACATTTTGTTACTTCATAAGAATATTTCAATCTTTCTGAAATATATTTTATGAATCTGAAATACAAATTATGCATTAAGAAATACACATCCAGCTTCAGAAATAAATATCCAATGTATAAAATATAATTTATACATTATGAAATCCATCCAACACGACTGAAATTGAAGTAGCTCTTTCCTTCATACATCTTGTGCATTCTGAAATACAAATTACACTCTCTGAAATACAAGTCACATTTCTGAAATAATGCTGTCACCTCCAAAGCTTGAAGTGGCACTCCCTGAGATTTATTTTACCTTTCTGAAATGCAACAAATATTTCCTGAAATTCATATCATATTTCTGAAAATAAACTGCCATTTAAATAAAAAGCATTTTACGTTCCTGAAAGATACGAAACGAAGTCTGAAATTTTACTTTATACATTTATACTTTATACATATTGTACTTTCTGGAACACATTTATTCTACTAATCTGAACTATATTTCTCGTTGTTTGAAATACACTACACGCATATTAGGTATTATAACTTATGACTTCTAGAATAAATGGCGCAGTTCCTGAAGTAAATCTTGAAATGGTGCAGATGCAACGTTTTGATATGCTTGTTTCAATTTTGTACTCTGAACTTTCTAATTTTGTACCTGTCTGAACTCACCCTTCCCACTACCGAAAATGTCTGTCATTTGACCATTCTTGTTTAGGTGGATCATGATTAGTCACTGTTTTCAACCTGTACCCCTCTTAGCTGCTGATTTAGCGTGCTTTTTGTGGGTCCTTTTTTTCTGCCCCATGACTACACTCACCAACGGCGACCCGGCAGACGTCCAGTTCCTAGAGTGGGGAAACATGCTGAACATCACTATATGAATGAAAATTGGTACCCCTTTCAGCTAAGCTTGAACCTCTGTTCACCCGCTCTGTAATGCGATTGGATAACATTATCCCTGTTTAAACATTAGTCAAGAAAAACCGGAGGTAGGGGCAACAAATGACACAACTATTTGATGAAAGCCGATTCTCTCGGGGTCAATAAAAAGTTGAATGCACCATTGTATTAAACTGGCATATTGCATTTCAATCAGGTGAAAATTTATATCTTCAATATTAAAGAAATTAATTGGTTAATTTGCTAATTGCCATTTTAGTTTTGTCGGTTACCATTTATTTTCCATCTCTTTCCAAATGCTCATCATTCTATTCTTTGAATTTACTCATAAGTAGCATAGGAAGTTGTTTAGTTCCGATATACAATTGACGGTGCTGAAATTTTTAGTCTATTGCATTAAAGTGACAAATCAATGAGGTCATACAATAAGCTAATTTGACGAATGCTTTAGAAGAAAAGGAGCGTTTAACTTCCAGTGTCACGACGGAAGTGTGCATACGAACACCGACGATTACCCAAACTCAATCCTTGAGATTATCTGTGAAGACGAAGCGCGTCAGGTGTCACTACTTTTTAATTTTGGATACACTGTCGTCTTTCTTACTTGAAACTTTCACCATAATCATCAGTACTCATAATATAAATTTTCAATTATTATTAAGGATTCAAAGTTTTCATAATTATCTCGGTTCAGCTGATGAGTCCCAAAACTGAGTCGAACAGAATTTTTGTTGCGTGTAATGCATTTTCGAAGCACCGCAGATTTCATTTTAGGTGATCAGACAGTATTTAAAGTGCGATGCGTCACATTTTTCAAAAAATTAGGCACGTTATAGTCTATGACATGTAATTTCACTATCTAAGCCAAATCAAATAGGATTAACAACACCATTTTGCTTGAAACGCAGTTTTGTGAAGTCATTATTTTAGCTTTTAATGATTCAATCCTCGGTTATGCATAGAAAACTGCATTTTTCTTACTGAGTCGCAATGATGTCCTGTCGAATAAAAGGCCGTGTACTGAGCAGGCGATTGTAGTAACAGGCCGGGCCGCTTGTGGGTCAGCTAGGCCCTTAGCCAATTCTGTTGTGCACATGACGCAGCACTGCCAAGTCGCCCTATAGTACATGACGTTCATGGCATTTCCACTATATTGGAATTTTGCCGCGATTGCAGGTGATGACGGCGAGTACTTCTGCGACTCACCTTTGTTACAGTTCTCTATTCTTCAGAACGCTCCTCAATGTTAATTGCTCACATTCCTTTCTTATCATCTTATATGCCCTGGAGAAGTATGGAGCAATTAACTTTTCTTTCACGTCTGATTTATTTCAATGTTTTGATTAATTGTAACATCTGTCTTCCCTTCAGCTGTGAAGGATGATGGCCGTTAGGAACCCTTGTGAAAGGACAATATTGAAGATAAGCGGAATTCTTATCTTTACGAGGTCAAAGTAACTTAAAGTTAAAAGCGATCAGGACGGAAACTATATGAAGCAGTTGTCTGCGATATTGATTTGTCGTATGCAAAATATGTCTTATAAATCACTCGCCAGTTGCCTATTTTCTTTCTGTGAATGGAATTTGAATATGGAAATATCCACCTTTATTTAATGAGATTATGAATCATGATGCTTGTCTTAAATTTAATGTGAATCGAGTCTATCAGTACAGCAACTAAATATTTTGAGTACATTTTGAGTTAGGAATGTTCTTCAGCGACAGTTATGTGTGTCACATCTATGGTCACTATAGAAAAACGTGGGGCATGCAGAGCAGTGTATGAAACAGTGTAATTCTGGCATGACTAGCTCAGCAAAGTGTCCGTATCTTTCGACCAATTTGATTTTCAGAGCTAACTCTGGATAGCTATCATTTCAACGTAACATGTTTCCTGGAAAAATAAGATACGCTTTGCAAAATATCAAAAAGTGATTATGATCATTTATCATGGTGATCATGATGATTTTGATCACAAAACTTGCAACAATGGGAGGAAAATGTCACGGTGAAATTTGAAATACGTGGTTTCAGCGGTTATTTTTCAATGAATTGATGTTCCTTTTTTAATTTAATTTCAAATATATATATTCCGTTTCAATGGAGATAATAATTTTCCAAAAAGGTCGTTTCGGAAGAATTGTGTTGTGAATTGTCCAACTTTAAGACAGAACACATCAATTTTTTGTACATTTTTCGATTCAGCTCACGAAAAGTAGGCCTACTCCTGAAAATTAGATGGAACCATGGAAATGGACGTATTTTTCATTTTAAAAGGCGTTTATATGTAAAACTGTTTGTTAGTATTTACCCTAGTGATCATTTTCTATGGAAATCCCATAAAATTTCGCAGTAGAATTATCGCGCATTGTCTACTGCAAAAAGCAGTAATTTTCTACTGCCAAAAAGACCTACAGACATCAATCGTCTACTGCCAAAAAGGCCTACAGACATCAATTTATAAACGCATTCAGACAAGCAACAATTTTCACGATATTTTGCGATTAATTAGGAATAATATAAATGCCGATCGAACCTCAAGCAAGCGTAATTTTAAGTCCTGTGGATATATTAAATCATCCACCAGGATTCAAAACTACCGAATTTGAGGTATTGAACAGTGCCTAAAAATAATAATAAAACTCACATTATATTTTCCATTTTCTCCAATCCTCCTTCAGAGATTCAACTTGTATTATTCGATTATTTGTTCGACTGTAGCGGTGTGTGGATCGAATATTTGATTACAATATAATTTCACTTCAAATGACTTTTCAGCAATATAATCAATCACTTGTTTAATGGTTTTCAGCGAAAGTGAAAAGATATTAGGTAGTTGAGTCAGAATGATGCGAATCAAAACGTGTAGATGAAGATGATGTTGAAGGTTAGGAACAGGAGGTAGTTCAATTTTCCTGGCATTGTGCTAAAAACAAGCTGGTCTCTCGTTTGTATTTGCCTTTTATTTGAGGTTATGTGCAAGATAAAAATCCAGCAAGGTAAAACCACAGCGCTTCGTGTCAGGTGGGACCGTGCGGTAAACATTCGCACTGCAAGGTCCCACCCCTTGATGTGTCTGTGACACGAAGCGCTGTGGTTTTACCTTATTGATTTTCTATCTTGTGCATAACCTCAAAGGCAAATACAAAGGAGTGACCCGCTTGGTTTTAGTACAATGTCAGGAAAAGAGAAGATCGGGAATTATTTCCAGAATGAAAAGATGCGTCGGCGTAATCCTGAAAATGGTTGTGAAAGTCGAATTGTACGACAGAATCCTCTGAATGTTCAAAGCACAAATGACTGACTTGAGGCGTAGTTAAAAGTTTTGTAAATCCACAAGTATAAGACAGTAGAACGACTTGTATTGACGCTGCTGGGATGACTGAAACACGCACGATGCACTGAGAGGAATGACTCTGCAATTGATGACGCCTGGTTGATATAGCACACACAGTCTCCGCTCGCATCCTCTTTGTCGTGTGACTCATGGACCGAAGGTCGTTATGAGGGCATTCATTAGTCATTAACAGGCAGGCGATCGACGAGTTGTTTATTCCACAGTAGGGAGAGAGATGTGTGCAGAGAAAAATTGTGACGGATATCGGTATATACATTACGTCCTTTAGTCATCATAGTCTTGCAAATAGGGAAACAACTGATCCGCATATTGTGACCTTGAATATTCCAGCTAAGATACATTCAAAATCAGAAAATCAGCTTTCAAATGGAGAAAAGAAAATAAAAGAAGTTGAATGGAGAGATGGAGATAAGGAGAGAGAGAGAGAGAGTGTGTGTGTGTGTGTGTGTGAGAGAGAGAGAGAGAGAGAAAAAGAGGAAGCTTGTTCCCCTGTGCTTCGCGCACTATGGCCCCGATCAAAAACAAACAGTTCTAGGAGACTCCGGAGTTTCCGGAGAGAGAAAGAGAGATAAGAAGAGACTAGAAGGACTTAGTTCTGTGCCTCGTGCATTGTGACACTCCATCAAAAGCGAATCATTTAGAGTCTAAATGATTCGCTTTTGATGGAGTGTCAAGAGGAGACAAAGTAGCAAGAGAAGGGACGCATGTATAAAACGAAATGTTCTTTTTACAGGTGTAAAGCAAGTAATAAATGAATATAATACATGCACATTTACATATCACATTCATTTATTCATGTGATATTTAATATAATAAGTATTAAATGTGATGTAGACATAATATCAATATATCAAATATATAAACATAAAAATATATTTGATAAGATAGAATTTTGTAATTGCGTATAAAATTGTAATACATGTATATATTCCTATGAATACATTAGATGGTAATAATACGAGATTTATATACAAATATCTTTCTTTTGTATATTACAGTAAAAGAATTGCTGTATTATACAAAAATGCTTGAGTTCAACGTTCTTGTAGAGGTTATGTCTGTCGTCGATAAACATTTACAGATATATTTGCCTGCTAAACATTATATGGATGCCATGAATGCCAGTAAGAATTCTCTAGAATTGCAGTAGGCATTCTTAGATCATACAAATGTCTCTAAAAACCATAAAATGCTTACTGCCAAATCAAATATCTGTAGCGATTTTGAAAGGCAGTAGAAAATCGTAAAATCTCTAGAAAATGATCACTCGGGTATAAAGATTCATTTTGGTCGGGTGAGCCGAGGCGCGTCGCTGCATGTTCAATCATGAGTCTCTACTCAGCCGGATAGATGCAGGAATAGAAATAGTCACGAAATTATGAAACATGCAGCTGCGATTTCATCATGCATTAAAAAAGTATAATAACACGCAATGTGATATAATATCACTGCGCATGCCGCCTCTTCAATTTGTCACATCATTAAAGAAAAGATTATGGTTTTGGAATGAATCAACATGGTTTTCATATTACACTTGATTTCACTGAAAAAATCAGCTCTACATTGTTTCGTATAATAAGTGTGATTTGTAGAAAGCTCTTGCGCCATCTAATGATATGCGCAAATGAAATCGAAACAGGAGTTGAATAATAGTCATTCCATTGACCACAAACATGCGCTACACACTTTGTACACTTTGGGGTGGGGAGACAAAAAATAGCATTACTGCACACACTTGCCAGTACATCGACTGAAGCTTCGATGAATCTGTCCTTGTATGTCCTTAACAAGGAATTCCTAGCTAGCGAGGGCGATAGTGATCGTAGGCCTTCATTTAGAAATCAGGTAAAATCAATATTGACCGATTTTAACAATCTTTTCCTCTCCTTTGTTTCACTTGAAATTGATGTGCATCTTAATTATCTGTTCAGCTACGCAAAAGGCTAGATGTCTAAAAGTGCCAAAATACAAGATAGTCCTATAGTAGTTAGTGGTGCATTATTTTGAAAATGCGAATACTGCAGCTGATGCAGCTGCTGAATGGTCAACGTAATTGAGCTAATTATTGTCTGTCAAAATTAAATATTGCAAACTACACTACTTTATATTTTTATACAGTAGCCTATATTTACTGTTCTTTCTGTTAAAGATTCTGTGTTCGGGAGGAAACCGGTGGCTTCGAACAAATTGATGAACCTTTTCATGATTCATTGATTCTCAACCAGAAAATAGCGGGAATATCATTCGCCTCCAGATAGCCCTTGAGAATCCAGGAACATTTTTTCTCTTCGGAGTCATGGTCAGAGGCTCATTAAATAAAGGCAGGTGACCTACGAATTAATGTGAGATCACGGCCTAAAATAAATTACCAATGCATTTTTCTATAACATTATGAATTATTGATATCTCTATTTCATGAATTTTATCGTCAGAACGTAGCTAGTGAAATGAAGTTTTATTCGGTACATAGCTTATCGATTAGCGAAGTAAGGGTAGGTCCGTCTTCATCTTTAAAAAATAATAATTCTTGGTTTGCTCTGTAGGGTTTCAGAAGAAGGTTTGAAGATTTGAATGCTTTGAATCTCCTTGAATGGGTAAGTTGTTGTATTCATCTCAAGAAACACAGACAACAGACGATTGCTAAATGACGTCTCTGAGAGGGTCATGTTGAAAGTAGCAGATGATGTGCTGCAACGAAAAGATTATTACGAGATATTGAAGCTTGACTACAATAGCTCCCCCTTCCATCGTTTTCACTTGAGGAACGTTGATTCAGAACTGTAAATGACATCCTAACCAAGAGACAATGCGTTTTTATGTGATGGAACAGACTTGTGCTTCCAGTTGACAAACTCTCGATAATGTTGATTTTTTTGGGGTATACATGTACATGAACATGTAATCTATATGAACAAAAACCAAAATGATAATCAGAAACTATGAGCAGAGTAAATCCATATACGGAGGATAAATTACACGAAGTTTGAGTGACATTAACATAAAAGCGTTGCTCTATCTTCTGTTAAGTTAGTAACCATCTTAGTACAGTTGTAAATTATGCTTGAATAACGAATCATCATACTTCAAGATTCACTCAACATGTTGCCCTGTTCAGAATGAGGGCTTTTGAGCATTCATGGACTCATATATACACAGCCACCGACTGCATGCAGTTTTTGATTAGCATGATATATGCATGAATTCTCATTTGTAAATAATATTCACTAAATACATATTCATGATATGTATTTAGTGAATATTATTTACTAAATATATTCATAATACGAAAATTACAAGTGTGTGCTTGTAAACCGAACAAATCAAGCAGCACTATGCATCAAGTTCACGAGGAAGTCAAAGAAGGCCCAGTTTCTAATCTGGTTACACTAGCCAAGCGGCAAACGGCTGAAAGCTTGCAACCTGCCGTTCAACGTCGAAATAGGCAGATATTCCGATGCTCCCCAATGCATAAGTCTGTAATGTATGATATATAAGAACCAATGTATAAGTCTGGTCGTATTTGAATTCATCTGAGAATAAGACGTCTTCCTTCTCAGAAGAGGGAGAAATATAGCACATCAACATGGTATGAATTTTCTAGCATTAGCCAGGATATAATCAAATAAAACATCGTGTGACTTAATCACAAGTGATTAATCGCACGACTTACAAAACAGTCATTAGGCGATTGATCTCTCACACTTAGTGTACATGCACTTTTATCGCAGTCTATTCTGACCCCGAAGTTCTGTTGATCGAGCCTGGGCTGGCTTAGTTCGCATATTTTATAGAATTTCAGGTTCGAGCCCGTTTTGAGTTTTGCTCGGCCAGCTATAACTTACTCGATTGAAAAATAAAATTATTCACTTTGTCAATAAAATAATCTACGTTGCATGGTAAACACAAAACATTCTAGACGAAATCATTATGGCTTGTGCTGAAAAGTATTCTTAGATGTCGCAAATTCCTGTCGTATCAAGATTTAAATTACTCTTCTGATGCATGTATGAGGTAAATCGCATGGAAATGATGCAAAATCTTCAAAATCTCTTTAATCTAAAATCATCGTGAATAGCAATAAATACATCAAACTGTAACGACATATAATATGAACCGTATACGTGGAGGACTGTGCTCAATGTCACATTGCGATCAATACCAGCAGTTATGTATATACATGTAATATATATATACAAGTTATATTATATCAATATTGATCGTATGACCTCAAGCACTTTATCTATCCACTTTGAAGACTTAATTTGGAAGAACGATGTTCCTTTCTTCATGCTTGGAAGTTTTTCATGAATAAATGATGGCATGATTTAGCTTGTCCTGCCTCTTATTAATGTGCGCGTTTTAAGATTTCATTTCACACCTATTGAAAGATGTTTGTTGATGATACCTGACGCTCTCGTCAACTCTTGAGTTGAGAACGTAATTAGTTGATAACTCATTATTCCCTTCTTAGCAGGTTGCCTAAATGGAAAGTTGACTCAATTAACTCAACAATGATGAAGTTTCTAATACTTCCCAAAACAGCTGACTCAAAAATGAAAAGATCTAGCTGCATACATTCACAGCTAAAACTTCTGATCGTCCGACATGCATGTGTGTTGTATCTTTGCAGACTAAAATGCTTTGACAGAAATTCACACAGCATATCCGCATTCTACAATATTGTATCCACAACTGATGGTGCATGTTTTTGTACACCTTTAGGATCAACTAAAAGCATATGAAGAAAACAAACAATTTTGTTTTCTCTAATTAATCTTTTAATTCAAATGAGCATATTGAAAAGTTGACTTCAAGAAAATGTCCAGATCCTATTTATCGCAGTAGTCAAGGAGATTTATGCTTTCTGTTGTCATACATCAGCTGAGAATGTACTGAGCGATCAAATCTGGCTGAGTATATACGATTGAAGAATACGCTGTGAGTGAATCAACATAGGCTATAGGATTTGCTAGACAGCATGGGAGTAACAACCGGCCCCGCTGACCCCGCGCGGCGTGGCGGCGCCTTACCCTGACTCAAATTGGGGGCCCCTAACCTATTTCAAAAATATATACGTGTGCTCGTAATATAGGCGAATTGTCAGATTGAAAATTTTTATCGACAAAATTCAATGTGAATGAAAAGTATGCTTAAAAGGGCAACATGAAGGTCAGTTGAATATTATAAAAAATTGGAAGCTCTAGATTGATCCATTTCACATATTGTCACAGCATGCGCCTTGACATGTGATCCTGTGTGAGTGCGCGTGCATTTACACAAGACGCTTCGCATCCAAACGATAAGCTTCGAAAATATTCTTTTGACTTCATCAGCAGGACAGACAGCATCAGCTATTGCCAAAGATAGGAAGACAGAAGCCAAATTTACTGAGAAGAGAGTGAGAAGAATAAAGCGGTTCCACGATGAACGTTTCTGTGATGAACGTTTAATTAATCCAGAAGCAGCATTCGGGGTTCATGTATTCTATCCAGGCGTTGACACCGCATTGGAGCAATTGAACTCAACGGTCGAGTCGATCAAAAGGTCTGGGAGAGTAATGGGCAAAAGACCGTTCCAGGACACCATAAAATTCAAAAAAATAGTATCTTTAAAAACGACATAAATTCATGAATTTAGACCCCTTTTCAGGTTTTTAAGACCTAAATACATGAATTTAGTCCATTCAAAAAGTACCATTTTTTCAAAAAATGGTATTTTTAAAAACGACATAAATTCATGAATTTGATCCCTTTTTCAGGTTATGAAGACCTAAATTCATAAATTTAGGCGTTTTTAAAAATACCCAATTTTTCAAATTTTTCAAAATCTCAAAATTTGAGAATTACATTTTTCACCCGCCCTTAAAATCATGACCGTTCCAGGACACCGAAAATCATAAAAGTTAAGAAACTCAAATTTGTGATTGTGACATTTTACTTTGAAAATCATGACCGTTCCAGGACACCGAAAATCATAAAAGTTGAGAATTTCAAATTCATGAATTTTATCCATTTTTCAGGTTTTTAAAATATGAGATAACTAAAATTATGTGTCTAATAATATTTCTTTAAAAAATGGAAGAAACAAAAATGGAAGAAACCGCAAGAATATATCCTTCGTTGTCATATGAACGTAGTTCTACTTTAATGGACATTGAAAAAATGAACAAAGAAAAACACAAAGATAGAGTTAGGTATATGAAAGATAAGGAATCTCAATTATTATTAAGATTAGAGCATTATAATAAATTAAGAAAGAGATGGACGATAGCTAAGAATGTGACACAAGGCGTTGGAGCATGTTTAACAATAAGTTTGGGTGCTTTAACAATTGTTATATCTTCAGGTGTTTTATTAATTCCTGTAGTTGCTACAGCTTTAACAGGTACGGGTGTTTTTGCAACTTCACTTGTTACAATGTTAGATAAATCTTTAATAACTAAGAAACGAAAATCATTAAAAACTAAGCATTTACATATTAAAGAAGTCTATGACAAATTGCATTACTACTTTCAAAGAGTATGTGATGATAATGTTATTTCGTTAGATGAGATTGAAAAATTTGATCAAATGGCTAATGAAGCTAATAAAACGCCATTTCATTTAAAGTCCGAAAAAGTTGATGATAAGAATAAAAAGGATGATAAAACTTTTAGTGATGGTAAAATTTCTAATGAAGAAAATGATAAAATTTTTTAGAAGAACTAAAAACTTTATTAAACAAAACTTTATTAAACAAATCTTTAGACGAGAAAACTTTAAACGAAAAGATGTCGGACAACAAAGCAATAAAAAAATAATTTGTTCAGTAAAATGTTTTTGCTGTATTCCAATGTTACCACAAAATTCAAATATTATATTTTAAAAATGGATAAAATTAGAGCTGATAATTTTAAAAGAATAAAACAATTAGAAAAGTTAATAAAACAAAGAAATCTTATGAAAGAAAATCATCTTCAACATAGAATGATAAAAGCTGGTATTCAATCTGATATGTTTGAAAAAATGCAGCAAACCGAGCAAGTAAAAACTGATTTTGAAAAAACTATGAAACCATTTAAAACTCTTGAAAAAGAACTTACAAATAATGATAAACAAATTGATATAACAGATCCAGAGCACAAAACTATATTAGATGACTATGGATTACTAGAATCAAACATTAATAAGAAATTACCAAAATCTATGCAATTTGAACATTCTATTTCATCTATAGATGGAAAAAATACCTAGATTTTATCTCGGACAAAAAGAAATATTTCCACAACCTTTTCGTGGTTTAATTTTTCACCAGATAAATCTCCATTTAATTTAGATAGAAATTTTGTTGATCTTTTAAGAGGAGCAGATTTAAAAAATTATGCTGTAGAAGATCTCATAAAATATAAAGCTATGTTAGATAGAGTTGGTGCAGTAAAATCTCTTAGACGTTATAAACAATTAGAAAATTTATTATCATCGGGAGTTCAAGTAGGAACAGGATTACAAAAAGAAACAACTGTATTTTTACCAGATGATCCACAAGAATTACTAAATAGATTAAATATTTTAATATCTGCAATAAAAGAAGGACATAATTCTAGTTTCAATGAAATTCATGCTATATTGAAAAGACTGTTAGAAAAGAAGATTCTAAATGAAGAGGATTATAAAAGTGTAACTAACCGAATGTTCTAGGGCTTCGCCCGTAGCTGAAATATGTTGTTTCTAATTTTTATCTATAATTTTTTTTATCTATGATTTTTTTATCTACGATTTTTATCTATAATATTTATTCAAAATTTTAACTAAAAAATGTGTTCAGCAGATTTAGACAAAATTAATAATCATTTAGAAAATTTGACAGAGATTTTGTGTTCATCAAAATTTAGTGCGACGTTAAAAATTATAACAACTACTTCATCACACACTTGTAATTTAGAACCCATTCTACATTTGGAACAAAATAAAAATTATCAAATTGCATTGACTAGTTTCTCTACATTTAACACTATTCAAAACGTTATCAAAGATGTGAATGATCAATTTAGATATTCTACTGATAAAGGCAAAACATGGAAAATACAAACTTTTCTTCCTGGTTCTTACGAAGTTGAATCAATATCAAATGAAATTAAGAGACATTTAGGTATACCATTTAAAGATAAGAAACAATTACATTTTGCATTTGAACCGGCAGTTAATAAATTTTCTCTTACTTTGGACGAAAATCATCTAGTTGATTTTAATCATGATAGATCATTGTCAAAGCTATTAGGATTTAACAAACAAACCTATAGTCAAGGTTATCATTTAGGTGAGAAGATTCCAAAAATAACTGAAATAAATTCAATTGTTGTACATTGTGACATTATTGAAGGAGGATATATAAATGGTAAATTGTCAAATTTGATATTCAGTTTTCCAGCTTTTACTGTACCCATTGGTTATAGACTAAATGTAATTCCAAAAACATTAATATATTTCCCTATTACAAGAAAAACTATTAACAAAATTAACATTAGAATCACTGATGAGAAAGGACAAGAAATAAATTTTGGAGGTGAAGAGATTATGATAGATCTTTTGGTTCGGGAGGTATAAACTCCCGTTCGAGAGGTATAAACTCCCGTTCGAGAGGTATAAACTCCCACGCGAAGCTAGAGAAGTTTAATTTTCTTCTTCTTCTTTTAAAATAAAAATAAATTTTTTTTATTAAAAAATGAGTGAAATGCTACCATTAAATAAAAAAAAACTCAAATTTAATCATCATCCAAATTTATCTAATATAGTTTTGTCAGTTATTTGCGGAAGATCAGGATGTGGAAAAACATATCTATTATTTAAAATTTTAACGACTCCAAATTTTTTGGATAATAACAATCTTATTTTTTATACAACAACAGCAGAACAACCCGTCTATCAATTTTTAAAATATGGATTTTGAAAATAATCTTAAAAAAACAGCAATTGCTTCATTATTCTAAGAATATGAAAAATCTGAAGATGAAGAAGAAATAAGTTCGTGGTGTGAAGAAGCAGCAAAAAATAGTCAGTTAGTAGAATCCAATAAAAATAAGCATATAAAGATACAATTAATAGATGATAGTGGTAATATGCAAGATCCTAGTAAACTAGATAAAACAATGAAACATTGTGTAATTTTTGATGATTGTGTTAATGATAAAAATCAGTCAGTTCAGAGAAATTATTTCACAAGAGGTAGACATAACAACTGTAGTGTATTTTATTTAACACAAAGTATGTATTCATTAGATGGAAGTGTTATTAGAAAGAATGCAAATATATTTATACTATTTGAAATAAATGCAAGAAACTTAAGTGATTTGTTAAGAGATTTATGCGTAAGAAATAAAGATGAATTTAAACAATCGTGTAACAATGCTTGGTCAAAAGATTATGGTTTCATTACAATTAATATTGATAAAAAAATTCATGATAGAGTTATAGAACATTTGTTTGCCGTGTGATAAAAATATAAAAATATAGTGTTATAATATTTTATTTTTTTATTTTATGTATATATCAAATTTGTCTATCTTAGAAATTAGAAAATTAAAAAGGTAGAGTAGTTATTCCATCAGGTAAAATTTTTCTTTTATCATCAAATGGATTTAATGCTAATTTATGTTCTTCTTTTAAATACATTTTATGTTTCTTTGAATTAAGTCTATAATTACATGCTGTTTTTATTTCATTATTAAATAATACATTTTTATAATCTTGAAATGTTATTTGATTAGCCACTGATGCCTTTGAAATTCCTTTTAATGTTTTATGTGTTTTAATATTATTAGTTGTATTATAACAATAATATTTAGATTTTAAAAATATAGCTTCTGTTATGAAATCTTCATTTCCTTCTAGTTCATCTTTTACTTTACATAAATCAGAAGGATGAATGATATCTTTTATTTTATCTATTTCTTTAACAAGTGTAGAATTATACGGTATTGTTAATTCTAAGAAAACAGAATCGGTATCTGTAAAGTGTAATTTATAGTTTTTGCCATAAGCAGGTTCTAAATAATCATATATAAATTTATACATAAATAGTTTAGCTAATTCTAATATAGTGAATCCAATAAAATTAAACTTATCATGTTTTACGCTAATTCGACGTAAGTGTACAGCACATAGATTATCACTAAATCTAGTAGTTCTTTTATATGGAGGTGTCCTTGTTAAATTTTGAAACCTATCTTTATCATAAACTATTTCAATATTTTGTTTATTACGCACATTTTCTAAAGTCTTACCATAAAATGCATTATTCATTAATTTGAAGAACACGTTTCCAAAATCATCTTTATTTCGTTTAGCTATTTTACGTTTTTCAATATTGAACTCTATATAATTTTTTAACCATTTAGATTTTTGATAAAATAGTTTTCGATGTATTTTGGTGAGAATCATTCCATGTTCTAAATACCAATCTAGCATTCTTCCTTCAACAACATACTTTCCTATATTACTTTGTGTTAACATAAGTTTTTTTGTTGGTCTGTATTTCTTAGGAATTATAGATTTTTGATAATCTGAAAAATCTTCTATATTGGGAATTTCGTTTTCGGGACAGAAAGGAAAATATTTTGTTTT
The DNA here is from genome assembly GCA_907163375.1 of Prostheceraeus crozeri. Classification (NCBI taxonomy): domain Eukaryota; kingdom Metazoa; phylum Platyhelminthes; order Polycladida; family Euryleptidae; genus Prostheceraeus; species Prostheceraeus crozeri. The sequence goes on from CAJQUW010001810.1 coordinate 359,144, forward strand.
ATCTTTTATTTCATCAGGGTATACTAAATCAACTTCATATATGTAACCATGATTATAATTTCCATCATATGTTTTTTGATAATCAAGAACGGGCGAAGCCCTAGTAGACATCTCTGACGACGTACGAATATTACACCATTCCATCTCACCTGTTGGTAATTCTTGTATCATGCAAGAAGAATATAAGCTATTAAAATCATGATATAACAAATAGTTTTCGCCCATGATTTCATCAACTGCTGCTTGACTCTCTTCATTTGATATAAGTCCTTCTATATTTTGATTAAACAATTTTATAAACTGATCACTTTCTTCTGGAGATAAAGGTTTCATTATTCCATAATCATCAGGATTTACTTTTTTATTGTAACACTGTACATTACGATTACCTAAAACTGATGAAACTTCACCTCTAATTCCAGATTCAAAAAGTAATAATTTATCATATGTATTCTCTTTATAATGTTTAAGTTTAACATTTGTATGTTTTAATCCTGCTAACCATGTTAAACCTGGTGTAGAATAACAATAACATGGATCTATTCCGTAATATTCCAAACACATGTCACGAAAGTTTTCAAAAAGATCAGCTAGTATTAATACATCTATCTGAAGATATTTCATTGTATAATCATACATTGTTTTACAATTTAACTCTCTCCAATTTTTTTCAGCTTCTGCATAATCTTCTTCAGATAATTGTGATTGCTTTAATGCTGATTTAAATTTATTTATTGGAGGAAGTTGTTTTTCTTCCATAATTTTATTCACAGAATTAAAATCTCCAGTTAAACTAGTCTTCGACTGTGAACCACAGGTTAAATATTCATACGGAAATATTCCTTTTAAAGGTTTTAAATTATATTTATTTAATATTTTACATTGTTCACATTTCAAAGTTTTTCCCATAACATCTAATGAATAAGGAGTAAAAAATCGGAATGCATCTAAAATTCTAATACAACCTAATTGCATTGAAAAATATTCTTCTTCTGTTTTACATAGTACATTTATTTGTTGTTGTTGAAATTTTTCAGATGAAAATAAATCTTTCATTACTAGATGGAAATCATATTTAGAACCATTGTAGAAATATAGAGAAATAAAGTTATATTTAAATTTATTAGCATTAAGATTACAAGAATTATGTGCTGCACCTCTATATAATCCATTTAGATGATCATGATCTTTTACCTTATCAAGATATCTACCTCTGCCATTTTTATAATTTTTTGTAAATTCTTTTCCACAGTAATAACAATTTGTTTCATTAAAAAAATTAATTTTTTCTTCATCCGTTAATGGAAGCATTGGTATATTTGTTTCAAGCAATTGTGAAAAACGTCCTTGTAATTCTTCTACTTTCTTTGTAAACATTTCTGAACTATCTTCACCATAGTATTGATAATATTCTCATTTCAATAATTCAGGATAATTTGAATGAATGTACATTCCCCAACATAATGGTTTTTGTTCAAATAAATATTTTTCTTTACTTTGTTCAGGTGTACTTTTCTCATAATTATCATTTTCAGAATCGGGCGAAGCCCTGGAAGACATCTCCGATGTCCCGTGCTTTTGTGTCATATTAACATTATATGCTTCGAAATCACAATAAATAGTAAAGGGTACTTTATTTTTCAAATAATGTCTATTATATATTAAATAATCATCTTTAGGAAAAGTATTTTCAACTGCTTCATTTTGTTGGCAATTCTCCAAATGTCTATTCATTTCTTCTAAAGTTCTAAAACTTGTCATACATTGAAGACAAGGAAAATTTGTATTATCTGAAGTTTTTGTAAATATAGAAAAATCTTTACACAATATAAAATGACCCTGATAATATAATATATTCGCTTGTGCTGGTTGCTTTGTTTGTTTTAATTTTTCAAATTTATCTTTATATATTTCATGTGTTTCATCAATTTGTCTTTGTAAATCTTTTTCAGACTGTTGATAATTTTGATTTAATATTTGTAGCTAATGTTCATATTCTTTTTCATATTGTTCTTTATATTGCTGTTGACATTTTTTTAAACATTCATTTATTTTTTGATTGGTTTCATTTTCTTCATTATTTGATTCTTTATTGTCTTCATTTAATTTTTGAATCGTTTCTATCTTATTTTGATATTTATGGCCATATTCTTGTACTAATATTTTTGTTTGTTGTTGATAATCTGTTTTACATTTTTGTAAAATTTCATTTAAATTTTGTAATTTTTGTTGATATTCTAAAGATAAAGATGAATATTTGTAATTATAATCATCATTACGTCCTTTATAATTATTATGATTAATCATTATTGGTGATAGTGTTTTAACAATTTCAAATTTTTCAGTACATATTATATTTCCTTGGTAAAAAATATTATGATCGATGTAATTTCCTCTTTTATTGTATACTATTTCTGATTGACATAAATTTTTATTATTCAAATAAAATTTTTTTGAATCTGAGTAAAGTGGAGTAATTTTACCAATAGAAACATAATTCACATTTAATTCAAAAACATTTACTTCTATTAAATTTTTATTCTTTTTATGAAACTTTATTAACCTATTATAATCATATGGAAATTCATCTAAACCATCCGAAAGATCAAATTCCTTTATATATTCTTCTTTATTATAATGACTTAGTCTCTCTTTATGATATTCTGCAGGATGTAAATGTGCTATAATACTCCACAGAAAACAATAATCATCTTCATTTTTCATGTTGATTATTTGTGGTGAACTGAAAGGTAAAGGAACATAACTACCACCAGTATTATTTTTATATTTATTAATTACTATTTTCTTGGACAGTATTTTAACAAATTTCCAACCAGATTCACGTAACTGGGCTTCAATTATACAATTTTCTAATTTAAGTATCATTTGTTCAAATATGGGTTGTATATCATTTACATTATGAATTTCTTGTGAATTTGTAAAATGTCCTTGTATTATTTCTTCAGGAATTCCATCAGGTCCAGTTTTTGTATAAAGTACTTCTACATTCATATAACATTTGAAAGATTTCTTAAATATTTTGAAAAAGTTGGATAGAATATCAGAAAAAGTTTTATCGGTTTCATTATGTTCAACGGGCGAAGCCCTAGAACCTTCGGTTCGTACCGATTCAGTAAATAAATATTTTATATTTGCTAAGGCTTCATCGGTTCGTTCAGCTTCATCAAATTCATCAGTATCGCTAAATAAATATCTTCCATCTGGTACGGGCCAAGCCCTAGAACCTTCGGTTCGTACATGTTCATCTTCACTATTAAAAACTTTTTTATATTCCGAATGTGAATAATCATCAAACATTTTTTTAACTTTTATATCAGTAGGTAATGCTTCTAGATAGTTTTTATAACTATTTAATTTTAATATATTTCCTTCATCAACTCGATCTACATTTTGTAAATGCAATTTACTATTTAAATGAGATTGATAACTTCTTTTTGTTTGCAATTTTTTTTTACATAAGACACAATAAAACTTGGTATTTTCCACTTTTTTTATTTTTTAAAGAAAAAAATTGTGTTTTAATTTTAGATATAAACATTCTAATATCAAGGACTTGAGTGTTATTTTATATTATTATATATTACACGTTCTTAAGTTATTTTTATTTTCTTTATCATATTAAGTTTTATCATATTAAGTTTTATCATATAACGTTTTATCAAAAGATAATTTAAATTTATTTTCACTAACTATTGATTCTTCATCATCATCATCATCAATTGATTCTTCATCATCATCATAAATTGATTCTTCAACATCATAAATTACACTTTTTGGTATAGGATGCCATTCCCTGATAGGATACCATTCTCTTATTGGTATGTCTAACTCTAAATTACATTTTTTATCTGATAATAATATAATAGAGAAAAATATTGGTCTTTGATCTCTTTTGGAAAATTTAATAACACCACCATAATCTGAATAACTTTTAGTTTTTATTAAAGATGATAAAATTTTAAATTGATTAGATGTAAATCCTAATTTAAATTTTGTAGACCCGACACATAGTTGTCTAACAATATCTTCAACTATACCATCATTATTATTTTCAATTGTAAGAAAATGAAATTTAGATAAATTTTGATTATATGTAGTATTAATATCATGTACATCAGTGTGTGATATAAATTTTTCTTCACTTAAATTTTTATAATTACTAATATTTTTATAATCTTTTTTACCATTTACACCATTTTCAGATGTTTCGGAATCATCATCTATATTATCATCATTTATATTATTATCATCATTATTATTATAAGATTCTTTAAGATCGGGCAAAGCCCTAGAACCTTCGGTTCGTTTATTATGATTATGATTATGGTCATTGTTAATAGTATAAGGTGTTGTCCACATATAAATTTTCTCTTGTTGAGCTAAACCATTGATGTAAGATTTTAACAAATTGATATTTAAGTTTGAATATAATCCTATATACGTATCATCATCATATCTTTGCGGCATTTCTAATATTTCTTGTTTATAAATTGTATCTCTATAATAAACTTGACATAATAAGTCTTCATTATGTTATTTACTCTCTATGTGAATATTATATTGATTATGGTCATCAACAAATAATCTTATTTTTTCTTTGAAAAAGATTTTAATTTTTTAACTAATTCTTTAATATTATTATAATTAATAATTTTTGTTTCTATCCAATCAGTATTACTAATTGGTAATACTGCTCTAATAAAACCATAAACATTATTATGACCTATTATAACCATATTTTCTTTATTTAATTCAACATAAGCTACATCATTATATTTACTAACAATATCCATAAATTTTATAAATGGATCACCTGGGAAAATAGAATAATTGGTTTCTATAGAAGGTAAACCTTTTGTTTGTTCTTTAAATATTTCAGCTTGTAATTCAAATAAAATATTAACATCTATACATGGATTATTATCATTATCAAAACATTTATTTTCAAATCCCGTTGATCTCGTCGAATAAGAAGAACAGGATGATGCGGGCGAATATAATTTTTTAAAATTTGCTTTATCCATTTTTTTATTTTTATTAGAAAAAAATTTTTATTTTTTATTTTTATTAGAAAAAATTTTATTTTTTTATTTTTATTAGAAAAAATTTTATTTATTTATTTTTATTAGAAAAATTTTTATTTTTTTTCTCATTATATAAAAAATTTTATTTTTTTATTGTTAAAAAATGATGCTACCAAACTTGGTGGAGGTGCATATATCCCGAATAATCGTGAAATAGAAATAGAGATAGAAAATTATATCATGAAAACTGGAGACGTTTTATCTGGTCCATTGCATCTTTCTATTCTTCCGCAACAAAATACAGAGTTAACAAATAAACAATATGTTGATACACAAATCAATGACTTAAAAAAAATATATATAAACGATGTTATGGTTCCACTGATGAATGAATTAAAGTTGCTTAAACTTAATGACAAATCATTAAACGAAAAATTATTAAAACTTGATAAAAAGGATAGAGAGCTAGAAGCAGATATAGCAAAACTTTTTAAAAAGATTTCTGAACAATTAAAAATTTTAATATTACTTTCTATAAAGTTAAAATCTGCAGTCATTAAAAATAAATATCAGATACAACTATTAAAAGAACAATTAGAAGATGAAATAGAAAATCTACCTGAAAGAATTTAAAAAAAATTAAAGCAGTTACAAACTACATTCCAAAAAAGTGTTGATGAATTGAGTTCTAAAATTACTCAACAAATGAAAAAGATGAATAGAATAATAAATGAAGTAAACTCACTTAATCAAAAAGTTGATAAAATGAAAACTCTTAAAATCAATTTAGAAAATGAATTAAAGAAAAATTTACAAGAAAACTCAAAAGAAAATAAATAACAGTTAGATTCTGTTAAAAGACAACTAGATGTTCTTAAAATTAAGTTAAATGCTCTTAAAACGGCGTTGAAGATGAATCAGGAGAAAATGCAAGTTAATAGAAAAGAAATTAAAGTACATCACACGCTACTTGACGCAATAGATAAAGTGCAACAGACAATTAATAAAGTTATCTCGAAGTTGTTGTTCATTCACAAACGTAAATCTTGATCATAAACGTAAATCTTAGCGTAAATATTAACGTAAATATTTTTTCCCAAAAGTCAAATTTATTCCTAAAAAATGCCTATAATTTATAAACACAATCTTAAACATTTTGCTTCAAATCAAAGAATTGCTCATGAACCACGTATGAATCCTGTTTATCATTATGATAATAGAGAAACAGTCGGAACACAAAAGTTCCTAGGCACCGCAGGTGCCGTTCACACGGAAGGAGCTGGCATCTTTTCTGGTATTGGAAGTATCGTTAACTTAATTAAAAATAATAAAGATTTGATTACATCTGCTGCAAAAGGAGCAGCTGTTATAGGTAGTACAGCTAGTGCAATATCAAATGCTGTTAAGTCTCAAAACGAATTAAAACAACTAGAAGCTATTCGTAAACTTAGGAATGATTCTGAAGAACTAAAAAATTTAAAAAAACTTTCAGAGGAAACAAAAAACAAAATTGCTAACATAGCTGCGGGGGAAACCTTGAGGAGCGGAGCTCCGTCTGATAGTAAACATAAGAAGAAATCAGGCGTAGCCATAAAACGTTCAATTGAAGAAATAAGAGGTAATGGTGTTAACAGCAACCTTCGGTCTAACCAGCAAAGCTGTAGCGGAGCTGGTCTAGCAAAATTCTAAAATATATTTTTTAGTAAAATTTTTTAGCAAAATTTTTTCAGTAAAATTATTTTAGCAAAATTTTTTCTGTGTTTGAAAAAAAAACAAAAAGTCAAATTATTTTTCATAAAAATGTCTTCGCTTATCGAAAATAAATTTGAATTAGATAAACCACCAGGTGTTAGTTATAATCAAAAAAAGAATGACTATATAAGAATTGCTATGAATCCCGGATCTTCCAGTAGAGTAAATACTGGAGGTGATTTAATTTTTGAAGTTGATAATCAGCAGAGTTATTTATATTTATCTGATTCATTTTTACACTGTGAATATTCTTTATATATTGATGCCAATTTTACAACACCATTACCAGATACCGATAATATTGCACTAGAGAATAATTTTTTTCCAAGATTTTTTACACAAATGCGTTTAGATGTTGCAACTCAAAATATAGAAACAATAAGTGATTCTCCAGGTGTGATTGATACAATGCTTAGATTTGTAACAATTGGTGAAAATAATATAAAGTATGAAATCGAAGGATGGTTTCCTGATACTAATGATGGTATAATTATACATGATTTAACTTACGCTGGAACAGACGCAGCAGGAATTGCGAAAGATGTAGAACAAATTGCAAAACATTTAAATAAAACAAACAATAGTGCATATAAAGAAAGACGTGAGTTTAACAAGAAAAGTAAACAGACAGTAAATTGGTCATTGTCTCCATTATTCGGATATTTAGATTATGATAAAATATCATATCAATTAAAATTTAAGTTAATAATTCATCGTACAGCAAATAATGAATTAATCTTTTATGGTAAAACTGGAAAAAAAAGCATATTTAAAAATTGATAGACTTGAATGGTGGATTAAGCATATTACTCCTAGTTTAGAGGTTGAAACAGCTATTGCAAAAAGATTAAATACTAACAAACCAATTCCAGTAAATTTCTAAAGCGTACTGCTAGTTCAGTAACTTTTTCCGAACAAAGATTTAACTGGCATTTTACTAGAACTGCGAATACTCCAAGATATTTATTACTAACTTTTCAAAGAAATAATTCTCCAAGTTTTGATAAGAACAACAATCTTTTTCATATTAATACAATTCGAAGTTTACAAGTTTCATTACATCAAACCCGATATCCAATTGATCCATTAAGATTCGATGATACCAATAATCAATTTATAGAAGGATACGATTCTTATCGAAATCTTTGTATAGAATTTGGAGTTGAACCACAATTAACTCCTGGAGATTGGAGACATTTATATCCTGTTTTCTGTTTCGATTTTAAGTGCACAATCTGAAGATATTATCAAGACTGGTTGTGATGTAACAATTGATATTGAAAAAAAAGATTCCACAACTTCATTGATGGCTTATGGTTTATTGCTAGAAGATGTAAAATATTCTATTGAAATTCTTAATGGAAAGATGGCTAGGATCGGCTGAAGCCTCGAGGAGCTTCGCTCCGATAAGTTAATTAAATTCTTAGATTAAATTTTTTTTAGTAATTAGTAATAAAATTTTTTCATAACTAGAATAGAGTAAAAATTTTTGATAACTTAAATTTTTTATTAAAAATGTCGCAAGCGAAAAGTAATAATAATAAAACTGTTGAATTAAAATTACGTAATATTGTTGACAAAAATACCCCTAAAACTATTACGATTAACAAAAAAAAGTATTACATAAGTAAACCAATGATAGAGAATATTCAATTACAAGAAGAAAAGAATGGCGGGATTCTCCCATTAATTCCACTAATAATAGGAGGCATAGCAGCTGCAGGAAGTGTTGCAGGTGGGACAGCTGGTATTGTCCAAGCAGTAAATAAAAATAAATCAGAGAAAGCAGCATTAGAAGAACAAAAACGTCATAATAGAGAGTTAGAGAAAGTTGCTAGGGGTGACGGAATAGTAGATAATTTTATTAGTAAATTAAAATTAGTTGATGAAGGAAAACGAGTTCTTAAGAATATTCTCCACAATGTTGATGATTTAATTGAAATTAAAGAAACTAAAGATGGTTCTGGAATATATCTAAGTCCTAGTATGATTCGGTAATAACCTCAGGACTTTGGGTCCGATCGGCTAAAGCCTCTGAACAAGGTTCGATTAGGTAAAACATTTATTTTATCTTTTAAAATGAATTCTACAAATTCCGAAAATTTATTTAAATTAAAAATTGCTAATTTAGATTTATTGAATTATCTATTAAACAAAAATAAAAACTCAAATTGTCAGAATATTGGAGGTGACATACAAAAAGCATTAGAAAACTTTCCTGGATTTATTTGGAGTAAATATTCGAAAGAAAAACATCTTCCTGGTCATTCATATACCGGTCCAGGAACTCGATTAGATATAAGACTAGATGAGAATAATAATCCGAAACCAGGTGAAGAACCAATAAATAGAGTAGATGCCGCAGCTTACAGGCATGATTTAGCTTATCGAAATCATGACCTAAGTTCTCGACATGCAGCTGATAAGAAGATGATTCAAGAATTAGATAGTATTCAGAATCCTTCCTTTAGAGAAAAAATTGAAAGAATGTTTGTTAAGAAAGCTTTACAAGCTAAAATATTATTCGGTCAGGGTTTAAATGAAGCGACATCAAAGCTGTCTGAGAGCAACGCTCGAACCTACGCGTCTGAAATTCATAAAGAATATAGAAAGCCTAAATATTTATTGAAAGTAAAAGTATTTAATAAAGATGTTATTTGGAGTGCTGATTTTATTCATATGCCGAATGATTCTGATTATAAATACGCATTGACCGTTATAGATTTATATACACGATACGCTTGGGTAAAGCCTTTAAAAAACAAAAGTGGTCTATCAGTTAAATATGCGTTTGAAGAAATCTTTAAAGAAAGTAAGAGAAAGCCAAAAAAATTGTTTGTTGATAAAGGGTCGGAATTTTATAACCGAAACGTTCAGCCACTATTTGAAACTGTTTATTCAACTGAAAATGCAGGGAAGGCCGTAGTGATAGAAAGATTCAATAGATCATTGAAAAATAAAATTTTGAAAAAATTTACTGAGCGAGGAAATCAGAAATGGTTGAAGATATTACCAGGAGTTGTAGAAGAGTACAATAATAAAGTTCATTCTGGTATTGAAGAAACTCCAAAGAATGCTTCTGACGACCCAGATTTAATACGAAAGAAAATATTCGAGAATAATTATTCGAATGAGAGTAATCCGAATTTACAGTAACTTAAGCCGAAATTTAAGATTGGAGATAGAGTTAGAATATTTAAGTATAAGAATAAATTCGAAAAAGGCTTTGTTGGCTATTGGACGAAAGAGATATTTGAAGTTTGTAAAATAAATCAAACTTATCCGATTACTTACGAAATCAAAGATTTAGATGATGAAGATATCAGAGGCCGATTTTATCAAAATGAATTACAACGAACTGATTTTTAATTATCACTATTATTGGAACTAACGTTTCGGGAATGAAATTCCCTTATTAGGCGTAGCCATAGAACCTACGGTTCGTTCAATTCTAACATAATATCAAGAAATGGTACTCCTTTTTGTAATTTAAATAAAACATAAAGACATAATTGACCACAGTAAGTAGTTCCTGGTTTTTGAATTTGAAATGTATTATAAATTCCATTCCCAAGTAATTCTTTTACTTCTTTTGTAGGTGGAAGACCATAAGAGTCAAAACAATAATTATCTCCGTTTTTATTAAAGATACCTGCTGACCAATTTACTCCTTTTTCATCTGATGTGTGAAGATTTGTTATGAAATTTATAGTTATTGTTGGCTTATTTTTGATCAATTGTAATTCGTCTCTCATTAGAACATGAAAATTCTTTATTCATAATTGATTTGCAATTTTCTTTAGATCAAAATTTGTAGTTGTTTGCGTTCCATATAATTTTAAAAACTTATTTATGTTGTTCATTTTATAATAAAAAAAATTCTTAAGGGACCCCTAGAAGTTATAAGGTAGGGGGTAGTAGAACTACGTTCATATGATATTGAAGGATATATTCTTGCGGTTTCTTCCACTTTAAAGAAATATTATTAGACACATAATTTTAGTTATCTCATATTTTAAAAACCTGAAAAATGGATAAAATTCATGAATTTGAAATTCTCAACTTTTATGATTTTCGGTGTCCTGGAACGGTCATGATTTTCAAAGTAAAAAATAATCTTAATCACAAATTTAAGATTCTTAACTTTTATGATTTTCGGTGTCCTGGAACGGTCATGACTTAAGCGAGAAAATTGTAATTCTCAAATTTTGAGATTCTTAACTTTTCTGATTTTTTCGGTGTCCTGGAACGGTCATGATTTTGGGAGTAAAAATTGTAATTCTCAATTTTTGATATTTTGAAAAATTTGAAAAATTGGGTATTTTTAAAAACGCCTAAATTTATGAATTTAGGTCTTCATAACCTGAAAAAGGGATCAAATTCATGAATTTATGTCGTTTTTCAAAATACCATTTTTTGAAAAAATGGTACTTTTTGAATGGACTAAATTCATGTATTTAGGTCTTAAAAACCTGAAAAGGGGTCTAAATTCATGAATTTATGTCGTTTTTAAAGATACTATTTTTTTGAATTTTATGGTGTCCTGGAACGGTCTTTTGCCCATTACTAGGGAGAAGTTTGTAAAGCGTTTGAATTTTTGAATCCGTCGAATCAGATTATTCACCATCTTCCATAAAAGCCGGTGCCACATCCCTTTTGAAGCTATTTCCGTCAGTTCTTTAGATCCAGAGACTGATTTGGGGCAATTCGCTCATGAATTTAATGTGGAGCTGAAAAAGTTGTCGTCAATGCGATCACTGCATGCATGAGTTGCTGAAGGAATCACATTGTTGTCTTCGATGCTTGGAGCTGCTGCAGCGATTTCACTGTTTCTAACATTACCAGTAACAGCTGCTAGTGCAGAACATTCCTTCTTAAAATTGAAGATAATTATGAACTACTCACGCCCATCGGTGTCTCAAAGTCGATTAGATGGCTTGCCCCTGCTAGCCATCGAGAACAAGGAGACTCAAAGCACTGCTTGGGATGTTGTCATTAACATGTTTGCGTCCAAAAATGCCTCTCGGAGTGACAGATTTAATTTATGTAGTTTATCGTACTCCTTGAACATGGTCTGAGACTGGATTTTAAATATGTGATGTGACATCACATCTCAGTTAACATAACTCATCCGCTGATTCCTTACGCAATCGAAGTTTTCTGCAATGATGCAATTAAATTTTTGACATGTGAAAATGATTTACCTTTGACTGTTTCATCATGAGCAATTTCTATAACGGTACAAATATCGATTGGTATCATTCTAACATTTCTTTAACATGGATTTCTCATAACTTTAGCTTATTGAATAATGTTTATACATGTATACTTGTAACTAATATTTATACACTGTACGCGCGCATAATGATAATAGTCAGTGCACCGATCGGCCTATTTTACAATGCAATGTGTGGGACCCCTTACAAAACTTGCCGTGGGTTCCGTCGATCAGCGTTACGCACTGCTTGAGAGATGGAGTATTCTATTGTTGAATCAATATTGATTGGTAATGATACTTTGAGTTATTCAGACACTTAATATTATTATGGCAAACAGCACAAAAATACAATATTTTCATTGTGCAAAATATCACACTACATTCTCAACAATTTACAAATTCAACAGAAATGTGCCATTGCATTTTATTAACATTCACCTTATATGAAGCTAACTTAAAGACCCCCAACCGAGAGTTCAATCAGAATGATTGTATAGTTTCACTGTTTGATGATATTTAGAGTTTTAAACAATTTCCATATGATTTCGTATGAAGTCTATTATCGGCAGATCTATCAAAGGTTGTGAAATTCTGTAAGTTTATGAGAATCTTCATTACTAAATTCGTTATGATGTTCTTATCGGATGGAAAATGCACTACTACATATACATGTAGTTGGTCAAATTGTAGTCAGCATCTTGAAAAGGGTTGTGGTGGTGCCAACATTTCAACTTATAGCAGCAATACCTGTTAATTGATCTAGAAATAAAAACTGTTGATATTAATTTGACTCTGATCCTCAGAGACCTCAAGATTCGCATCACTCTCATTAATAAGATGTGCTCAAGAAGCTAAGAACTTGACACTTCTTAATTTCCATTAATCATGTTATGGTCTAATGATCTAGATTCTAGAATATCATTTTTCACTCATTCATCTCTTTTATAGATTAAAAATTGAAATAGATTTCGTCGAGGATGAACTGAAGAAATCGCAAAATGATTTCCAAACAAAAATAGTGTTCATCATTCTGTAACAAATATCAAACATCGCAAGGCAGAAATATAAAAATGCTTTGGGAGGCCAAATATTCAGTCATAATTTTGTAATGTATAAATGCATGTCATGTATAAAATGCTGTAAATAATCAACATTTAGCGTAATATTTGAAAGATAATTGTCGAAATATCACACTAATAGGATAGATTAGACTAAAAACGTCAGGAAATTAAATAATATGCACAATCAAAAATACAAATAGTGACAGATCACAGTAATAAGATATGGTTTGTAAATTTTCGACATTAGGTCAACAATAAGTCATCAGGTTGGAAAGACAACATCTTTCGGCGCTTTTACACAACGATTTCATCAAATATCGGCTTAAGAACGGTATGTTGGTATATGAAGTAGCAAATATTACCTTGATAAACTCTGTCTCGAAATTCGACTTAGGAAACAAATCCTGTGTCTGGATTAATGACGAACATAATGCTACTCCAAATAGACTGAGCTGTTTGCGATTATACCAATATCATTGCAGCAACAAAAAATTATCATCTTTAATGTGTTGTGTTGAAATACGTATATTAAGATAGCGCATCTTTCTATACAATTTATTTTTAGGATTCCATACAGAATTTAAGTGTCAAATACTTTCAAAGGAAGATATTAAAAGGAAAATCTGCTTTACCCTATGACGAATAGTCAACGTTGTTTGTGTTGTGTGTAACAATATCAGAAAGCAGCACAGGCAATTCTGTGAAAACATAGAAACATTATGAAGTTTCACACTCAATCAAGTAAAAGGAATCGATAAAGGGGTTATCGAGCAAAAGGGATGAGCGTGCATGCCAATGCTCATGGGCATAGACATTACTTCGAGGGAGTGTGACTGCTTGTATTAATGACTATTTTTCAATCATCATAATGGGCGCAAACTTGGATATCTAGGTCTAAGTTAGGCATGCTACATGCCAGTAATAAAAAATCTAAGATTTCAAATTTCTTGACTGATCCCTACAATTTCAATAAACCGTTTTACAGATGCATGTACGTCAGTTCCATACTTTGTTAAGCATTGTTTGAAGGATGAGCAATAGATTTTCATGCACAAAAACAGTAGGCTACTTATCAAAAGTTTGTAGGGGATACAAGGGGATTTGCGCGATACACAACTCGCAAAACGTGGGCTGAAACTTTTATGATGAAGCAAAAATTGCTGTGATCGATTTGAAATGACATTCTACAATGCTATTTTCTTTGCTTTATTAGAATGCCTCGCAAATGCAGTGCTGCCAATTGTCGCAGAAATTATGAAACGGATGAAAAGAAAGTTGTTTTCGAATTTCCTCAGTGAAATAAAGAGAAGTTGAGGAAATGGCATGTGGTATTGTCAAATGTCACAATCGTCAGAGAATGGTATCACCTGTAATATTGGAATTCGTTCATCGCATTGGCCAGTTGACGGAAAATTTGAGTCATACCATAGAAAATGACTCCTTTTGAGCCAACATCGAATTTATCGAGCTTTTCAGTCAATTGCAGACGTGCTACTTCATCTAGCATGACGTTTCGTGCCTTGTCGGAACATCAATCACATATACAGGTTGAAAAATTTTGAATGTATAATGGAAAGCTTTCAAGTGACTATGAATTATTGTTCGTTTTGAAGCTGAACAACGCAAGTCCAATGGCACTTGCGCTACATATGACAATAGTCTGTTTCTTTTGTCTTTCAATGATACATAGGCCTATCGACAGGTAGACACGTCTATTCAGGTAAATACTGATTTCACTGTCACAGCGTGGAGATTAAGTGCTGAAGTCACAATTCCACATTGCTCATTTCGTTTTCAAAGTACAATGGAGCGTTGGTCACAGTTAGAGATCATAATATTATTTCTGCGAAATTCATCCATAATGTACGGCTCAGTGTGAAATTGATGAGTTGAAATGACGGCTTCAAGCGATGGATACAGAATAATATATGGAAACTGAATTTTTATTGGAGCAGCTGGCACTGAAATTCATATAAATAAGTGGACGCCGTTGCAGTGCTCGCACGCCTGTGATTGCCCTCAACATTTTCATTTTCATCAACATTTACAAATCAGCAGAATCCAAATATACGGATACGCCGTGTTGGAATACAGCTTGCAATTATGACGAAGTCCAGCGTGTTGCCTTTATCGTTTTGAATGAAATGAATGGATTGAATCGCAAATGGATTTAGTCCGGCAGCCACAACGAGTTTCTGCAGGGAACGACTTTCATAGAATGATGCACACCCTATGCCTACTACGAATCTGTGCATCTGCCGAGCTCTACCTCCACAGAATTAGACAGGTCGCCCCTTCTTCTGTTTGACTAGAAGGGAAACATTGGAACATGTAACGCAAATGAAATGGCACAATCTGCTGACATAATACCACAGCAATCGAACAATGAGCAGCCAGTTCAACATTAAAAAAGGCAATTACATGAGCTGATGATGAGAAAATTGGAACGAATCTCACAACACCTGCAAAGCACCACCAAAAACAGGTTTTATCATGAAAGTCAACATAGTTAGTTCTTGCTGGTGCAGATCGTTTGTCAACAGAATAGGCAATTGCATGTTCACTAAGGTGGCTCAAAAAACCGAAAGTTGGAAAAGTCAGGGTGCACGTCGCCAAAGTATTACTTTTGGTAAGAAAACTGTACATGTGAAGTTCTAGCTCGATTGGTCAAGGTTTAGGGGTCGCCCAGAGAGGTCAAAATGAGGTGAAATGTGCGAAAATGACGTCATCACGTGACCTCAAATGACCTTTCTGACCTTGTAAAATGATAGATTGTGGTCACATTTCCATCTGTTGTTAATATATTATTTTGGTCTGAAATGCTTGCTTTTAACGCAATAGAGCATTTAAGATCCGAAAATCATGCCTTTGGATAGGTCATGTGACCAATGCGATGGTATGACATGAAAGCATAAAATGTCACTTTGCGATGAAACTAAGCAGTTTAGAGTCATATGATGGATTACCAATGAAAATAAATGTGACCACTATTTATCATGCCATGACTTCAAAAAGGCCATTCAAGGTCATTTGATGACGTTAGAGGCTATTTTTAGCTCAAATTTAGATGTTTTATTCACATCATTTGATAATGCCGGCAAGTATGCGGCAGAATAAGTATACAATCTTCAGTCAAACTAAATGTTCAGTGCGCGACATGAATAACGTTATTATCCCATCTGACCAATGAGTATGAAGAAGCGTGTTATTTGTTGTAACACAGGTGTTATTTGTTGAATTTTCAGGTGGCATGATAAATAGTGGTCACATTTATTTTCATTGGTAATCCATCATATGACTCTAAACTGCTTAGTTTCATCGCAAAGTGACATTTTATGCTTTCATGTCATACCATCGCATTGGTCACATGACCTATCCAAAGGCATGATTTTCGGATCTTAAATGCTCTATTGCGTTAAAAGCAAGCATTTCAGACCAAAATAATATATTAACAACAGATGGAAATGTGACCACAATCTATCATTTTACAAGGTCAGAAAGGTCATTTGAGGTCACGTGATGACGTCATTTTCGCACATTTCACCTCATTTTGACCTCTCTGGGCGACCCCTAAACCTTGACCAATCGAGCTAGAACTTCACATGTACAGTTTTCTTACCAAAAGTAATACTTTGGCGACGTGCACCCTGACTTTTCCAACTTTCGGTTTTTCGAGCCACCTTAGTGAACATGCAATTGCCTATTCTGTTGACAAACGATCTGCACCAGCAAGAACTAACTATGTTGACTTTCATGATAAAACCTGTTTTTGGTGGTGCTCTGCAGGTGTTGTGAGATTCGTTCCAATTTTCTCATCATCAGCTCATGTAATTGAACAACATCTCAAATCCATCATGCGCTTGCTTGATAAGGCAGGTGCACGAATTTGAAGGCATCATGAATGACGATACTCTACTTGTTGTTTGATCCGGTACATATGTACGTATGGAGACAATAGCATTATCGCAGACTTTTTTTAAAGCAGAAATCTCACTAAGTTTCGGTCACCGTGGCCTCAGCCTTGTGACATTTCTGCATTCAAAAGCTTGCAATATTTCTATATTGATTCACTTCTAAACACACATTGCTACTTCTGAAATCAAATGTTTCTTATAAACCAATATTACATTATATATTTTGAGTGTGTGCCTATACATCTACTTCAATGAGCTCCATCAAATGCCATTAGTTAGGCGTTGATGACGCTTTTCCTTTCAAAATTTCAAATCTGAAGAAGGCAACCTTCAATTGAGTACAGATATTGTTTTGATTTGTTTTGCTAAAGATAGAGCAAATAAACAGCGATAAGCAAACCGGAAAACAACCTTGCATGAAAGTTGTGAATATCTCTAAATAGATACAAACTGTTGTGGCTGCAAGTTCAAGCATTTGACACAGATGTGAGACGATAAGTATCTGGAAGATTTGACAGTCGAATCATAAATTTTGTTCATGTCGGTGTGTTGACATTAAAAGTGTGAACAATGAAAGGAAATAAAAACATATTTTCAGAGAACAGAAGTCTAATGGCTCATAAAGACCATTTCATAAGTCGAATCTCAACGCCTAAGCAAAGTCATCATATGAGAAATTTATGTGAATTTTTCATCATGGCTGTATCTGATTTCCTCCATTAGATTGTTCGGCAAAAGACTAATTATCAACACGCACACAGTAAAAGAGGCAGTAATTTGACTTACTAATGTATTCGGCCTATGTACTATATTCTATTCCTACTTCTAATTCTCACGCAATTTAATTATTCAGCAGGGATAAAAATATATTTCATTACTTTTTCTAAGGATTGACCAATAAATGAGTTGATCGGTCTTCGACCCAAAAGACAAGCCAATCTGGAAAAGCTTTTGAAATACAGTTCAAAATTAATGTACAATGTCGCGCATTCATATACATCTTGATACTTTCATTATGTCATCAGGTACGTATTTGTATTCTTCAGATTGATGTAAGCTGATTTATCCCTCAGATATCTTAGGGAATGGGATCTATTGGACATCGGAACCATATTTTTCTATTTTACCTTTTGCTTGATGATGCATCAATAACTCATGTCCATATAAAATAATCACTTTTCACAATAATTCTTCTTCGTGATATATTTAATAACTCCAGTTCAATTACGGTTTAATTACGGTAGAAAGCCAGTGGGGTCATAGAGGAAGTGGAAATTAATATTAATTTTATATAAAATAAATTAATATTTATTATCATAGGTGCGCACATCTTGCGCAGACTATTTTTTGTATATGTTTATTTGTGCATTTTGTCTGAAATTCACCCTTTATATGTTTGCATCATGCTCGTCGCGTGTGTTGAATTCGCCGTAAACCAATGTTCAACATGAAAGTTCTCAATATATTCAAATTTCTGCGCCAAATATAGACAGCGTTCAACGTTAACTAATGAAATTTAACTGCACTTTCTCAGAAGATTGGCATTGATCACTATTGTAATCTCTATAAAGTTTAGTTGCTGCTTGAATTTTGTTGGGTAGCATCATTGCTATCTGAATTTTGATGATTCATTGATCAATTCCGAGGCGTTTCTAAACAGAACAATTTCTATCACACTATGTGTGTAATTAAACTGTTACTGATGTGCATAGGTCGCCTTATCATAAGCATGAATATCAGTAAACTCTTGACGTCATTTATCTTGACAGCAAATTATCACGATTTTTAGCAGCTCTAATAACATGTGAAATAGCGATAGTTGATGCAAAATATAATCACTATAGTCATCCTAATATAGAATTATTTTACAAGATAGGTAAATAGGCCTTCATCAATTAAACTACAATTAAAGCAGCTTATCATAAAACATCATAATAGATGCATTGTACAATTAGGAAGTCGTCATTCAACATCACTTAATAAATTATTAAGGTCATTCTCATTCTCAAATTGAAATCATCAACTAAAAGTAGTTGAGTTTATGTTTATTGCTTTTTCAATCAAAACAGTTCACTCTGAAACTTTGTCTAACTAGCACATGCTTCACACTCAACAGCTATGCCTTATTTCTCACTCCCAAATCGAGCAATACTCTATAATACGAATATTTAAAGTAGTTATTTATCACAGTTACTCAATCATAACGTGACTAACAAGTGTTCATGCTTGAAACTATTTACGACATTTGTTTCGTTAATGCTTTAGTCATGTCTGGCAAAATGAAAACTTTAATTTTGGTTAAGAAAAGGAGGAACTGAAAGTTCTACAAAATTCATAACAGGTGAGGAGGTGTAAGAAGTTGCAAATCTACCAAAATTCCTTACTTGTTGACCTGCGTTGCTGTAGCATCTGACCGTAATGGCTTTGTCCTGAAATGACACGAGAAATTTAAGACAATTAGCCATAGAAATTGATAACAATGAAACCTCTAGAATGGATGTTAAGGTACATGCTGTACACCATAGTGGCGCAAAGATGGCAAGTGTTTTCACTCACTTATTCTAAGCTTTTCATTGGTAATCTATGCCCACAGGCCTATGATCGGCAATGACATCATTTTATTTTTTATGATGAATATATACTATTTTTAGTGAAATATACATACATGTAGGCCTACATCGTAAATAGATCTAGTCATGCGAATTTTTCGATTTCCACTGCTACCATGCTACTTTTGCAGCTCTTAGCAATGAAATTAAAATTAGATTGCCTGCAGCATCGATATATTCCAAATGATGGAAGACCGAAGAAAGTACATACATTCATAGTCATACAAAGCTTCTTGTATATGAAAAGTTTGGTAGGGCCTATACATTAGACACTCGAATCACAAATATGCCTACAATATGCAGTTGGTTAGGCCAACAGTATCTAAAGTACGAAAAAAGGCTAAAAATATTTAGACTACAGTCAAGACCTCAAAAAACATCTAGACAGTGTTATTAATGAGTTGTTTGACAATTTGTGTGATAGACAGTCTGTCAGACAATAGCCTGCTGATTTTTGCTACATGAATCAACCAGTGCGGAAGGATATGGGTAGAACAAACGAAAAAGACTAAATTTGCTTCAATGCAAAAATGCGAAGAATCTATGATTAGAAAAAAATATAATGGAACAAAAATTGTTTGATGATCATTTTATGATCATTTTTGGAAAACCTTTTATATCATTTTTCAAAAATAAAGTGATATCATATCTCCTCAGAATAAAATGATATCATTTCATCATTGCCGATCTTTGCCTCAGGCCCAACTAATTTCCTCGGCTATGCCGCGACCTTGAGTCAATTTCTAGTAAACTTGAGATAATTTTATCTATGCAATGAGCGCAGTTGCCTCGAAAATTGCTCAGCGACTTACTTACAAATCGTTAGCAACAATGATCCGCAGCGTAGAGCTGAAAAAGTGTAGTGAACACGGAAGACCAAAATGATCAAATCAGGAATAGAAAACCTATTTTTCATAGAAACTATTCGTTTTCTTTGCTTTTTCAATCTTCCTAGTGTTCCTTCAAATAATTGATTTTATATGTTAACTTACTATTTCATGTCTGAACCACTATAATGATCAAAATTTTATATTTGATTACAACAACTCAAAATCACTGGAAAACAATTAAAATTTTCTCAAGAGGACCTGTCACAACAGAAATAATTCAAAGCAAATATTAAAAATATGTTCTAAAAATCAACCTACAGTGGCACAACTTAAGAAGAGAAAATTTTCATCCAAGAATCCATTTTTCCTAGATGTAAATAACGTTTTAATGAACTCACACTCTATTGTTGCAGTGAGCGTACGGCACCAGATGAATGCAAAGTGTTATTCATTCCTGTTTATAATACTGTCATAATGCGTAAGGCGATGAAATGTTTCCCATCATATCAAAATGAGAAAAGCATGGTCATTCGATAGAATCATGCATTGATTTTTGTCACTAACAAGCGTCACTTTCTTAAAATTCACTTATTTTCGATGGCTTGCGTACTTTGAAAAGTCTAGTAGCCATATGGTCTTGTCACAGAAAGATTCAGAGTATTCCCCTACAAATTCTATGATGGCCCATCAAACTTTGAAGGCATCGTTGTAGATTAAGGGTGTTGCCATTTGCGCTAGATGGCAACAGAATGGATCAAGTAAAGCACTTTATATATACTGTTTTGCAATTACCGTCATTAGGCAAATAATTGGATGATCATCTGGAGGTTGTGTGTAAACAATCTAAGACAAGACATACAAAAATGTTTGATTTTTTGGTTATTTGATGCTCGATATATATATAGATTGTATGAAAAGCTTCTCTTCTGAATAAATTTTGAATGCCAATAATTAAATCGTCTGAATGCATATTTTGAACTACGAACCTATGCGAAAACATTTTCATTCGAAGTCACATGACTGCAAATTTTCCCTTAATGCTTTTGGCCTCCGCTGAAAGTATTTTCCTTTGTTCAAAGACAGCATATTTCGATTGCAGATCTGAATACTGCTAAGATGCAATATCAAATAAGAACGACATAGTTCTATATTTAATTAATAGTTATCAAAGCAATCTGTTCTGCCATTAACGACGCACATGTTACTTAAATGAGTTTCGGTGAATAAAAGAATGTGTTTGATCACATTCCCGGAAGTCACATCAAGAAACACAAATACGATATCCATGCCTGAAGTCTTCATCATGTACCTCACAGCCATATTTGTCAGCAGACATTAATTCAAATATGAATGATAACAAACGCTGATTCCGAGAAAACATTGTTACTGAAATGAATGACATGAAATGTGATGCTGTGAAATGCCGCTAAGACAAGGTTGACTAAATATTTTAGATCCGAATAGATAAACGATGCTAAAAGAAGCAGAACTAGAACCGATCATTTGAAATCAGCACAATTTGATTGCTCCATAAAGCATTATCTGACTCTTAATTTACCACATAAAAATATCGCATCACTGTTGAAAATGATGTGTGGAAATCATAATGTAGCCGTGAGAACAAGAGGTTATAGAAATGGGTTAGAATGTGAAGAAATCATATGTTGTTTGTGCAATGATAGAACAATAGAAACTGTATTTCATTTTATTTGTGAGTGTTCAGTGTACGGATATACACGTATCAGATCATGTTACACACCATTTCTTATTAACTGTTTCGAAGCTAGATTTATATGGTATGCTGCAATGTAAAATTAAGTAGATACATCAAAGCTGATAGTTTCCTACATGCCACAAAAGCGAGACATCGCATTAGAAATCTCAGTCTAAACTACGAAATCAAGCTGATTCGAGGTCCGGAACAATTATATCAACTTTATGTGGTTCATAACAATTTGCGCTCCTTTACAGATGAGATCATTTGCATTACTCTTTATTGATTTGATTCATGCTGGATACGTTACCCGATTACATGAGTGCATTACATAATACATATTCTGTTCCGGATCTCGTAATATTTAGGATTAAATAAATTAATATAAATCATGCTGGGATTCCGTAAAATAGTAAAAGCCTTTATGTGATTCCTGCCGTTTATTACTCGATGTAATAATTATATCATGCTCCATTGATTCATGATGATATAGTAGCCATTGAATTGCATATACACAATTGACTGTCCTCTCTTTCCAGTGTTTTTAATATCTAATGACCATTTATCATTATTCTATCATTTGTAAATATCATTTTGTATCACCGCATCATTGCACCTCATCATCTCGTTTTTCACTTTTCATTGTATCATTCATCTTTTCAATGTACATCGTATCACCCCTTAACGTGTTTTCTTTGGAAAATATGCGTTCTGCTATTCTGTTGTTCTAGGGCCCATTATGTTGCTCCATGTCCATCAGAATAATTAGCAATAAATTAACAATGATTTATTACTATAACTTACAGAAGTCAAAAGTGGTAAATGAGGTATTTTGTCAAAGCAAACTCGAAGCATTTGATAATTTTTCTTCACTCATCTAATAGAAGCTTTCAAGTCAGAAAAGATCAAATTTCGTAAAGCAATTGATGCTGAAGATCATTGCTTTACTCCAGAAGTAAGTAAATCGATGATGGCCCATTGTCAGGTCTTTCCTGAAAACTGGAGAAGCTTAAACATGTTTAAAAAGGAGTTTCTTGCATGTCTGTTCTCGTGTGAAAAATTTATTTCACCTCATCGGTACTGGAAAGATGTCATCTTTCCCCACTTACTTTCATGATGGCTAATATTGATGTGCATGACTTCAGATGACCCGATTAATTCACACAATTCTCGAACAGTTCGGCAGTTCACATGATTCTATGTAGGCCTACTTGACATCGATTTCCAAAGAAATATGATGTCAAGCTGGAGATTGTGAATTTTGACAATTCTAACTGTATTGCTGGTGAGTAAACTATTAAGGGTGATGAAAATTATGTTGCAAGTCTTCCTTTACTCAAAGGCGCTTACCCACCTTCAAGTCAATATTTCATTATATTAACATCAAAAGCATGTGCTATTTGAATTGATTCAGATCCAAAAAGTCTAAAATTTGTTCAACAAATACTGAGTCTGTCACCTGAGTCTGATAATTGGAAAAAACAAATTTATAATATCCTAGTATTTTGAAAATAATAGTTTGTCGATAGGGAGTTACTCTTCACGAAATATTCTTAGAAATCGAATGCAAAGCAGTGAATGGAATAGGAGAGGTCATGAAATCGTGTCGGCTATTTGACCTTCGATCAATTAATGACTTCTCCTTTGGTATCTGTCGAAATTGACTGTGGCATTTTTAAGTAAATTTTGGAAAAGTTTAATTTTATGATATCATAGCATTAATTTACCACATTAAACAATTGCAGATTTTACAAAATCTCATGTTTTGAATTCTATTGAAGTAATTAAAATTGATCTTTATCAAATTCGAACATGAACATTAGCAGCAAACATTTTACATATAAAAGAATCTACGACGAAAGCGCTAAGCTTTGACGATTATATGTAAAATGAACTTCAATATAGACCTAAAATTTCTTTCCACTGACATGAATATTTTAGTAGACCTACCTTTTAGTCCTGTGATTGGAAGAGTGAAATTACATTTTTATTATTGAATCTCATTATTTACAAGATGTCTTTGCGTTTTCTAATTTCTGAGAGAAATTTTTAGTGATAAAACCTATGGCTTGTTGTTAACAGCAAGATCCGAAGTATTTTATTGTACTGCTTAGTTTGCAATTATTGTACTGCGTTTTGACGCAGCTAGCACAAACGACAGAGGACTTATATTAGCGTGCGCGCACAAGTACGAGTATTTATCAATGATTTTCACTGGCCATTTGATATCTCTGACTAAAACAAAAAGTACTTGAATACTTATGTAAATATCCTTTTGAAAAATGTCAAGATGTAAAACATATAACATCCTTATATCGACCAAATGTGTACAATTTTGTTTAAACGCCACGTAGTCTACCCACCATGGGATACAACACACATCAAGTGCTCTCTCAAGCTGCCGATTCCGTTTTTCGTGATGAAATACTCATGAAATTGCAAACCCACACGACATAATTCAATTTGCATTCAGCTGTTTTTCAAGCTTCCTATTCTCAATCAATAGGAATAGTGTAAATCATATAAAGCACGACACATTGTTTGAAAAGACAAATTCACAAGTATCAGGGATTATTTGTATATCATGTGGCTGATAAGTATTAGTTTAGCATGATTCTAAGAGTTTAATAAGGGAATATCAATTAATTGAGCTCCTTTACTTTGGCAGTAGAAAGTTTACTTAGTTTTC
Organism: Prostheceraeus crozeri; assembly: GCA_907163375.1. Classification (NCBI taxonomy): domain Eukaryota; kingdom Metazoa; phylum Platyhelminthes; order Polycladida; family Euryleptidae; genus Prostheceraeus; species Prostheceraeus crozeri. The sequence continues at coordinate 383,976 of CAJQUW010001810.1, forward strand.
TTTCTTATATCGCCTAATGGATAATCATACCGTCGACAGCATGAAAAATCAACCAGACCTTTCTGTCTTTTTCGAACACAAAATTTCTGATCATAAAACATAGCGACTACTGCAATTTTCACAAATCCAATCTATTTCAATGACTCATCATATTGCTTTGAAAGGAGAGCTAAAAGTCCTATGCATGACATTTTTTCCCATTTCTCAGCTACCTTGTCATTATGGAATACATGACTGCCGGTAGAAACTCAAGTTAACTTATTTTTAAGTTAATTCACCGATTTTGAAAAAACCTCAAAAATACTGGAGAAACGAGAAGTTAAGCCGTTTGCAAGCAGTGGGAATCAACACAAATTCTCATAGCTCTACATCATCAAACAGGTTTTTTCCAGAGATTAATAGAACACAAACTGTCATTTAATTGCGACAAGAGCGGTAATTTTGCCGACGTTTGAAAACCTGTGATTTCAAAATTTCATCGATCAATGCGGGACATTTCTCTATAGACCTACAATTTATTATTGATGAACATTAATTTGCATTCAAAAGGAATTCATCCGCAAATTTTACTCATCAATGCAGTTGAATTTGATGCTTCGCATAATCTGATGCTGCGATAATTTTACGACCAAGGGGCAAGATGGAAATTCATTTTCCATGATGTCCTTAACAGTATACATGTATGCATCTAAGAACTGATCTTCTAAAGACCTTTACATTCATCAGGAGCATAGAGCAAGTAATAGTATAGTTGAGAAAACATGCCTTGACTGGTCATGATGATTAAAAAATTTGGAAGAGAGTCAGGTTTTTATTCTAAATTTATCAAAGAGTTGGTCAATATATTTCGACTATTATACCATGGCCATTATCAAGAAAAGAATGAGATAAGCAAAATTCATGGTATACAAAATATTCAAAATTTGATGTAGAGAATCATAGAATTAGCACCGTATTGACTTAGAAGCATGAATGATATCTATTATGCATAGAATGGAAAGATATTTGGCAGCAGAAATGTGCCAAATGAATCCAAACCTTTTTCCAATCAGTAGGAAGAGTGTCGAATGAAAAAATGTCAGCAAATAGTGAACATTTCATGTCAAAAGATTCAGTTTTTTGAGGAGATAATGTTCCTGCGGTCTAAAAAATATTTGATCTCATTTTGAGAAACCAAATTTTTGCAAATTATTCCTGTGTTTGTATACTAGCAACGTGAAATCACTATATAAGTAATATGAAACTTATTGGATTTCAAAGAATGATCATTTACTAACAGGTATTTTAATTAACCGGAAAATAAGCTGATTATCAAGGAAATTTCATGAACCACATTATTTTGTAATTGTCTTTATGGAAAAGTTGATATCTTATTGGGTCTTAAATAAGATTTCAAGTTTTTCTTTCAATTTTCATCAGCATAATCTTGTGATTCACTAAATTGATGTTTCATTTCTTGAATATGAATAGTAATGTGCACCCATTTACATCTCTAAAGCTAATTTTTGTCATGGTTTTTTATTATGACAGTTTACTCTTTCTAGGGCAGGTAGCTTGTGATATGATCACGCATAAGAAAATATTCCAATTAATAAGGCTGAGCATTAAGGCAGTAGTAAGCTATCGAATTGCTGATTTAGCAAATATTGCCTCTCCAAGGTTGTAATGACACGGATGATTTCTAAAATACTATTATTCCTTCTGAGTTGATGCCATGATCCGTCAATATCGTGGTAATTTCTCCAAAAGTGTAAAAATTTTCATAGTTCACATGTGGTGCTGGGTCTCAACTCGAGTTCATTTAATAAAATTGAAGCTGTATGTACTTTGGGTATCTAATTAATGTTGAGTTGCTACTCTACATAACATGCCTATTCTATGATCTAAAGTAATGCATTATGTGATTTCAGCTTTAACTATGACTTCAGCATCTCCTTCTATGTCTCATTGTGACTCCTTGGCCTTCATACTGATTGAGGTATGTTCATGTCATTTTTTAGGAATGTATAATGCGTTGACAATCTGCATAATTTTGTCCCTGAGCGAGTGAAACTTCTTCAACAAGACTGTCTGATGGATACTTTCAATATGGATTAAATAACAATAATAATTCTGTTTACTTCGGACTTTCAGATTCCAAAGTAACTTTATGTATAAGATTTTCAGTATCCAAAGTAGCGCTGAAGTATAATGATATACATATTCAAGAGACTTAGGTGGCATAGAAGAGTAGCATAGAAAACTAAGCAAATTTGATAAAAGAGTTCTCAAAGTCATTTTGATTGTTCAATCTTAGAGAGTTGGTCAATTTTGTAGGTACTTGCCGCTGTTGAACTGGATTTGGCGCTATTGTTATTACCTTCGATCGCCGATAAAATCTGTAGAGTGCCAGATTTCTGTCGGCCAGGGGCGACCGCAAGGAAACAGTGTTAGATAGTGAGTTGTTAGCGACAAGATAATTTCAATGGGTGAATCTTACTGCTAGAGATTTGTTAGCCTAGAACTGCTTCTCAGTGGTAGCCCCAAGACCTTTAGTGGGACAACTAAAATGTATTATATCCATGTCATTCATGAAGCCCTTAATTCAATAAGAGCTTATTGCATACAGGAGCATGAAATTCATTTCAACCGCAAAGGTAGGTATATCGTTTATTTCCTGTTTTTGTGAAAATGTATCCTTGAGTTTGATGGACCAGCTTGTACTGATGTTATTTTATACTTTTTATCTGAATCTGCATTTTGAATTCCTAAAAATTGTAGTTGTATTTGGTATTTGTTTATTTGAAAGAGAATTGTTTGTACTTGACCAAGCAAAATGTGCATTTCTGTCTAGCACTTCTTTGAGTAATAAGAGCTGTCATCTGACATAAATAATTATGCAACATACATGTAGTGAGATGTTTGCCATCACCTTTCGCTGTCTGTGGTGCCGATCACACTCCCAATTCAAGTTCAGTGAACACAGTAGCAACAGCAAGTAGCGCCTGCCGAATATGTACATATAGCAACGATATTTGCATTTCATTTCTTGAAATCTTCTACCATTCATCAGTATTACTATTGAAAACAACGATCGAAATCATTGATGATACATTTTCCCCCGAAAACACGACAATGGCAGTTAAATCATTTGAATAAACCGAGGTCCGAAATATCATTCAGCTTATCAACAAACATGTTGAAAGCTGACATGTTGAAAATGCAGATATTACTGATTCAGTCTGGGGATTGTGAGACAATTTCACTCGCAGGCCAGCGAATTTGTAATCCGATTATTTCCCAAATCATGACCTACAACTCTGCTGAGACCATATCGTCTGTTTCAAACCGACGCAAAACTGCGCTAATTTCGGCAGAATTGGATTATCACATTGAGTAGGTAGTTCGACTCTCTCTTTTATTTAGTTAAAAGTTAATAAGTCTCACTCAAAGCCAAATATCATATTTCACAGTCAATCACACATTGGATGCTTTCGTTAATTACAGTTTGGCAATAACTAGAAAGTTTGTTAAGCAACATGGGAAAGGTCAGGCTTGATTTCTTCAATGTTTGTATATGCTTGGGCATAATCCCCTAGTAAGTAGAATGGAAGAATAAAGAACCGGAATACATCATTTATGTTGAGTTTGCAGCTGTTAAATGCTGTCTGGTGTGATTACATTTACCAAGTTGAAATGTAATCAGTTGATTTAACCCTGTCCATGCATGTAAATGCGATGGGGGAGGGGGCACTTCAGTCTGCTGCGCAAACCTACATACGCTTTCGTAAAAGCACTTTTTCGAATGTCTGTTTGAATGATGACTTTAGGCGAAGCGCATCGATTTTCAATGTGAATTTGAATACTCGTATCAGTGCTGTGTAAACATTAGTCTATGAATCACATCATGTTCTTTTATTGTACCATAGAACATAGGAAATTCAACTGTTACTTATCAAAATATTTGGTACTGGCTCATTATAGCAATCATTTTTGCCCCTCTCCCTAATCACATGATTTCCTCCGGTATCTACAAGTCGCCTTTCATCTTAAAAATCACATCTGAAGCTATTTGATTTTCTAGCTGAACAGTGTATTATTACCGAGCAGTGACATTTGTTAGAAAGTCATCTCGTGATCGCCCTTACGCGACGGAGACACCATTGCATCAAAGCAACAGCTTCCTATCTGCTTGTAAGTAATCACTCCCGGAAAATTGCGATTCATCGTTTGTATACATTATAAATAATGAAGGACCAAGAACAGATCCCTCAAGCACTTCTATCTTGACCGAAACCCATTGGTACAACAAGAAATAGCAATTTCCTGTTGTGTGTGCTCGGACTCACTCCGTGCCTTTTCACATGGTTGTAGCTCTGAAGGCATTTTATATCTAATGCAATTATAACATCATTAAGCCAGAACCTCTATAAGCCCGGAAGCGGTGGAAGCGATCTATGTCACCCTTGAATTTACAGAAACTCGGATCTATTTTCTACTGCCATACCGGATTTGTGAGCCTTTTCAGACAAATGCATGAAAACTTGAAAAATTGTGCTGACTCCAAATGCTATATGCTTGTACAGTTTACATGTATTACTATTATATTCTTCTCTTCCATAGTGCAAAATATGACATACATGAATTTGAAAAAAATCATGTTTGCAGTCATGGCTTTTCTATTCCTGAGAAGATTTAGAACATATACACTAATCTACTGATTATCATCATGTCATCACAATTGATTATTACTAAGAGTATCAGCAGTTACAATTCCTTCTTTTGAGGATTGTGTGGATCCCGCGAATGATATTATCGACGTTTTACTCTCAACACTATTTGATCAACAGGTTCCCTTCAGTGAATTGATGAAAGACTTTTTTTCTACACCAACCAGTAAAGGTGGTCTTGGGATACCTTCCCTGTATGATGACTCCACTTCACAGCATAAAGCAGCTCGCTTTATAACGAGGATTTATGTGGATGTTTGTACTGAGACAGACTTCAGAGAAATAAATACTGATGACAAGAAAAGCAGAGCATTGTCGAGAAAAGGCGAAGAGAATAAAACAGAAAGTGAAGAGAATCGATTTTCCCTACTTTATTCCTTGTTGTCATCAGTGAAGCAAATCAGAGATAAAGGCGCTATCTTAAATCTTTTTCTCATCAATCAAATTTCATTGAGCAGCCACTTGGCAAAAAATCTCGCAATTCCCAGTCATTCAGCAATCGCGCGATTGATAGTCCGGCAGCCAGAACGAGTTTCTGCATGGAACGAGGCCGAAAGTGAAACTTTCACAGAATGATGTGCGCCGTATACCTACTACGAATCGGCACGTCTGCCGAGTTCTAGTGAGTTCCTCTTCTGATCTGTCTGACAGGATCAAAGAAAAACACATGTAAATCCAATGGGACGCAGATTGCAGTTTTTGGCTAAACTGAAATTTTCTATGTTTTCTCTGATTAAACGAAAAGTATTAAGCCTAGAGTCATAATTTTTTGCATGTTATATGTCTGATGGTCATTTTCTATGATATGCATGTGCTTTTATCATGCATCTAATCGGGAAGGTATGCGAGAATGTGGTTAAATGTGGATAAAGTTGCTCAAAATGTTTGTGTTTGACGATATTAACAGGCTCGCCAAATCTAAATGTGTTTAGCTTTATAGACAGGTGTGCATGAACATGATAGGAAATGACCATCAGACATAACATGTCAAAAATTATGACTCTAGGCTTAATACTTTTCGTTTAATCAGAGAAAACATAGAAAATTTCAGTTTAGCCAAAAACTGCAATCTGCTTCCCATTGGATTTACATGTGTTTTTCTTTGATCCTGTCTGACAAGAAGAGGAACTCACTAGAACTCGGCAGACGTGCCGATTCGAAGTAGGCATGGGGTGTACATCATTCTGTGAAAGTCTCACTTTCGGCCTCGTTCCCTGCAGAAACTCGTTCTGGCTGCCGGACTATGATTCCGTTGCATGATTAATCAATTAACTGTGCATACCACTGCCTATGGGTCTATAAAGGAATTCGGACTCCATTATTTTAATCATCGATAAAGGGTTAGACAATTTTTACATTCCCGAAAGAATTAAGCACAATATATGTAAAGAAGAAAAAGATAGTATTATGCCCAGAACTGTTAGAACTATGTTCATATCACCTTTGTATATCACTAAGGCCGATAAAGGTGGAGCTTTTATTATTCTTGATGCAGAATTTTATGACCAAAAGACCTTTTTAGAACATTTAAATCAGGAAGATACATATCGTCGGCGAATCGGCAAAAGGCTTTATGTGAAAAATTTTCAAAAATTACTTTTTAACGCAGAAATACTCAAAATTGTATTTTACATCATGTCTCAGGAGGATATCTTCAAATTCGATCTGCAAATTTGTTTAGTTTTGGAAAATGCAAAAGGCCCTAGCCTATGTGTCGACTTTCCATTTTTGTAATCGGAAAAAGGCCCTATGTGCATACTTATTTTATTCTTTATCATAAACTATTATCGTAAACTGCCACTGATTGGCTTTCATCTAATCTCAAAAAGCAGTACCTAACATAATAAACGAGCCATCTGTGTCTACCGCTGTCCCGATCACAGGACGATGCGTGGCTTATAAATGGATCAGAATGAATTTTAACACGTACCCCAATTTCAAATACGTACCCATCCAGATAACGGACTCCATTTGTTGCTTCGGACCTTCATTTGTGCCATTTAAATACGGAAGCATCTTTCCAGCAATTTTTCTTTGCATTACTCTGCATAATTAGTTATTTACTTGTCATATTTGGACTAATCATTTTCAAAGAACATGCAATGCTGAAAATGTTTCTGATAAATTTCGGACCTTTTTATACCCTTAATGCGAACCATTTTGCTTGACAGTGTAGGTATAGGAGAATTGCCGTGTGACACGACTTTTTCAATCGCACAATACAGAAAATTTCTAGAATCTTGTGGGAATTCTCACACATTGCAGGAATGCATCATTCTATGCAAGAGCATGAACAATGCCCGTTTAGTACACTAATTATGCGATCATGGATGCTATTAAGTATAAGAAGGTTCCATGATATTATATCTCCGCACTGAAAGCATGTAAAACTGTTGATAATTGTAAATGCCTGATTTACATTTCAATTTGCGTATGAACCTAGACAAGCAGTAATTGCACTTTCAATTAGCCCAAGATTTGCCAAGACTTTGTAAACATTTTATCTAAAAGTTTGAATTGATTAATACATAAAAGGCTAATTACAAGATTGATGGAAGAAGCGGCAAATGCATACTGCAATGTTCGATAAAATATGGTTGGTAAAGATGAAAAGAATCAAAATGGGGAAATGCAAGTTCTAGGTAGCAAAAAGCGTCGATCAAACGCTAGTCGACGCAGTCTGTCCGCTATGTCGTGTACTTTATCCCAGTCTCAATGACCACGAACTCGAATACGGGTTCATAAAGACGGATTGAAGACACCAGATTTATTGAGCCATTTAAGCTTCTTCAGTGGTGTGATATAAAAACAATCGAAGAGCAGTGCTTCATAGTAGTCTAATAGTCTCAATTTTAATGAAAATTATCGCATTTATAATGACACTGATGGTCTAGAAATTGAGAACAATATGTGAGCTAGACTAGCTGAAAACTTAATCAATTGAATTTGCACCGAGTCGCATGATTCGGAATCGCTCCCACCACTGGTTTTAAGCTGTGCTCGATCCCAATTAGAGTTTCCGGAATCGCATACTCTAGCATTAATGAATTTTGTAGGAATCATGTGTTCGCTAGACTATCTATCGTAAAATTATTCCTTATCTTGAAAAAGCTATTACGCGAATTGCTGCTCAATCGTTTTTAACGCGTACAAACTTTTGTCAAATTACCCAATAGAGGATCAATTTGGATAGCAATTGATGAAAATCAACTTCGTTTGACTTCATCGGAAAAACTTGCTTTTCCGGAGTAGTGGCAAGCCTCCTGCATGCTACGCAGAAATCGAGACATCGAATGATGCAAAACGCTCTACATGTAAGTTGAGTAGCTGCCGGTCTGAAATAGTAGGCTACAGAGACGCTGGCATATGTCTGGCTGGTTTTGACTATGCCGGCCGCCGGACCGGCCCGACCAGCTTTTTCTGGGTGCCGGCCCGGCCCTGTCAGTCAAAATCCCGGCCGGTTCCAACCCTGATGTATGTTAAGTTGTTCACTCCAGATGAAATCATAGCAATTCCACAACAGTCATTTTTAGAGAGCATTAAAATGAGAAGAATTGCTTGATGTTGAATTTGTAGATTTGACACCCTAATTTGGGCAACAAATGGATGCATGGGAGTTGAGGCAAAGAGCTGGCAAACGAACACTGGCACTGGCACAAAAAAGTGAGGACAATAGAAAAGTATTCACATGGATAACAATTCGTATTTCATTTTTTTCTTAGGTGAGTGCAACTGCGTTCTCGAGGAAGTTGAGTCCTTTTGAGAAGGAAGAAGACGAGGTGATGAATGATTCCCACCTACGTGTTCCGTCTGCCGAGCTATTTTGACCCATTTCTTGAATTTTCAAAAAATATTTTTTTAAAAAAATGCATGTTAATTACATTCACTAGCAGGTTATTTCGCTCCTAATTTTTTCTTCATATACCTGTAGATGCAGAGGCCTATGTAGGCTAGAATGATCATGAGCTGTTAAACACACACACTAATTTCTGATTGAGGGAGATGTAAATTCAGTATCTAGAAATTCGGATCATTGGTCACGGGTCATAGGCTCAGCGGGTCACCCGTTTTCAACAGTGCATATAGACTTCGCAGAAAGATATTCAGAGCTATTTAATTTGAGAGTAGTAATGTAGTTTGCAAGCACGTTTGATCAATTAGTAGAAATCTGATTGAACAATTTGATAGAAGCATTCAATAGGCTACATGTGCACAAGAAATGATTAGGAGTTCCTATTCTTCCTTAAAGTTGTATTATTTCTGATCGTATGTTATGACTACCCCTGGCGAGGATACGGTGTGTATTCAGTATTATATTGAGCCTCAGTTATAAGATAATAAGTCACACTTATAAGCCGAAATGCGAATATTTTAATAATTTATCGATTGCATTGTAGTATTAGTTATTTGATATCTGAGTTTTTTGATGAAACATACACGCAAAGCAATATATTTTATACTATTGGGCTCGGAGATGTTCTAAAACAGACCGCCACTCTATAACAGAATGGCACCTGTAATAGACCGCTGCTGGGGGTTGAAAAATAGACCGCCATGATGGTCTACCATGTTTTTCATCAAGCTCCAAATGAGCACTAGAAGGAGTATTGAACCTGTGTACTAACTATGACTAAGAAATGAGTCCGAAATTCTAGCACTCTTTGAGTTTAAAAATATTAGTGCTCATTTATACAACTCTTTGGGTTCAAAATCACTGCGCTCAGTTTTTGTGATAGTTGCTTACCGTAGCTGTCTTCATGGTGAACAACATGCTCCGTATGTAGAATAGTTTATTCCAGGATTCATTATTCGGGAGCAGAATCATGCCTTATACCATCATGAATTATTCGCAGAAATGCGAACTAGTCAGCCAATGCATTTCGACCTTGAAGTGACGTCAACATAGTGACATATTTCGTGACAAACATCTCAATGACGCTGTGACATCAATACTTGCTGCCATCATTGGATAAAAAGCGCTATGCGATTATCGACAGGAGCCTCATTTGCTGAAACAGGATTCAGAATCTTTCTGAGGTTAATCAAGGACCATGATTGAACGCAACAGTAATTGGAGTTAATGAAGAAAATAAACTGTTTAATTGGAGTTGATGAAGAAAGAATAAAGGAAAAATGGAACCGATGAAGAAAAAGAAAGTTGCTCGGGACGCTTCTTGGAAAGAGCTAGAAGCTCACCAAACTGAGGACAGTAAGAAAATCAATGTTGCTGCCAAACGAGATCTGCAGTAGGTCGGTGGAATTACAGGAGTGTCATGTTGGTCAAAAACCACTTACATGGCATCTTATAATTCAAAAGTGACCGAAATGATATTCATTGATAAAGATAATTCATATGATTGCAATGCCAACATAAAGAAACGAATCATCAATATTACTACGCATTCAATTCCCTTTCAGTCAAATTTCTTATCATAAGACGAATCCGCTGATATTGTCCCTGCCTGCAGGACGTAGCGCATTTACTATAATATTGGAATTCTAAATCCAATGCTAAACATGCTCTATTACAACTCTGCTAATGATATTGAACTTTCGCATTGCATGTCTGAAAGTAATAATCGCAGCGAGTTTCATTCGCATGCTCTTTGAAATCGTCTGTCGTCTGCCTTAGACAACATGTGGTATTATTAAGAACAGGTTTTCGAGAAATGGTTATGTCAATTACATAATACAGGATTTGCAAAATGCAGTAATTTCTTATTAAGCTCTTCTGAATATCCGAAGAAAATGAAGAAATGCACATTCTTCCGATTAATGCATTGAGGATATTTCATCATTGTTTTCTTGCATTCCAAATACTCGAATCATGTCCAAGTCAGTATTGTTACATAATTCATTTGTCTATTGAATAAGTAATCATTACCGAAAGATCAATGGATGAAAAATTATGAAAATTCATCTGTGTACTTATAGCGATTGAAAAAGGGATTTGAAGGAGGAACGAATCGGTCGATATTGATTTCATAAAAAAGTAAGCACTAATACGTCAATTTGCACCCATCTCTATTAATTTAAAAGTTCAGCACCTAATCTCCACTTGGCAAATGCGACGAAATATGTTTCATTGATTGAAAAGTAAATTTGACTTTTGCATTACAGTTCAGACAGAGTGGCTATTACCTAGGAGGAGTTGCGGATTAGGTGCCAAAATACATATAAATCGTCAGGGTAGCTAACAATTACGATTAGTTTGACTGTATTCATGAATTCGAAATTTTGTCTTTCTTTGGATATTGTTAGGCAAACTTTCTCACAATAAAAGAGCATGAGATTTGGAACCAGTTCTTCTACTTTTCACAGCTGTTTGCTTATTTAAGGAAAACCGGAAACATATTGTGTTTTTGGTGTACTTAAAAAATGACTTGACGAATCTAACAAGAGATATGAGAATTAAAACGATATTAACGTGCATGCCGGTGCCAGAAACACTGTTAGTCCGGCAGCCAGAACTAGTTTCTGCAAGGAACGAGGCCGAAAGTGAGACTTTCACAGAATGATGTACACCCGAATATACGACGAATATAAGCGTCTGCTGGTTTTACTGAGTTCCTCTTCTGATCTGTCAGACACGATCAAAGAAGAGTAGGCTACATGTAAATCCAATGGAACGTAGACTGCAGTTTTTGGTTAAAATGATTTTGTCTATGTTTTCTCTGATTAAACGAAAAGTACTTAGCACAGAGTCATGATTTTTGGCATGGAATGTCATCAAGTCATTTCCTTTCATGTTCATGCACCCCTGCCTATAAACTTAAACACATTTAGATTTGACGAGCTTGTTAATGTCGGCGAACACCAACATGTTGGCCCACTTCATCCACATTGAACTACATTCTCACATACATTGCCGAATAGATGCATGATAATAGCACATGCAAATCATACGAAATGACCTGAAGACATTCCATGCCAAAAATTATGACTCTAGACTTAATACTTTTCAGTTGATAAGAAAAAACATAGAAAATTTCATTTCAGACAAAAATTGCAATCAGCGTCCCATTGGATTTACATGTGTTTTTCATTGATCCTGTCTGACAGGAAGAGGAACTCAGTATAACCCGGCAGACACGTAGATTCGTAATAGGCATAGGGTGTACATCATTCTGTGAAAGTCTCACTTTCGGCCTCGTTCCATGCATAAACTCGTTCTGGCTGCCGGACTATGTTACCATGAAATGCTCCATTCATATCTGAAAGCCTAAAACGCATTTCAGTTGCTTAAGTCCGACAGCCCAAACATCCCTAAGTGCGGTCTTGTATATTTAAGACGAACAATGAAATACCGTAGCTCGATAGGTATTGCACTATATCCCTTCTCCATTGGTCAGTTGACATTCTAAACCGAGGCAATTCAAAAGTGCATTTAAGTCCTAGTTTTCTATGTCAATTACCGTATTTCAAATACGGTGGTGATTCGGAGATAACAGATCGCCGAAACAACAACTCTTTCCAATAAATCGCTTTCGTCGATTCGGCTCGTCAATCAGTTGGTTACTGCTTGCTTACTCATGCTATTTCAGCTCAGGCAGACTGCATCTGTGAGCCTATTTATCAGAATGCTCTTAAATGAGTTTCATTGCTCGTAATGTGATGAGATTGATCTCTTCTTTAGACACATAGATATGATAGCGATCTGCGCTGTCACATCACTGTTGCGCAATTGCCAGCCGACTTGTCCGGCCGCAAGCACGAGTTTCTTTAGGGAATGAGGCCGAAAATAAGACTTTCACGGCATGATGTGCACCCATGGCTACTTAGAACCTGCGCGTCTGCCGAGTTCTACCAGATTCATATTCTTGTCAGACAATATGCAGCATGTAGTGTAAATCCAATGGAGGCAAATTGAAAGTTTCGGTAATGAGATTTTCTATGTTTTCTCTGATTAAGTGAAACGTGTTTAGTCCAGAGCTATGAATTCCTATCTTTGAATGCATATATTACTATCACGTTTCTGATTGGTGATGCATGCGAGAATGTGGTTAAATGTATCTAAAATTGGCCAAAATAGTGTGCTTGCCGACGCAGCTTGCTACTCCTGAATGTGCTTGGTGTCATAGAGACACAAGGACATTATACACGTACGTGTGATTTCAAGATCTGGAAGTGTTCTGATGGATGGTATATACATTTTGCATGTAATCTATCTTCGATAGAAAACATTATATGCACAGTTCAAATGCATAATGTTTCAATGTTCCTTATCATCTTTGACCGTCATCATAGTAAGAGAAACTAAAATTGACAATGAGCAAAATAAAATGTAATGAAAGTATCTTCGCTACAACACAGGCAATCGATTACATCCCTATTAAAAAAATGAATCAGACAGATATATAGATTTTCATGTTCTAAGTATGTACTGCACTTGCGTTCGTTTACTTATCATCTCGTGTTCTCATAGTATGTGTTTGTACATCAATTCATTCATGACTATTATTACAATAATGTGAACATGGAGGAGATTTAGCGATTTATTTCATCATATCAGTTACTTACTTTCGAAATCTATCATCCATGTTTTGTTATCTGATCACATTTTTTGATGATTTACATCATTTGCTTTGCATCTTCATTACAATCACTATGCTAAATTTGTTGTTCAGCGCATCATCCTGTACATTTCCTCTTGGATTCACTGCTAATTGATACGAAAATGAAGCGGCAATGAGATTGATTACATGACTTCAATGAATATTGCAGTTGGTTTCATTACATTATTGAGCTAATCTTAAAGATCGATTGGAAAATGAGACAACTAGGAGATTTGAAAGAAACAAGAAACATTGATATTGCAAAAAAGAATGGGATGTCTACAATTTATGGTTCAATTTGAACTTCGATTTAGGATGCTTTCATTCTTAAGTGCTTATTATTGTAATAAATGATTTTCATATCTAAAATGTGTTGTTGACATGCTATTGATAATCAGAATGATTGTATGTTTGAGACCCGTCAGACGCTTATCTTTAGCAAAGCAAGTTTTTTAATTTCTTTTCCTTTAACTCACTCACATTAAGATATCACTTACGCAAATTAATTAACCTATTATGGGCTGCATATTTGAATTCAATCAAGGCACAAATCTTTCATTTTCATTTACAGTGAGTGCATCTTCGATGATCCGGATGGTAAAAACCCAACAAGTAAGTGAAAGAGCCGGATAAGCGATTTTCCAAACCGCATGTTTGTAAAGTTTGTGGGCTCAGATCAAGGACATTTGACTATCATTAACCCCCTATAATAAGTCATGATCTACATTTATCTATATAATCCATATGTATATATCCCTCCTGCATATCTACCTAGAATGTAATATTCAGTACTTTTGTTTCCGATACTTCGACTGCTTAATGAAAATATGAGCATAAATGGTACATGTTTTACTATATAGGTATCACTGTCGTTACCATTAAAGTGCTACGTGTACGTACACGTATTCAAACAATGTCTAAATAGCTGGTATAAAAATAGAATTTTCACGATTCAGTTAATTACTGGCTCAGAGAACGGGGAGAAACGTAAATTGAGCCAATGAGATTCAGGTAAAATAAGAGTACTTCTTGCATGTATTACCTAAAGAGGAGAGCAATGCTAAAGTAAGCATTCGACTCCATCTACATGTTTTGATGAAATCCAAGAGAATCGAGCGGATTCTAAAATTCCGCCCAGTAATCGAAGATGCACTGTGCTACTTGTTATGAAGTTTATGATAGGGCCTGCATATTTACCGGCATATGTAGGCTACAGATACTTGCATTTTCCTGTCGTTCGAGCTCGAGGTACACATTATTAATTTACAAAACGACTTGTGTGTAAGAATTGTACACATTTCTGGATTTAGTTCGTGGTGACAGTCGCAACTTCGCAAGCATCAACAGAAGGGAAGTCAATCAACCCGTGCTCATTTTTCTGTTAGAACTTTCTAAGGGATGCTTTACTTCAAACATGGTGTCAAAGGTTTTTCTCCGACCACCGTAACTGAATAAATCAAATCACCATACTAGATGCATTTCAAAATTAAGAAGCTCTGTATCTAATTACTTAATGAAGCGAGAATGCATGTAATTTAAAAGTAATTTTCTATAATTGCAAGCAAGGACTCCTTACTGCAAAGTCAATAGTATGACGAGGCTTTCCTCAATTTCTTCGACAGGGTGCCACACGATTGACGGTCATTGAAAATGTTTGATTCAGTAAACACTTCGAATGTCATCCGGCTGCACATTATCGCTTAATGTTGGTAGCATTTAGGAGCGCCTCCACAAGCCTATACCGGCGGAAATAGCAACTCAAAGTACACTTTAAATTCATTAAAAATAAAAAATGCCACAAGTAGGTTCTTCATTTTATTTCCACGAGATCTGTCGTCCAGTTCTCTTCATGGTGGATACACTGGAAATGAGCGTATGATACACACTGCTATTGACTGTTAACACGATTCAAAGACATTCTGCACACAGCGTGACACAATCTGCGGACGGAAGGTGGAAGATGGAAAGTGGAACGTAAGGAGGAAGGTGGAAGGTGTCCACCTTCCGTTCGCAAATTGTGTCACGTTGTGTGCAGAATGTCTTTGAATCGTGTTAACAGTCAATAGCAGTGTGTATATCATACGTTCATTTCCACTGTATCCACCATGAAGAGAACTGGACGAAAGATGTCGTGGAAATAAAATGAAGAACCTACGTGTGGCATTTTTTATTACGAAAGGGACATCTTTTTTTCAAACTTTAAATTCAATTGGTCTAAAAGGGGTCTAAATATCGAAATTTGATTTCAATTCAACAGACAACTATGTATCAGACATAGCGCTCATAGCTATCATCTGCTGCATGATGATTAGAAAAATAGCATAGAGGGCCTAAGTTAGTCTTGAATTAGGATTAGAGCCATCATTAGACCCAGACGTAGAGTACCGTTCTAGACTTTCTCAATTCACAGTGTAAGTAGCCTAAATATACAATACAATTAATGAAATCTTCCATTTCATATCTGTAGAATTTAACCATATCTGTAGCGAGAGAGAGAGATGTTTATTTGTTCTTTAAATGACAATCGTAATATAGAATGTAAATACAAGACAGCCAAAATGCATAGACAGTCAAGATAATATAAAGTTAATCACAAAAGGCAGACGATGACATTGTGCTCATTTTCGGAAATAAAGAGTTTCTTTGTACATGTAAAGATGAACGGGAGCAAGAAACAGACAGTCGACTACTGGGAAGGCGAGACAGACGGAAAAAGGTCTCTGACGAATGTGACGGCAAAAGGGATCTCATGAACACCTTTAAAGCTGACGACACCCTATGCGTTCTGACATCAGGTAAGGCAGTGATGTCCTTTGTTCTGAGACATCTGCTTTGAAATCTTTGTAGGCGTCTTGAGTTTAAATTAGACAACCCAACGAAGGGAGAGATGCATATTCAAGCAAAGTTCCGATGAGGGATGCATATATTATTTTGAAATCCTTAATTATTGTACTGGACTTCATTCGTAGTAGGATATACATACGCTGTGCGCATAGTCGTTCAATATAGCTGACATGAACTGCCTATCCAAAATTCCCATCCATGATGATACCAGGAAGGCGGACATTCTGCTTGAAAGTTACATCAATAAAACTCGATTTTGAGGTCGACTATTTCCTGAAAATCTCCTCGATATCTGATCAGTCCCGTAGCCCTATGTTCGTCTAGTTGCATATAATTTCCAATTACAAAGGACCAATTGCGTATGACAGTAATCTCAGATTTGATTCTCTGAATATCATATCGGACAAAGGACTTTCTAATGCCAAATGTTATGACAAGGTCATCAACAAACTTCACCATGACAGTGTCCGAATGAGACGGTTGTAGAGAAGAGACGTAGAGACCAAAAAGCTAAGGACCTAGCAGTGATCTCTGGGGGACACCACTTGTCATGTCACTCAATGCACTCTTGCGACCATCTAGGCGAACTCTTGGGCGAACTCTTTAGGCGTTGTTGGCGATCACTGAGATACTGTTATATAGCAGAACCTGCTGGAAAGTTCATCTGACAGACCTTTTGAATCAGATCGTGGTGACTTATTTTATGAAAAGCTTTTGAAAAGTCAAAGCTAACAAGTAGTGATGCACCGATGTTAGGTTCCTCAGCAACCTAGGGGCAGCGAATCATGCACGGCAACGATAGCATAAGTGGTTGAGGATTTCATCCTGATCCAAAACTGATTGTTGCCAAGAAAAGGACAACTCAACTCATCGGTTTCAACTCAAATTTCTCAGCACCCATTGCTGGCACCGATAGAAGGCTTATTGGACGAAGATAAGCAACTTTATGACTCGACGACTTGGAAGTGGAACAATGTCCACAATTTTCCATAATCCTGGAAATCTACACAATCGCAGACTCTCAACAATAAAGTTATGAATGGGTTCTGCAAGAACTACAGAGCATTTTTTGTAAATTGCTATTGGAACGTCATCACTACCTGTTGCCTTGAGAACAAGTTAGGACAAATCTTGCCATACATGCTCAACACCAAAGTAGCTAGCCAGGAGTCATCACAAATATCGATAAATTCATGAGATGTACAAGGGTAGTAGCACTGTAGTTGGGGTGCTCATCGATGCACGAAATTGTTCATTCAGCCCCCAGTAAGAAAGTCGTAGGATTGGCCATTGGTGCATACTGCCGTTTTAGACCCACACTCCATCTTAACACATGACCAAAGAGTTTTGACTGATTTGACCTGCTTGCGGAAATGTCTCTGCTTTGCTTTAATGACTTCGTCCGTTTTATTTTAATCTTCAAGTGATTGTACAAAGTCCAATCATTGGCGCGAAACGCTGCCCAACGTCGATTTATTAGATATTTGACAAGGGGTGTAATCCATGACGTATAGGAGTTCAAAAAATACATTACACTATGTGGAATCGTTAGAAAATATATATGAAATATATAAAATAATAAAATATTTATAAAATCATATGTGAAATCGTAGAAAATTTGGCACTTCTTGTCAATGTCATGTTCCGAATAAAAAGTAGAAAAATTGTTCAAGTAGGTTTTTCAATATTGTCTTGCACTTAAACTCACATTTTCAGTATGTCGAATGCAGTGAAATTCAGCTGTTTTACAGGCCTGCTGCACTTGCATGCCTGATAGTAGAATATGTGCGCACGCTGAGTGCGCATGTGCACTTGCACACTCCAGTGCACTTGCACTGGACCATATCATACATTTGGCGGAATAAACTTTACTCAGAATCAAATTAGCCTACTTTATGCTGTGTCCGAATTTGAGGCATTTCATCCAAGCAGTACTCCCTACATATTTTCAATTATGTCTCGCAAAGGTTTCCTTATTTACAGATTAGACAAATTTATCACAGTCCGTTTATTTTTGAAAACTACCAATCAGCTGTTCTGTTATCTTTTTTTAAAAGAGCAAAGTTCAATAATGAAATTCACTGATTCATAAAATTTTCCCGACAGATGTCGTACAAGCAGATAAACAACTCAGCGAACTACAATTCAGATATCATCAAAATTTGCAATGATTTCCATCATCCACATCCGCATAACATTCTTTTTTTGAACAGATAACATTTGCCGAATAAGAAGTGCTTCCTTGTCAATATAATTCAAACCAATATATCAACTGCTTCTTTCATCGTAATGAAATATTGCTCATTATATCCTCAAAGGAATCATTAGAGACATATATCATGCAATATCGGAAGCAACATTGTTTACGATTCAAGATTGCATGTGGGGAAATTGAGTAATGGGAGAATAGCTCCTTAATTCAACTCTTCCACAACGACTAACATCAATTGGATTTAAAGTACATTAATGAAATAAGTGCTTGAACTCCACTCGAATTGCTTCTATTTCGCCTATATTTCTCTGACATTTCTGTCTTGGAGCAATTACCTGTGAATATTCCGTCCCTCGACACCGAAATAAATTTGCTTCAAGAAACTGGTGAATTATCACTGTATCAATTTGCCTGACTCCTACTTGATGAGTCTTATTTAACTTCAGCGTAATAACAAACATAGGAAACCCGTTACAAATGTGAAAACGAAAGGCATCTTTTTTCGACGTGTCATCTGCGAGCATCCTTATGACGTTTGCAAACTGATAAAGCTACTCGTAAGATCTATTATTCTTCTAACGATTGCATTAACGGTTGTACCCTATATGTACTTGGCATCTACAAAATGTAAAACTTATAAGCAACTAAGGTCTACGAATCGGCTTTTGACAACTAGATTTTAAAAACATTTTTACGGCATCAACAAAAGAAGTGAGCTGTCAGAGTGTATGATTAATTGTCAGATAGCTTAGCGAATATGTGTTGCTTAGAACATTAACTGACGAAGTTGCTACGAATTAGTCCAAGCAGGAACCGTCAGTCGCAGCATATCGCGCTGCGAAGATTTGTTTTCAATAATTCGATGCTAGGCTTACAAATTATCTATTAGAATACATGATAACTTAAGGTTAAAAGCAGAAGTAATCATTTCAACGAGCATTCGTCAAGGTGTGCGCTAACACTACTGATTACTAATCAGTCATAATTGAATGTCACTAAGTGATCTCGATACTGATTGATAAAATACTCGTTTTTGATGGAGTTCCTCACCCAATGGAAACTTTCGAAAACGTGACGGACGAAAATATCGAGACATGTTCGGTTCATTTGATTGTTGTTACAAATGAACTGAAATCATGGTTCAGGTGATTCTCATGACGACGGTCCCGGATTGAATCTTTTGATGACGATATCTGTGTAGATGAGTCGGATCAGAAGGACAACTAAAAGCTTCGCAACGATTGTGAGCTCCAAGCTAGTCATCCAAGCTATGGCCATTTAGGCGCCTTTTTCTTCAACTGCAGCATCTTATCTACGTTTCTGGTCAATGGTAAAATTTCCACTATTATCTTGTCGAGTGTGGGTTTTCCTGTGAGGACTTGTTGCTCTCTACATATCAGTTCGGGTTCACATATCTTGGAGATATTCGCATGGCACTGACGAAGTTGACTCCTAAAGTGAAGAAGCTAGCAGAGCAGCATTCAGCTCAGGGTTCTTGCCAACTAAGTTTTGTTTTGCTGCTACCATTTTTGCTTTTATTTCATGTTTTTTTTATGTAACTAGCTTGGATAGCTCAATAGATTATATTTGGTTGACATGTTTGAGGTTTTGTCATGGTGAGCAATATCCTGAAAAGTATGAAAAGTGTGCGATAATTAAGGAAAAGTTGACTACCACTGCTCCAAACCACAATTGATGCATTCGTAAACATGCATGCACTCATATTGGTCCGGCAGCCAGAACGAGTTTCTGCATGGAACGAGGCCGAAAATGAGACTTTCACAGAATGATGTACACGCTATGCCTACTACGAATCGGCACGTCTGCCGAGCTCCAGTGAGTTCCTCTTCTTGTCAGACAGGATCAAAGAAAAACACATGTAAATCCAATGGGACGCAGATTGCAGTTTTTGGCTAAACTGAAATTTTCTATGTTTTCTCTGATTAAACGAAAAGTACGAAGGCCAGTGTCATGATTTTTGACATGGAACGTCTTGAGTTCATTTCCTATGATGTGCATGTGATATTATCATGCATCTATTCGCCAATGTATGTGAGAATGTGGGTGAATGTGGATAAAGTTGCTCAAAATATTTGTGTTAGCCGACATTAACAGGCTCGCCAAATCTAAATGCGTTTATCTATAAAGACAGGGGTGCGTGAAAATGAAAGTAAATGACCTGAAGACATTCCATGTCAGAAATTATGACTCTAGGCTTAGTACTTTTTGTTTAATCAGAGAAAACATAGAAAATTTCAGTTTAGCCAAAAACTGTAATCTGCGTCCCATTGGATTTACATGTGTTTTTCTTTGATCCTGTCTGACAAGAAGAGGAACTCACTAGAGCTCGGCAGACGTGCCGATTCGTAGTAGGCATAGCGTGTACATCATTCTGTGAAAGTCTTATTTTCGGCCTCGTTCCCTGCAGAAACTAGTTCTGGCTGCCGGACTAAATTATGTTATATTTGCATTGCTTCAATCATTGAAATACCAATATGCAACAAACGAGATGATATCAGGAGCTACGGTCATGTGAGTGATCCTGTTTGCAGAATTTGATTATAATGTGTCTGGCGTGCGATATTTCAATAACGTAATTGGTTTATTGTTATTTTATTCTAATTACTTGTGAATATTGATCATGCAATTTAAAAATGCATAAAACTTTAAGTCTGTCACCATATATTTTAACTAAAAAAATTACTCAATAATTTTTGATGAGGTACTTTTAGCTGTAAAGTATCTCTATGGCTGACTGTGGACTTTGTAGAAGTGCCAATAAGATGACTTCATCTATTCGGACTACCCATGAGCTCATAAAGCTTATATAATCATGTCAGAATAAAAGGCGACAAGTATTGGTCGATCGATTTCATATCACGCAGATACGAATTTAAATGTAATTGCCAAGTTCTCTTTTAGTTTATCAAAATTTCATTTGATATATTTAAAGGATTTGATTTGTCTTGTAAATGGACCCATTGATGTGTTAACTTGAAAGTCCTGTAATGACAAAAGCAAATAGTTCAACCTTGATGAACGAACGCGAATCTTCAGTTCAAATTTTGCTGCTTTAGCAATGTGAGATCAATATCTTTGGTTGTAGACCCGATTGCCAATAGTTCTCCTTTGCTTTCATTCATACAAGCTCTTAATTGATCAATTTAGAGCTGAGGCTTTAAACTTTTTATCTGCCTAGCAAATTGTCCTGATGATGTGTTAAGAAGGCAACATGCACAGAATTACACGGGTCGTCTCTTCTTCTGTTTGACTAGACAGGAAACATTGGAACATGCAACGTTAATGAAATGGCACAATCTGCTGACATAATGCCATAGCAATCGAACAATGAGCAGCCAGTTCAACATTAAACACGCCAAATTGTGCGAAGTTTCAGTGACTTATCACCCGGATCACACACCAAAGAGACAGAGTCGATGTCAAGTTCTACAGACAAGTTTGTGAAGGCTTTGTCGTGCGCCTGCTAACTTTTTTTAATAATAATCGGAGGGCCCAACATTATCGAGAAAACATTTGCGCAATGATCTGAATTCTTCGAATCCGAAGGAATCGTGGCGATCGGACCATTTTGAAGTAATTCACAACAATCTGCAAGCGGCACACGACTAGTTTAACCTATCTCTGTAAGGCATTAAAGTTTCATTTTACCCATTTAGCAAATTCCTATTTTGAATCATTTTTTTACTTGTAGAAAATTGACACGCTTGAACAATCCAATTCTGTGCCTTACCTCTATTACCTCTATTATCTCTTTGGGTTCGCTATCTCAAAATCTAATCATGTTTCATGTTTTAAGAATGTGACAGGTCTGATAAAGAAGTTAGGATTCGGATCGATCCGAATACTAGGTCCACTTCACAGTCAATAATTAAGTGATATTTCTATTTTCTTGAAATGTTCTAAAATATTCATCAGCATTTTATTGACATATCGAAAAAATGTGCACTCAGCTATTATATTCAGTGTTACCTAAGGAAAGATTCTCTAAATATCAAACGTTCTGACGATCCAAAAGTAAAGGCAAAAAAACATGAAGCCGACTCTCCCAGCTGATGCTTGCGAATCGTGCTTCACACGCCACCGATTTCACATCAAACTTTGTGTAACTCGGAGTGTCTTAAATTGAACAGAAAACTGAAACGTATGAATAATTCCGTTTGATTATAGAAGATAACCGTGAGAGCGCTGGCTTTCATATTCACCTTATCCATGCATGTGCTCTTGTGTTATTGGGCAAATCATCCCAAAATCGTCACCATATTTTGCATTCAAACTTCAGAAATGGATTCAGTGTCTCGTGCTGTCTGAATATCAATACAAACTAATTCGAAATGACGATAAAAACAAAGGAATGGCACTATATATTTCAGAATATCTCAGTTGCGAGAATTAATATGTTTGCAGAAGTAATATCGTGCGTATTAACATGTTGTAGTATACTACATTATGCTGTCCCGCATTGTCTTAGCTTCTTGTTTTTTAATGCCGGTAGCTGTTTCAGAAAATGTTTAACAAATATCAGCCGACGTCGCCACAATGACACAAATTTCGCCATAAATGATCGTCATTTATTCAAAATTTCTGTATAAAAAGATCTATTCGACATCTCACAGTTAGATGTTTGACAGATATCATGGCGGCCTGTAAATACCTGACTGCACGATGCCCGTTTAGGTATTTTTTCGCCTAGTAAGCATATGGAGTAAGTAATGTAAAAAGAGCTGTCTCTCAAGCACAATCAGCTTATTAACGAAAGCCTGAACAGTTTGCAAGAGAGTCGTCCTTCACCACATTGTCCCTTTGACTTGAATGAGTGGAATCCAACGGTGAGCTTTTTGTGCTTTGAAGTCCCTCAAGCCTAACAAAGCATCCGGTCAAGAAAACATCCCTATTTTTGTTATATAAAAAAGGTACTGCCATTTTAGCATTACCCCTTGCTCGCATAATTAATGTTTCCCTTTTGTCTCGCTCATTTCCATCTGGGTGGAAGTATAGCATCATAACTCCCTTACCGAAGAATAGTAGACCTTCAATTAACGACTTGCGCCCTATCTCACTGCTTCCGGTTCCATCAAAAATATGTGAGCGCCTGGTTTTAGATTCCGGTGTATTAGTCAAATTTGTTGATGCATTTGCCTCATCTCAGCATGGAGGGGTCAAGCAATCATCTACCACATGTGCTGTGATACGTTTTCACGACTGTGTTACATCTCTTCTCGAATGTGATGACGTGGATGGAGTTACAGTCATAGCTTATGACTTCACGAAAGCCTTCGATAAATTGGGTCATGACAAAATTATTGATGCATTGAACGAGAACAATTTTCCAGCCGGTTTCATATTATGGATGCATGAATATTTGCGAAATCGAATTCAATCTGTGAAATTGTTGAATCGCACAAGTGATCCACTGCGTGTGAAGTCGGGGATCCCCCAAGGGTCTGTACTCGGACCTTATTTATTCAACGCTGTCATTGGCTCTCTTAATCCCGTCAACTCGTCAATTGTTATAATAAAATATATAGACGACTGCGCATTCATAATTCCATCATATAGCCATTCCCGCATGAATCCTGACGTCGAACATAGAAATATGTTTACTTGGGCCTCCAGTGCTGGTCTCCCTATCAACTTGGTCAAAAGCAAGGCAATTTGAATACCAAAGTCACGTACCATTGACAGCCCAATCGTATCCGGAATATCATTTGTGTCACTTTTTTTAGGTGTCACTTTCACGGACACTCTTAAATGGAGAAACCACATCATTTACGTTACAAAGTGATGTTCCCTACATCTGTATGCTTTACTCATCCTCTGTCCATTCCTTGATCGTGCATCTCTCATTCGTGTGTATAAAGGACTCATTTTGTCACGTATCGAATACTGTTCACATTTGATGGCAGGAATGACTTCGACGAATAGTTTAATGCTAAACAAGATACAAAACAGAGTTCATCGAATTATTTGTGACTCAAATTACACATGTTCTATCCTACCTGACCTCACCGAAAGACGAAATCTGGCAGCAAGTAAACTACTACATGAAATTTGTAACAATCCCGATCATCCTCTTTACAGTATTAGTATTGTATTGTATTCACGACATGTGACATGCATGTGACTAATCTAAATACAGTAAATTCAAACGAACAAACTAGAAAACATGGAGTAAAAAAAGGAAACTAAGATAGAGTGAACTTGGAAAGCCAAGTCACGATGCAGTAATGCCACTTTGTCTTTGAAGGTAGCTTCTCAGATAACTTGTCACTTTCATAGAAGCTGCATTTGAATTTCGGATGTCCATGGGAACCTTATTCCAGAAGCTGGTGCCGTAGAAACACAGTGAACGCTCACCAGCTTTCACAGATCTCACTTTCGGTTGCTGAAACACATTTCTTATGGGGTTCGTCGACAACACAAAAAGTTCTCCAAGAGCGATTGGAGCATAGCCTTGATTCAGCTGGTACTTCGTTATGAACTCTGTCATGCTTGCTGTATCTCGGTATTGGATCTTTGTTCTGGAGACTGTTTGCATCACCTTAAACAGCTTCATATGCCATCTGAGCTCCAACTCGTATGTCTGGAGCGACTTGACAAGTTCTGGTATCGGCGTTGTGAATGCTCTGGTAGCCATTCGTAGACAACGGTTATGCATAGTCTGCATCTTTCGTTTACAAGATGCAGGGAGAAATAGATATATAGACGACACATAATCAAAATGCGGCATAACGTACGTTTGAATAAGTCTCCATCTGATGTTACGGCTTGTAGTATTCTTCAGACGACGTATGCCACTCAACTTCCAAGCTATGGTTCTTGTAAGTTTCTTCACTTGGTTTTCAAATGTGAAAGCTCTATCAATATTAACCCCTAGCAGTTGAATACTCTGCATATTTTCCAATCTCGAGTCTTTCATCCTGAATTTCAGATTCGCTCCGCCGCCTCCCAGTCCGATACATTGGAATTTACTTGGATTTGGTTGTAATCCGTTTTCTCTGAACCATTTCAATATATCCACCATCAGAACGTCCATTCTTTTCTGGATTTCTGTGATATCGTCACCTGTTATCCAGTAGGTGATATCATCAGCATACGCGACTAACTTTGCTCCATGCTGCAGTATCATAGGGAACAGGTCGTTTAGATAAACATTCCAAATGAGAGGTCCCCATTGGGATCCTTGAGGAATGCCTCGCGTAACTTCATAACAAAGTTCTGATGTCTTTCCATTGACCTTAACTTGGTTGAAACGTCCGTTCAAGTATGATCCCATCAGTTCCACCGCCCTCATAGACATGCCATAGGCATGTAACTTTCTTAAAAGAAGTTGATGGGGAATGCTATCGAACGCTGCCGATAAATCAAGGGAAACTGCTGCGACTGATTTCCTTGTGTCTACCGCTTGCTTCCAATTTTCAATTATGTAAACGAGGGCTGATTCTGTGTTGTGATTCTTCTTGTATGCAAATTGGAAAGGACAGAGCAGTGGAAGAACATACTTTGAAAATCGACACGTCATCAGGGTTTCGACAATTTTTGAAAAGTGAGGCAGTATGGTGATAGGTCTATAGCGCGAAACGTCGTTTCGTGATCCACTTTTGAATACCGGAATCCAAATTCCTCTTTTCATATCAATCGGGAATTGACATTTTGCCACGATCATGTTGAATAGAGCGGCTATGATGACACTCATGGATGCTGCAGACGCCTTGATAGCACGAGAGGGTATGCCATCCATACCAGCCGCTTTTGATGTTTTCATGTTCTTTATGATGGCCTCAACTTCTATCGGATCTGTTTGAGAGAAGTCAAATTCATCCTTGTTCGCATTTAACTCATCGGTGATCAATTTGACACTTAAATGCTCACCGAGGCACTCAAAGTCAGTTTCCTGTAAGCGATTGCTCTCAT
The DNA here is from genome assembly GCA_907163375.1 of Prostheceraeus crozeri. NCBI lineage: Eukaryota > Metazoa > Platyhelminthes > Polycladida > Euryleptidae > Prostheceraeus > Prostheceraeus crozeri. Next base: position 410,228 of record CAJQUW010001810.1, read on the forward strand.
CATTCATGCCAATGCTCTGGAAGTGCTGTCCGAACTTACTTGCGATCTGCTCGTCTTTCACCAGATAAGTATCACTTTCAACATTATCTTTGAGCAATATCATTGTATTGTTTTTGCACTTGCAACTTTTCATACACACCTCGAATGTCCTGTAAAAATCTTTGCAGCTTTCTGATTCACACTTATCTTTGAAATACTTTGCTGCTGCTTCTCTGTTTAGACTTCGCTCCAACTTTTGCCAATGAGTCTTGCGTTCCCATGCGTAGCATGAGTGATTTCTTTTTCCTGTTTCCTTGTCTATGGGCGCCCTGTTCAGCCAGTAGTGTTTCATACGCCGAGCGTAGGCCATTTTTCCATTGAACCAAGGTATTGAGTTAGGACGAATCGCTACTGTTATCAATGGGGCATGGCGTTCTAATATTTGAGAGAAAAGTGAACGAACAAAAGCATAGATATCATCTGCTGAGTCAAAAATATTGCACACACCAAATACAGGAATGGCCTCATTTATGTCTGACAGAAACATCTGAGGATCAAAGTTCTTAAAAGAGCGGCATATCAGTGTGCGTTTTTGAACAGGAGGGCGATCTACTCCTAAAGCTGATACCACCATGTAGTGATCGGATAGTCCGGGTTTGTGAACAACAACTTCGCTAATTAAACCTTCACTTGCAAGAACTTGATCTATACAAGATCCACTAGCAGGTCTCGTAGTCTCCTGCACCTCACAGATCACACCAAACTGGTCACATAGATCTTCAAGAAGTTCCGTGTACCTTTTCTCATGTGTTCCCAGAGCGCATAAATTAATGTCTCCAATAACCACGACATTCGATTCAGTTGAACTTGCAATGGTGAGTACATACGTCATTTCTTGTCTTGCAGCTTCTAACGAAATAGATGGTCGACGATACAAGCAAACAAGTACAAGGCTTTCATGCTCAGCGTTGACATGTAGCATAACACATTCAATAGAACTGAATTTCTTGTCTTGCGGTTCACAAGGAATTCGAGATACTGGTATATGTTCTCTAGCATACACCAATGTTCCTCCAGACTTTTTTCTTCCTTCGCGAAAGATGCGGTACCCAAGAGCTGATAACTCGGCATCGGAAGTGCTGCCGTCTACCTTTGCTTCTTGAATACACATAATGTCCAATTTCAACTTGTCCAGATATCCGCTCTTGATGGTCAGGAGTGGCCGATCATCTTCCTTCCTGATTGAGTTCACATTTATCTGGCCGATACATATACGTTTCTGGTGTTTGGCTCTAAATTCTTGTAGTTGCGCAAAAGTGACTGGCATAGTTGAATATCACAGCAAATTGAACTTGAATGTTGGCAAAAATATTTAGTGAGCCTGGATTTGAACCCACACGGAATAGATTGATCTGGCAAGAGTTCAATCACTTAACCTCACGACCAGCGCGACGGTGTTCGACAACAGCAGTCACAATCCTGATACCCAGACAACTTGTAGAAATGAGATGTGCAACGTCACCATACGACGCAATTTCAATGACGATTGAAGATACAAAGCTTTGAAGGACTGATCAATCAACAGCCTAGCAGGGTCACGTTCGCAGAATATCCCAAAATGAATAGCACAAAGCGGCGAAATGATAGGCGATGAACACAGATGACCGAACGACGACGACCATATAAAATTCTTTGAGAACGGACCACACGAGCCACCACAATTGACCAAAATACACAATCTTGCGAGAGAGACGCGAGAACACGACCAGCACAGACCACAGTCAGCAAGAGTCAACCAGAACCAACGAACAACACTAGGAAATAGAAAAAAACAGCAACCCTTCCTGAAGGGCTACTATAAAATAAATGGAGAAAAAATAAAGGAACAAAATGGACCGAAGTCCCAGGAAACCGGCAATGGTTGGATGGCCCGACGGACAGTGATCGCTACGCGAGTCCACCCGCGCACCCCAGTAACCAGAAAAAAAACAAGAACTTAGTCACTCCCTGAAGATACACGCCGCAAAAAAGGGTAGAGTATTCAGGGAAGCACACAGGCGAGCCCCTAGCCCTCGATAGTCGGAGGAAGACAAACGAAAAAGGCTGAACAGACAAAATAGGAAGAAGTAAGACAAACATAGAACTGGGAGAGGCAAACGAAACCAGATGTAAATTAAAATAATGAGAGAAATTGAAAAGAAAATTGGAGAGCAAGAACAGTAAGGTAGTGGGCAAGAACACAAACTCAACCTACACGGAGAGATACCAAAAACACCAGAGACAACCGGACGAAACAGACGACAACCTCAGAAAAGCAGTAGACACACCCTAAGAAGCGGACGAACAGAGATACCCCTAAGGGGCAAGTGGGTGACCAATCTCCTCCGGCCGAAAGCAGACAGGAAAAGGAAGGAGGACCAGCTACCAGGAACGACAAAAGCAGTTCCGGAGACCTGCCTCCTTCAAGCCCGAAACAGGCGCGAAACACGGAGGAGAGAGACCAGAGGCTTGCAGGAATAAAAAAAAACTGACAACTAAGGAAAAAAAAGAAGGTAAACCGGTTGAGCAGTCTACTCGCACAAACGCCCGAAGGCCAACAAAAGGAGGGAGACCAGCTACCGAGACCAAAGAGGTCAAGGAGACCTGCTGCCCTCAAGAGGTCTGAAGGACCAAACAGGAGGAGCAGACTACCCACGCCGGAAGCAGGCACGAGCACCAGAAAATAAACGGCAGACGCACAAAGAAAATTGAATACTCTATGCAAAAAAAATTAAATTAAGAACTACTCATAATACAAAAATAATTAATCAAAGAAACCGAAAAACCCTAGATCCTAAAACGCGCAATAATACAGACACTAATCAGTAGTATCGCCGAACATGCGATAAAAATAAACAACAGAAATGAAAAAAAAACTAAGGATACCACGCTTAATAATATTGACCTAGAGAAACGCTAATTAATATTAACCTTGAAAAAAGAAGAAGTAGATCCTTTGCAGGACCCACGAAAAAGCCTCAAACAGACCGCAAACTAACAAGGGGAAATTACAGACGGTCCAGGTAGGCCGCAGACGTCGCCGATAATGAAGGTCACTGCCGGAACCACTAACGACGAATGTAGATCCAATAATGGCGTGATTCGCTTGTTGAAGGATCCACAGCAGCAAGGAGACACAACAGGAGGACACAGCGCGGGAACCAGCGGGCGGAGATGGAAACCAAGGGCACCACTGGAAAGCCCGTGTCAAACTCCACCAGTGTACCAATTTGCAGCAACAGGCGAGGCCAAATAACACGGCCAAGGGCAGAAAACCAAATTTGTGGCCGGAGCTCCTGAACGTACGACCTTTCTCAATAGCTCCTTCAGTAGCTTCTGTCCTTCTATTTCTTCTAGTGGTCGGCTTTTGCAGTCTCGCTCGGAAACGTCTCGCGAACGTAATTCGTTTTTTCCGGCCACTACAAGTATTGTCAACAGTAGCCGGAATCGATGACTTTTCTTATGTTGCTGACTACACTTGACTTCTTCTTTGATGTATTACGTAACTTGACCATAACATATTTGTAATGATGATTTTCAATTCTTATATATATATATATATATATATATATATATATATATATATATATATATATATATATATAGGTTAAATTGAAAATGGTGATAGTACGTGGAGCCCTTGAGAAGCCTACAAGATATTTAGAAACCGGTCGGGCAGAATTCTTTAGTTTTTCCTTTTACGTTCTACGTGGATTTTTATTTCGGATATATAGATAGATAGATAGATAGATAGATAGATTGCATGCTAGATGCATACGTTTGTGAGATACGGCAATGATTGAATCATACGGCCTCACCTATCACGCTTATGCCGATGACATTTATGTTCATGGTTCCTGCTCCCCAGCTGACTTTTACACCTTATAGCATCACATGAATTTATGTATAACTACCGTTGATTCCTGGCTGCGGAATGATAAGCTCATCTTGAATTCAGACAAAAGTCGATTCATGTGACTTTCTTCGCAGCGCCACCAACACCAGATCCCGTCTTCAATGATTGACATCAAAGGATAGCTAGCCATCCCAGTCCGCTATATTTGAAGTCTTGATATTCATCTTGATTCCTGTCTTTCGATGAAAGATCAAGTTTCGGCTACCGTTTCCTCTTGTTTCGACGCACTTCGACAGATTATACCTATCAAGAATTCAGTAACATCTTCAGTGCCTCAAAATCTAATTGTGTCACTCGTCACATCTCGCTTGGATTACTGTTGCAGCCTTTTTTATGGCCTGCCTGATGTAACCATCAACCGTCTGCAGTCGGCGCTCAATGCGGGGCTAGACTTGTGTCCGATCCCAATCCGGTCCGGTCTAGACCCAATCCCATGATCACGTGTCACCACTTTTGAAGGAGCTCAATTGGCTTCTTATTCGTGAGCGGATCTCATACTTAATTGCTCTAATTGTGTTCAAATTTTTGAGAGGTCATTCTTCATATTACTTATCTTCCTCCCTCCATCTGGTGTCTGATTCGGAAACACGTAGGTCTCTTCACTCGGCATCTTCCAATACCCTGAGTGCCCCTGCTTCTCGGTTGGAGATCACTTTTTCCCAATGGCAGCAGCACGCGTGTGGAACAGTCTGCCAGAAGCTGTCACAAACTTTTCATCTCTTGTGACTTTCAAGAAAGCTCTCAAAAACGAACTGTTGAGGAGATCCTTCGCCTGATTCTACGTCGTATGCTTTTTATCCTTTTCATTGTTATTAGTCCTGTCTGTTTTTGTCCACTGTCATAGAAGTCGATTGACATTACGCCACTATAAACATGGTCGATTATAATAATAATAATGATTGTGAACTTCGGCAGCAGTTATTTTTCAAACAAATAAAGTTTTCCGAAATAAATATGCAGGGTGTCTCAGGTAGCTTCACAACTTGCTTATTGAACAACCATTTGATGCATGCAACTATTTCCACTAAATTTTAGCATGCTACAAAAAGGGATCAAAGGAATTTTTTGACACCAGATCCATTTTGATTGAATGGATAAAACCCGAGGCACATCCATGTGATAAAAGTTGCCTTTTTCGAATGATGGCAGTTTTTGCTCTAAATTTAATTTTTATTTGTCGTCTTGTCCGTCTTGTCACTGATCGATAGGCTAGCGTTCTGTGACACTGTCTGATAATTAAGACTGTATGATGATGTTATGAAGCCTCTCTATTCGGTTGTCTATTAAATTGTTCACATTTGAACGGAACATCATAGCAAGCGGTTATTCTGGTTCTTCAAAGAACAACGATCTAGGATTGCTTTTTGACATCAGTGTCAAAATCGGGAATATTCTTCATTGGTATAGGATAATCATTGAATTGTCATTGACTTACCATCAGCTTTATTTTTGGATGACTTTTTACACGTTACCACTGCACAAGATGTCGTCCCGGTATTCAGCAGCAAAACACCTCAAGATTTCTGCTTGGTTCGAATATGCAAAGTGCCCCCATCATTTAGCAGTGTAAATACCGCGCCGAATTCGGTAAAAATGGGCTATTCCTGGAAGACCTTCAGTCATAGTCATTCACACTAAGGACATTGAACTTAAAGGATAACTGTACGAGTTGGAGAAGACAGGACAACCCGGAAGTCAATACTGTAATAGCCGCCTTCGGTCCGTCCCGAAAGAATTCACGAATCTAAGTTCAGTCGGCATCGAATTGCGGAACACGTTGCCCAGATTCCGGCGGAGATGTGCGTGAGAGACTTCCCACGACGAATGCGAGCATGTCTCAAGACCGATGGCAGCCATGTTGAGACAAACTGATATCTTTTCATCAATTCTTGTTAAAGTTATTGTTAAATTCTCTGTTGTTGTCTTCTAAGAATTCCTGTTTTGGATGAATGCAAGGAATCATATTCAAGCAAAGCTAACTACATGCACATGCAAGTAAGAAGAAAATGAGAATAAAAATGTCATTCGACCGGAAATGGAGATGCGAATGGTTTCCATAACTTTCACTTTGAATGTAATTTTGAATGTTTATGAACCTAAAGATTCCAATGAAAGCGCTTGTGCATTCATTGTTTTTATTCGATAACTTGTGCTCTAGTTTTTCAGGCTTACACGCATACATGTGCTGTACATGTATACATAAGAATCATATAAACCGCGGGTAATGTTTCAGAAAATACGGCATTCATACTTCGAATTATGCAAACATGTGCATTCTTAGCCGTAAGTTTAGTTCAAGTCGCAAAAAGTGTCATGTTAGCAATAACATATCCCACCAATAAAATAGTGTGAAAATTATGTCACATCTCGCAGAAATCAGTTTTCATGACTTGTTATTCTGAGAGAGCGGTTTTCTTTGATAGCGTGTGTGCCAGGTAAGTTCATGCCCTAAGTCTAATGATATTAGCGCTCGTTATGATAGACATGATTTCAAACCGAAGAAATTAGACTTTATTGTGTATCAGCGTAATTTAAAAGCAATTTCGAGTTTACGAAGATGTAAACGATGAGTTTTTAAAAATCTGCGGCCCGGTCCATCGGGGCGCGGTCGTGTTTCTAAGAGTCCATGCTTGGGGTCCGTCCCCTTTTCGGCTTGCTTTAGACTCTGGCTCACATCGCTGTCATTGCATTCAATCTGCTGATGCTCAGGAGAAGGGAAGTTGGTCTACATCACGAGGGCGGTCGTGGATTCGTGTCCCACAAGAACCGAGTACCTAGCTTGGTATTTTGAAAAAAGTTTATTTTTCAATGCATACTAAGTCGAGAAAATAATTCGAACAAAATTAGGTTTCGCTTGTGCTGTCGCATCCAGGCGAACCTCAATGCAGACAAGATATTCAATGTCGAATTTCCGGACAGGATTGAAGTTATTATTTGGGCTCTGATAGAAACATTCGCTTGCTGCTGTTGATTCAGGTTTATAGACTTTCAAACAATGTACCTTAATTATAGGCTGTACTCGTAATCGAGAAACGCACTCCCTTGAATTTCTGCAAATCCGTTAGTTAAAATAGTAAAGAAAAAACTAGCTAGGGAGTGCGTTTCTCGATTACGAGTACAGCCTATAATCATGATCCTCCCGTTTGCTGCCATCACTTAAATGTACCTTAAGGATTATCACCATTCATCAGATATGTTATTGCTCCATTTACTGCATAGACAAAAGGATAAGTCAAACTAAAGAATACATGATCATCATGCGAGTACATTATGTTATTTGACAACCAAAACAAGTGTAAATATATCTTACATTCGTTTGTCAAAACGAAGCCGCTATCATTATACGAAAAACAGTCATCGCTTTTAAGGTTGATCGGATGAGAAGATTATGATAGGAAGTGTCGGAAGCGGTGAGATAAAACAATGCCAGAGTAACTGATTTCCGTCATAAATGCCCTCTGAGGAAGCGCATTCGCACTGTATTTCTCCCTTGAGAACGACTTGATTTGTCTCTCCCTTGGACCTATTCAAAATAGGCTTTTGGTTTTATATCCCAAGAGAAATATAGTTTAAGTTAAAGAGATTTTTCATCTAGAGAAGATATGCGAAAGACTCAAACGACTTTTACTTTTTCGTGATTAGATTAGCTGTCAAGAAAGCATCTCACTATATTGATATTTATTTCTGGCAATTATTCTGAGCTGATAGACAACTCAGGCAATCTGTCAATCATTTCGTGCATCAAATTGTTTGACTAAAATTGAACTCTTTGAAAACAGAGAGAATGACTTATTAGGCAGCTTTCGATGAAGTGAAGGATTACTTTAGAACTGTAGGTTAAAAGAACTTCTCACATTTTTGAAATTAATCAGACATTTTTCGGAATTCTTCTCATAATGAATTTACTCACATAACCAATCATTGAGACGATGGCAATAATAGCTCATAGGAAAAAGTTAGATATTGTACGCATGATAAGATACCGGTTCTTATGACTCAATTCACCAATGTGCTACACGCATATTTCTTTTTTATGAATACATGTAAGTATGACGCGAAGCCACAGGATGATGTTTGTTAATTAGCAGTTTATTAATTGAAGCATAATTCCACAATATGTTAAAAAATGCATGAGCTATCTGCTTAAAAAATTGCCAACCCAATGATTAGAAAACAATCGGGTGAAGTGATTTTCTTGTCATGTATAAAGATAAAAAAACTGTTGCAAAAAAAGGTTTCAGATTTTTGTAATAGCTTCAGTGTGAGCAGTGCCATCATTAAAAAAATATCACTGACATAGGGCGTATATTCGTCTATGATTTGGTGCGATTCACGAACAACCTACAGAGCATCTACAAAGCCATCAAAATTACCAAAGCCTTACAGATGAGCGTCAATTGACAGCAGCAACACCAACTGAAAATCCAAGTCAGCAACATCATCGGAAAAAATATTCACGATATTCATGCACCCAATAATTCAATGTTGTTTCAAATTTTAGGAGAGGGAAATGCGTGCAGATGACAAAATCTTTCCCCTGATAGTCTAATTCAATAGAAAGAATAGACAAGGAAAATGTCTTTAAATAATTTTATAGTTGACAGTCAACTGATTAACATTGTCATCATTGTACCTAAATGCATCAGTGTTTGTGCATCACAGGTCTCACACATATTCAGGTAAACAAAATGAACCTTGTCATCATGATTGTAGCAAAATTGATTTTTGGTTTCACTCTTAATGGATTAGTCCTCGAATTATCCTTTCTTTATTTGTGTCGCCTTCCGCATCTGCAAATTCAAACACACTTCATGACATTTTCAAATACATGGATTTCGACGCTTAAGAACGCACTTATGAAGTGTTGGCATGGATTAGGACTTTCCAACGTCACACTCATGCCTTTGCACAATATCATAGGATTTCGGTGGCTTGGAACTTCTGTTTTAAAGCTAGTTTGAGGATATCATGTTTTGAAATTTGAAATATAAGAATACTAATTTGAGTATAAGTATACTTGTAGTTGTCTGCAAATACGTAAAACTGTTCTAACCGGCAGTCAAAATGTCACCATGGAAACGATGAAATCCCAATTTAAATTATACATTTCTAGAGTGATAATGCCATGTGTTAGGCTAGTGAAGCACTCGACCATATTGTGTGTATGAGGGTTGGCGTCGGCAGGCCGGGTTGGTTTTTCTAATTAGTCCTACATGTCGATCTTTGACGACAATCATTTTACAGCTAATTGTCTAGTAATTTAAAAGAATCACAACATTGCAAGAGTAAGAAAATATAGCACAATTCATGTGACGTTGAACGGAACCGTTGGCTGTTAATTTTCGACCAACAAAATTGCAGATAGTTAGCGATGACAAAATAGTTTAAGTATGCCTATTCAGAGTAACCGTTGCATCTCATGAGGAAAATTTGCAACTTTTTTGCTGTTTTCCGTTTTTAGAGGGCATTATTCAAAGACGCAATTATTTGGAAGCGCATTTATGAGTTAAGATCTATTGCTAAAAGTCAATTGCTGAATTCTCGGATGTTTTTGCTTGAGCATTCTGATTATAGCTGAAATTTGTTCTACGTAATGCGTGCTACGAACGTGCGAAGTTCTTATGGTTGGCTTCCTGGCAGTGAGGCCACGCTGACACTGATTTTTAACTTACGTGAAGCTTTTACTCAAATAAGTTTCCAGAGTCGTACATTCTAGCCTACTTGCATGTGAATTTCGTAGGAATCGTATATTCCTAACCTATCTATCGTAAAATCTTAAATAAGCTATCACGCGTATTGCTGCTCAAGTTTTTCCATAGACCTACGAAATGTATTTGTTTAAGTGTGGATAATTGTCTATTTATTTGATTGAAGATTTAATTGGATAGAAATTGATAAAACTCAGTCCCAGTACGCTTCATCGGGAACCTGTGCTTATTCGAAGTACCGGCTGGCCTATGGTATGCTATATATAAATCGAGAAGTCAGATGATGCCTAACAGTCTAAGTTGACCTGCTACCAGCCTCAACTGGCTACTGGGACGCTGTCCTAGGCCCGGCCGGTTTTGATCGGCCGGCATAGTTGGGATTGGGTCAACGAAACTTGACCCATGACCCACCTGACCCAAGGCATATGTGACCCACCTGACCCACCGACTTTTCACGAAAACATGACCCACGACCCACCTGACCCACATGCTGCAAGGGTGAATGATGTAAGTGTAATTTCCTTTTCTGTTATCATCTAGTTTCATTTTCATTCAAGATTCTAGGTCTATAGGCCTCGTAGTATCAAAATTATTGTACAGATTTGTTATGAAGATTCAAGTGTATCAGATCACTTGTTACATGATAAATGGACATAGAACCTCATCAAAATTATCTTAATATCAAAGATCATGTACCACAAATGCCTAAGGTTCTAAAAAAATTTAAACGATTCTGTTTCTTGTTATAATTCTTGACTATCCTTTTTTGCGCTACAGACGAGTTAAAATAAAACGTTGAGGCCCCTACAGACTTAAATTTCTTACATTTCTTAATCAAACGAAGTTGAAAAATAAGATTGCAGTAGGCCTAAATCATTTATTCATGCATTTATTATGCTATATACTACATGTGTGAAAATTATCCCAGAAAATTCCTCAAGCTAATATTTTGTTGCTTATGATGGCAATCGATTCAAACTTCATTTACTTCCGCTAATGTTAGATTTGAGTAGAAAGTTGTACATTTGATGTAAGAATGACATTCATTGAAAAGCAAATGGAGTAAGCATGCGTAAAATGGAGTAAGCATGAATAGAAAATTGCACGAGAATAAGATTATAATTCAAGAATTAGCTTACAATGCATATATAATGTAGGCTAGATGAACTGATATATTTGAGTGGCGCTACATGTGCGAGTAAATTGTGATAACAATCACGAGTGACATCATGTAAATATTCCTATTTCTATTGATGCCAAATCAAATATCAAAGCGAAACTTTTATTGATGCGAAGTGTCAAAAAATATCTCTTCACAGAGCTCTGTCGTAAAAAGTCTGTGTGAAAGGGATAAGTCTATATCAATGATCAGTCTATATCTATACCGTCATATGAATTATCGTATTTCAGATTATCATGTATCGAATTAGCAATGAGATGCATGGAACATGTATGATGCGAAAGTAGTGAACGGCTAGATACTTTATAAATGAAGCATGTTTATTATCAAGATATTTTGATCAATTACATATTTCGAAAATATTTAGGATCTGATCAATCTTTACCAGAGATTTACTATTCTAATCTCTACCAGAGGATATTTTCTACGAAAAACCAACAAAATCAAACGAAGCAAACAAAACGAAGGTCAGCTGGCATTGAAAGAAAATGTTCAAGATGAATAAAACCTCTGAATACTTGACTTCTTCAGTAGCTGTATCTCTGAAATCAAGGTCACACATCATTGGGCATCGTCAGACACAGCGACAGAGAATCGAGCATACACAAGTGTACTCAAACAACTTCTCTCCACCAACCAACATCTCTCAGTAGACAGCAGCAATTGTTTTCGAGCCTTTGATTTGTGTGAATTCCGCCCCTTTCGAAGCTGTATGAGGCGTGTGAAAGTCAATAGTGTAGCATATTTTGACTGTGTGCATCCATCACCCTTTTCAGTGACACTGACTCAATCATTTTTCATGAATGATAATAATACGAATAAATGAAGTTTACTGTATTTGAGATTGTCAAGTCTATCATGGGTCAAACTGGTTGGAAGTGGGTGAACGAAGTCTGACCCACGACCCACCTGACCCACGGCATATGTGACCCACGACCCATCTGAACTTTTCGGAAAAACATGACCCACGTGACCAACGCGATTTTGTGACCCACTCGACCCACCTGACCCATGACCCACGACCCACTTCCAACTCTGTCGGCCGGTTCCAACGTATGTTTGCATCTGGTGAGCTGAGGGAAATAGTGGATGTAGAACATGCATAGAAATCCGACGTTCTCCTCTGCTTGAGCTAGTAGGACGGAACATTGCATACCGGTGCGTGTCAAGGTCTGTAAGAACGAATGCCTTGTTTCGTCATGATTATATGTGTTTTAATCCTCGAAATATTTTCAAGTAATTTTTTGGCCTTGCCGTTCGGATTGATAAAGCAATCATTTGTTGCACGCTATCGGTTTTATGTAGAATATAATGTCTGACACATACAACAAAGCTAACACAAAAAATTAATTCGAATAAATTCAATATTTTAGTTGACTTTACCCTTACGCATGGTTCTCCCTCTACTTCGACCAACCTGCAATTTTCTGCATACAGTATTCGTAGTTTCTTATCATTAAATCTTAGAATATAATTATACAGAGTCCTACTTTCTTACCGACGCGTCACTGATGATGGCGTCATCCATAAACGTTGGATAAAAACTATCGTGTTGTGACCGCGAAAAGTGAAGTTAAACTATACAAATGATCTTATAATCATCGAAAAATATATGGTGAATAAATGTCATTTTTATGCTCTTCTTTATAATCCCATATTGCACATGTAACTATGAATAGCGCCATGTGAATTATCCTCCTCAACCAGGTGATGAAGGACTCTGGAAGATTGATAACCGCGCTAATTTTGTAGTTTACCTACACAACGAGTATGGCTGACATTGTTTTATTGGGTAGAAGGGCGATCAATATATTAAATTCGATATTTCTGCAGCATCACTTATTGATGGAATTGCATGCATGAGAAATCACCGACTGCACAGAAACAGTGTTAGATAGTGAGTTGATAGTGGCAAGCAAATTTCAATGGGTGAATGTTAGAGATTTGTTAGCTTAACAGTACTTCTGTGCGTTCGCCCCTGATTGCGGATCGACTTAACAGGTGTGGAAAAAGCTGCATGCTGGTGATTAATGCAGTCGCTCACATGCACCGACCTAGGTGAATAGTTAATACTGCATAAGACAAATTGATGAAGAATGATGAGCTAGATGGACTTTCTGTAGCTCTTTGTTAGCTGTTCTTTGTCTTGTGGCTGCATGGATTCATAAAATTATAATATTATTAAGAAATGATTCTCATGTAAGATATACACCTTAATTAAGAGAATGGTCTTACTTCTTATCGATGATAATGAATATGCTCGTAGTACACTGGTACATAAACAGCAACATTCAAGGTGAAAGTGAAAAAGTTAGCAGATACGTAGGTTTGTGTTCTCGATTTGCAGATGACCAGATATCATCCATCACGCATTATAGATCAGATATCATATGACCACACACCAACCCCATCCGCCCAGTCAAAAGTCAACGAAATTTTGTACGTGAGTAAACATCATAGATACGAATGTGTGCGAAGATATTGGTGATTGAAATGAGCTGTACAAAATTCAAGGCTCCAGCATAAATGATACAAAACAATGTTTCAGAAGAAATGTCATTTACGAAATGAAATGCAACAAATGTCAACAGTCGTTCATCGGTAGAACAATACTCTATTTGCATCTAAGAATCAATATCAGAACAACAAATCTTCAGTATTCCAGTACAAAAACATATGTTAAACAAATAATTTCAATACAAAATTTTATCACCAGCTGGATATGAAACTAATCTCAGAATTAAAGAAGCCATCTTAATAAGAAAACTGAAGCCTAAAATTAACAACCTCTTCGAGTGCGATGAACTCAAAGATTCTCTTTTTAATCTTGTCAACGGATATGTTGATTTCTTATAATAGGGTGTATTGACGAATTCCATCTCAATTGAGCCAACAGTGTAATCGGCAATTGTGGGTGGGTGTTGAGCCTGTGCGGAGGTTGTTCGGTGGTATGTACTGTATACTTCATGATCTGCAAAAGCTATACTTCACGATCTCTATCTTCTGTACTGATCAAATTGTCCACAATTCTCTTAATTCATTTAGCATCCCTGAAAGCTTTATGTTTCGTGGCTTTGTGTTTGGTGGTATTGATTCTTGATGCTGGTATAAGTTCACCCTTTCTTTATCAAAGATTAAGTCACAAATAAATTCAAAATTTTTGGATGTATTGGTTGATAGACTTGGATTTGGTTACCATTAGAATTTGATTGGTTTTATTGGTTGGATACCATTAGAATAAGACGGCCCATTTATCATTTATGCATTTTATCAAACTTAAGGTCATGCCATCTTGAACAGGATTATAAAGCATGCATGTTGAATGCTTAAAGACATAAGCTGCAGACATATGAAGTTAAGCTGCAGACATATGACGAAATCGATGGTAATAGGGTCTGCAATTTTCTGAGTGGCTCGAGAAATAGCGCTATCGAAAACACGAAGAAATCATGCTATGTCCAGTAAAATGTGGAAATGCAAAATTTTCTCTCCATACTTGCCATTTTGATTTGAGTAAGTTAGAAAATAATAATTTGACATGCCATTACTGAGGGGCATAAACACAATATAGAAGAATCAATGACACCTCCGGCACTATCTGATGTGCGTCTGACACCGCATCGGCGCTAAATGATGCGAATGGAAACGAGTGGTTTTGACTATTTCCATGGGCTATTGCATAGATTTCTATAGTATTTAGAAATCCATGGCTATTGCCTAATCAATTCCGTGTATTGTGCACGTAGCAAACAGAAACCATCAGATGCTACACTCGGAATAGCACGTAAAACCGGGTTTGATAGATATCCTAATATCGGATATATTGATAACCATGACGGCATGCGGCCGTCGTTGTTTGCTATATTGATAATGCTTTCAAATATCTTTGATATCCTATGCATAAGTCCTCTTACACTTGCTTTTTGAGCTTCACTTGAAAATGACTATGGATTTTATAGTCTAAGTATATTGAAGTGAATTGTTTAATAATATAACATAACTATATTGCAACAATTTGTAACCAGTTGTCAGAAAATATTGCTTTTATTTACTTTTCCCCTTGCTTGCATGACCTTGATGAATATCTATGGCATGTTAATTTTACTCGTTCATCGGAACACTGGTGACGATTTTATTGGCTTGACAGTTGAATCATGCATGAGTAAGGCGCAATCTGAATAAGTCGCGCTCTGGATAATTTGTATCCGAGAAATTGGAAATTTTTCACAAATTATTTTAGTAATTTTTAAAACGATTGTTTAAATTGCCATGCAGTTGCCATCGGTTCAATATTGGTTTTGTTTAAACAGGTGCCTCAAAGTGCTCCACACAAGCAGTGACTGCAAAATGACAGCATCTTGGCGGAGAAGGAGAGTCAAGTTGATTTCGTTTTCTATGAAACTCAGTAACAGAATGCCAATTTTTTATAGCGCTTGAATAACAATTCAAGTTTGCATTCATCAATGCAAGAGGTTTCTGATAAACATAAGGATACAATGACGGCAGGATTTGACATCAGGTATTCCATTCGCGCAGCAAAGCGACCTGAGTTTTGACAACTTTTATTTGCTGAGTAGCAGAGTACGACCTGTTTCCCTATTCAGTCTCTCTGAAAGAATCATTGATCAAATCTGAACGAAAACTTGATACAGGAATTTTGTCCTCAATAGTTTTGAGACGAGACAATGTATTTTGGAAAGAATCATGAAGACTGGCTTTTAAATAAAAGTTCACTATCCATCAAATTATTGTTGAATACATTGTTGTCATGGCGAGACATTGTTGTTTCGAAACAAAATCCAAACGCGAAATGCTTAACAGACATCAAAAGAGGGAATGTCTGAGGTCAGGGATACTTTCTCTTTTCATTTACATGCCCCAAATGACAGTTTTAAGTGGTTTAATGTCCGAATCATTCGTGTGCTTATTCTTTGAAGACAATATTTGTTGCTATGTCACAAAAATGAAATCTCAGAAAAAAGAGTTATCTCTGCCAAGTAGTTATGTTAAATTAGATGCGCAGGTTTAAAATTTGTTGAGATGCAAGTGCAATTAATCACTTGGTTAAGTTAATTAAAATGAAAGCTCGCAAGTAATATGACAATTATGACCAATACTTAATGATTTGCTAATAATGATATGAATAAATTTTACTCAACTTTTCGGTTTTGCACTTCTTGATTTAAAGACAAATAATTAATTGCTTGTAATAAAGCTAATAATAGTGATCAGTAATTCTTACTTTGCAATCTTCAATTTTACAACAAAACTAACTGCAGGTATTCTTAATCCATCTACCATTTCTCCCAATGCATTCTTGCTGACTATAGCACACTCCCGTCATATTGCAGCAATAAAAGGCGCAGTCATTCATAAAGAGGTTTGATGGATGATTTATTAATATCAACAGTCCACCTTCGATGACTTGCGATTTTCATTGAAGGGATTTCAACATTTTCGACTATTTTGTGTCATCACAAAAAAATGTGGAAAATTCTCTCAGGAATTTGAAAAATTTTCAGGCTAGTTATTTCCTATGGTAAGTCATCACTTGCAATTCAAGTAGACATGTTGAAGTTATTGCGACTTTTGCATTCTCATCTCTGCTGACGCAGTCTCACAAAAACTAATTATTTTCATTTATTGAAGATAACAACGCTGAATAGTAAGGTTAGAAAAGCTAGCACACTTCTCGAGCCGCCTATCTTATACTGTAAGCTGTAAACATCCAAATGCCAGCCATGATGATTAGACAATTGCAACAAACAGCATCAGACAATGGACAGCCAAAAGTGGCTGCTCAGAGCAGACAATTATCAGTCAAAATATCAGACAAAACTGTCTAATGATCAAAAATTGAAAAATTATTGTATACCTAACAATCATTTAAAATAGAAAACATTGTCTCTGAAACACTTCATTACTAGCTATTTCAACATCCCTAATCACGTCCTCTCTCTCTCTCTCACTCGAACAAGCACATTCATATCTATTAATAACTCTGATACCTTGTTTGCTATTTTCTCCATAGTTAATCATTTTAAAATTGCAGCGAGCATTCAAAAAGCTGAGTTGTCATTATGGTATCAATATGTCAAATATCCAAAACTGCTTTTGCCATTACGTTAGGCAGACAGAACTCTACTTGTTTTATGTATTGTATGTAATCTACTGTTCATATAATTGAAAATCATCAAGAATACTATTCAATTTTTATAAAAGTTTGTGTACTAATCATAGGCAGCATAATATGCATTAAACGTAATAATACAAATTAGACCATGCCATGAGACAAAAGCTGTCTGGTAAGCAGGGATTCTGTCTGTTCATGCGCAGCAAGCCAAAATACTGATTTGAAAATCGTTGAAGACAGTTGAAGATCCTTAATGCATCAGCAAAAAATAAGTGAGTTTCAACTCCATTTTGCAATTCGTTAAACAAATTATACTTTCAATCTATGTCTGTTGAGATAAATAGGTGACGTTTCAGTAGCTAGATATTGTGGGATGACCAACCTAAAGAATGGTGTCATTCACATTGTCTTTGCAGACATTCAGTGAAAAAAGAAAACCTGGGTTCTTATTTCTATAACTCAATTCACTTAGATCTGGAGTCATTAGATTAAACAATATCAATACCGCTTTTTAGATTGAAGAGTTTTCAAGACAAATGCTCATATTTGCACCTGAATAAGTAGGCTAAGGTGGCCGGTAACCTTGACAGCTGATTGATTTTTGTGGTATGATGATGTCGGTGTCTATAATCAAATATGAAGTCTACTGCCAAGGGACAATGATTATTCTATTGAATTGAAACCTGGTAGAAACAAGTCAATTGGTCCTCAACAGGTTAAAGGTATTCATCATGGTACTTCTGTTTCCCGTCTTCCATTTTATGGTATTATATTGAAGGACATGAACACGACGAAAGTGCGGTAAATAGGAATTAGAACTTTCCACAATAATCAACTTTCGAACAAGTACTCGTAGAATAAATTTGCTGCGATTGTCATGTTTACGAGTGTCGCTAGGTCAAATCCCATGTACCCATCAAGTTGCCATGTCCTTCACCGTTCGAATTAGTCAAGACAGCTACGCAAGCTGACAAAAAATGCAGAAGTAGAAGCAAGTTTCACGCTTCCTAATCTTGTGTCAAAGCGATTTCCTGTGGATATCCTTAATCTGCATGAACAATGAAGCGGCGTATTATTGTAGTAAAAATTTCACTAAGAAGTTTATTCAATTCTTCGATTATCGATTACATGTAGTACTCGTACTTTAGAATCGCTGAAAAATTCGGCTCGTGTCATAAAATCAATGTCCCAACAGTAAAGCAGGAAATTTATTTCTTAATGTATAAATTGAGAGGCTGACACATAGAAAAATAAGCAAAATATAAGTTTCCTGTGTATCCATTCATCAAATAGAAATTAAAAGATAGTACATAAATATATAGATAATATATTCGAAAGTTTGTTTAAATGTATGTTCTACTTAACATAACGTAATAATAATCGGTCTAAGATTTACCGATATGTTGGTAGATCCATGATACGACGAAAGAAAATTTGGAATGCTGGTGTCTATGGTCAGTTTTAGAGTGTTCTATTTCACGCTACTGAGATTTGTCGTGGTATCAGGCAGTGCAGTGAATGACTTAGATTCTTCTCAGCAGTAAGGAACAGTTTGTAGGCATTGCGGGCGCCGCACAGAAACACTGTTAGGCTGACAAATCTCTAACAGTAAGATTCACCCATTGAAATTACCTTGTCACAAATAACTCACTATCTAACACTGTTTCTGTGCGGTCGCATGCGTGAACAATGGTAGTTTGGGGCTTAAAGTTCAGACCACATATGTTAGGTATAGTAGTTTAAAATGGAACGGCAACGTGTACATGGGTGATAAAATAAACAAACACAACTGAAGCAATATCAATGCGTCACCAGTATTCTTTAAGTAATTAACATTTCGTTCTGAGAACGTATTCTTCGTTCTGCAATGCTAAGAGTAAAGGCTGTAATCGACCCTTGCGTAACACTGCTTGAAGCAGGTACAACCTCACACAGACGTTCACCTACACTAACAGTTTACAAACAATTATTGAGATAAATTAATAATTGCATTCTAACATTTGTGAAGGAAAATAAAATTTCTCCAGCTTTTCATTCGAAATCCTTCTGAGACATTATCAATTGCCTTCAAGTGATTTTATGACAGCAACACCAAAATCATCAATTTCCAAAAAGTCAGTAGTTCTACTGTGCAAATGTATGAATTCAGAAGAAGCTAAGGATGCAAGGAAACATATGGAAATTGATTTACATCAGCATGTTGGAGAATCTTCCGCTTTACGCCTGATAGCGAAAAATTCCCGAATAAATTTTCCCAAGTGGAGGTCGCGTAATCGGTTGCATAATTTTAGGAGTAGATGTCTTCGGAATAATTCATGTTGAATTTCTTTATGCATAACTCTTTGCACAGTATGCATGTTAAGGAACAAAGCACCTCTCCTCAGTAAACGCGGATGGACTGTTGGATAGACTAAACGAGGATGCATACCAGTTGATTTAGTTACGTTGAGTTTAACAAGGAAATGATGTCCAATGGCTCAGACAATATTACAACAACTTTCATCTGAGATTTGCGGGTAGTCATTTTCAGCAGGATCGCCATCAATGCATGCTTATTTCGCAAAATCAGAAATTAAATAACTGATGCACAAACATTTCTTCAATCCTCACAGTTCATTTAATTCGCTTCCCCACACTGTAGTTCGTTTATATGCTTTAATTATTTCTTTATTTTGCTCTGCTAGTGATTGTGCACAATCACATTACTATTTCTAAACGCCTTCCAACCAAAATTCAATAAGTTTTGTGGCCAGAGTGACCCAAGGCTTGTAGTTTGTTGCCTGCCATAGTTGCAGTGCTCTGTGGAATAATATTTATGAAGACCATATTATTGAGTAGAGTGTCTCGAATTTTTGATTGACATCATCAGTTGCATACATATGGTGCGATATTCAAGACAAGAAAGAGTATTTGTGAGTACGCATATCCTTATCGATGTTTAGCTGACGTAAGTCTCTAAACAACATGTGTAGTTGGATCAGTAAATAGGTTAGATTTACTCTAAGAAATTTGCATATGATGCTAATTATTGCGCATAGATTAGAGGTAGATCAGCATACATGTTCCTTTGACACTTTTTGGATCTGTCAGCATTAATATTGTCATAAAATGCGAGTCTCGTGAACCAAGAAAGGGTGAAACATTGGACCTGTAGAGGGTAACAAATAGGTACATATTTGAAAGACGAATGGCAGACACGAAAAAATGTGTAAGAACGAAAAACAGTGAGCGCAATTTTATAGGTCGATGAAGGAAAGCGATGAAGGAGTCAGTTATGTGATTTGATTAATTACGGACTTTCTTTCAAGGAAACACATTTTACCCAGGCCATGCGGGAGAATTCTTCGCTGTCTGTATGACAATCATGCTCACATAAAAAGATAAATGAAGTTATCCCTGCAAAAGACAACTAAATTAAACTCCACCCAGACGTTTAGAATTCATGAAAAAGAGACATTTATTTATTGTGTTGCATCGATTCATTTCACATCTACAAAGTATCAAGTATCGATAAAAGCTGTTATTATTGATTTCATAATATCATGATATTCGACATGATTCATTAAGAAAATCTTTTGTTTCTACTGTCGAATATATATATCTTCATGTCTTCGAAAAAATGTTGTTTGCTTCTGATCGAAGTATATATATTCTGTATGACGGATATATTTCGCTAAATCATTCAGAGATGCATGCTTGAGTGAGTATTTGCTTATGCTCGAAGCGTAAAATCGGATGTGAGTGCCAAATAAATAGTGTAGTCACAGAAGAAGTTCATTTAACCTGAAAAGCTACCGATTTTAATGCAGGTAGTCGGGCAATTTGTAGGGTCTCAGAGAGGAATCTAACGTCCACCGGAGTTTGTTGGTGGATTGGCACAAGCAAGCAGTTTACAAAACCCACCTGCTGCGCTGGAAACCAACTGCCTTCACCGACGAATGACGTAATTACAAATTTACGAGACAAAACATGAAGCAGCATCATTCATTATTTCCTATAATTGCGATTTCATTCATAGGTGCACGCGAAAAGTTTTGGCTTTTGAACTTTTATGATGTTGCTAGCTGCGCAAAAGATGTACGCTTGTCAGGCTCGAACCCTACCCTCGACCACTCAGGTTATCTAGACCAAATGAGCTACCAGCGCTTGCATGTACGTTGAAGAAACCTGAGGTATGGCTACTGATTTCCATTGGTGGTGTGTTACGTGCAATTACGTTCAATTACGTGTGTCTCTAGTGATGAATTTTGCTACCAAAAATATCAAAGCAGATGAAACATGATGTACGCATAAATAGCAAGCAACTACTTCTTCGATCACTAAAATATTTTAATGTTTAAGAGATAAAGGAATCCTATGAAGCAGACAGATGATATACATGTATATATAAAGTTTGAAGATTCTTTTGATTGCTGTTTTTCCTGATTGATGGCATGAATGCTATAATTTGATGCGAATGAATTTGATATGGTATTCATTTCGATCTTTTTTACTTTTATCTTTTGCAGAATTTCTACGGACCACACAATCAAGCCATTAACATGGGCTTCCCTTAATTTAAATTGAGTGCTGTATTCCCACAGTTTATTGTGAATGTCTTTCGACAATTATACCTGGTATTTTCTTAGCGAAAATGCCCCAAAGTTCCACGAAGTCATTTTATTGGGCGCCCGTCTTGCTGGAACAGAGGGTTCTTTCCAGTTGCCACGAGAGAAATAAAGAACGACTTGGTTCAAACCGAGAAGATCAATATCTCTCTTTCCATCATTCTTTTCTGATATAACGTCGAGAAGAAGTCCGGAAGAATAGCATTATACAGGCACACGAGAAGAGAGGTTTCTGTCGTGGTTGGTTGGGTTGGTTTTATATTCGGTCGGTTCGAGTAGTCCAGAAGTGCATTGTGTGCATGTTGATGCCTGTCACACACACACACACGAAAACGTACGAAAATGTTTAGTCTTTCGGAGGAAAAGCAGGATCTCCTCTAATTTTCTCCTCATTTCTTCCCAAAATGTAAGCGCGGGCGGTCACAAGAAATTGAGACAAGAACTTGAGAATATAGCGGCTAATGCTGGATGATAATGCTCGGCTTTTAGTTCTGTTCGAAATCCGAAATCAGAGATCCCCTCCTATCTCGATATCGCTCTTGTCGAAGTTGAAGGATTTCAATTCACAGCTGTTTTGCCCTGTTTTTGCCTTTTTCATCTCCAGATGCTGTGGGGTCTGCCACTTCTGGGTCGGGCGTGGGACAGGCCTGCCGGTTTCAAGAAGTTTGTTCTTTCAAACAAGATTGGTCTCGAACTATGGGGGTATCCTTGTTAAATTCTTTCTGAATCTTCGAGCACTTTCTTCAAAGTTGAAAGAAATAAAAATTTTTTCAATAAACTTTTTCTATGTCGAAATCAACAATCACAATCAAATCACTGTATCGAGTCAGTGGTATCGAGTTATGATGACACAGTGTGTTTGTTGTAAAATTTATAGATTTGAATAAAAAATAAAAATATCTTCGTATTAAGATTCAAATGTGAAATGGCATAAGCTTTGGCAATAATGGCATAGCTTAAGGTTTAATAATCCATGGTTTAGTCCGTCATAGTCGGTTTATCCGTGATCGATCCTCGAAGTTAGATTTAAATGGAGCTCTATTGAAACGAGCAAAATCGCTATGCATACGCACAACAAGTCATTACCGTGATCTTTCGTCAGCTCCTTGATGGCAGCTATGTCAGTATTAGTCCTGGGTGCACCTTGACAAGACCAGCGAAAGATCTCGGTGCTGATTTACTCTGTAACTCCTAAAATGACTTCGTGGAACTTTGGGAACTTTTCGTTTACAAAATAACGACCAAATATAAATGCTTTTATGCCAGGAATGTCTATGAATACCGTGATATATCACATTGCCCACTTACTTATAAAAATGGAGGACAATAACCATAATGTGTTTTGAAAAGTTACTTTTCCATGATCTGCATTGCACATTCTATCAAATCTTCTGTACGAGCTCGTAGTTCTGTTCTGTACTGGTAGGTCTAGTAATCACCATGATTAAGCTAGATTTCAAACGACCGTTTCATGCGATGTGGCATGGAATCAATGCTTGAAAGTATTTAATGTAGGCATGTCGACCCATATCTTGAACAGACCATATACCACACATCAGTATAGTGTGATACATAAGAAATTTCTTCATGATATGAAATTACCGTTTCTTGAGAAGAAAGATTTTACACAAAAATGTCTTATAAATACTCTAATGCACAGTTCAATATACGTGCAAACAATACCTACATTAGGAAATGACTTCAGAGCCACTTTAATGTCATAGTTACAACGATACAAGTAATATAATCATTTGTGATGCATAATGATATTTAAGTACAATATAAATGTTTCATGCATATCAGTTTCATAACAAATCATGAAATCTTTTTAATGCAGAGATCGGAGATAGATGATACAGATATCAATACTATATACGCCGAAGTGTGTCGTACTACATCCATTGTTACTTAATTCTCAGCAATGTTTCGAAAATTGAAGAGAGCGCGACTACTCTCTTTCAGCCGTCAGACCTGGTGTGGAAGGGCTAGATGGTGAACAGTCTTTCCTTTGACAGATGAAACAGATTAAAAATATCGAGTACAATGCCTATTTGGAGGCAACCGTGTTAAGGATAATTCCAATAGATCTTGAAATTGACTGTTTCAGTTAGGGGTTAGGGTTACCATAAAACTTGCAAGAAAAAGAAAAACTTTAGATTGAAGTTTCCGAACAAAGTGTGAATCAGTGAACTCGCACTTGTCTCCAAGGAATGCTGACGAGCATCACTGTCAAATATTTGCAGAGTATTTTTAAAAGGTTCGAAGATTATAATCTCCCTCGTCATTTGTTATTTGCGATTCAAACCGCTTCGCCGATTGAAGGGTCTCTTCAGCAAAAAGTCGCTTTGAATATCAAATTATGAAATGAGCAAAGTCATCACTCTTGCTCAGACAGTAGAATTTGAGGAAGGGTCACAGAACACGAATACTCTTCTTGCAATATTTGTAATTTTGATAGACGTGTATTTTAGTAGGTGTGGCATGATGTTCAGTGATATTCAATTAACAGCATGAATGACGAGGAAGGAATTACATGACACCAAACAGTTTTGATTTCATACGAGTATCCTTCTGGAATTTC
Source organism: Prostheceraeus crozeri (assembly GCA_907163375.1). Lineage (NCBI taxonomy): Eukaryota > Metazoa > Platyhelminthes > Polycladida > Euryleptidae > Prostheceraeus > Prostheceraeus crozeri. The sequence continues at coordinate 434,371 of CAJQUW010001810.1, forward strand.
AGATAGCATAGAATCTAAGCGCGATTAACAGACAGACCGACTTTCTTAAATCGTGCTATGAATAGTCAGGCCATCAGAGCAAGGTTCCGCAGGTAACGAGGCCGAAAATGAGACTTTCACAGAAAGTTATACTCCCCATGGCTACCGCGAATCTGCGCGTCTACCGAACTCTATCCTGTTCTCTTCTTGTCAGGCAGGATAAGAAAATATACATGTAAAATCAGTGGGAATATCTTCAGAACATGACTTTTTTAGTCAATATACTTTTGTACTAATATATATTCAAATTCAGCAAGCCTCATAATGAAGGTGAACACAAAATTCTGGCCACTTTTAGCCACATTTAAGGACATTTTCCGGTTGATCACCTATCAGAAGCATGATTGCAACGCTTATGCTTCGCATGACAGGGAATGGCTTGAAGACATTTCATGTCATGAATTATGGTTTTAAACTCAGTACAGTGTAAATCGCTGGATACGAAAACTACATACAAGCATATGCCAAATTCACATACAATTTGAAACTAACATTTGATACGAGATTCTCGTATGTTTACAGAGATCTGCTATGTTTTTCATTGATTGGTATGTAGCGATACGATCCATTATATCTGTGATTGGCTGTTTTCATTTTTTTTTCATTGTTTTTTTTACTGCTGGTATTTTTTATATACGAGGCCCGATGAAAATTCGCACTCATTCGTATGTCTTTCGTATGTAGAGGTTTAAGTCACTTAGCCAAATATATATATATATATATATATATATATATATATATATATATATATATATATATATATATATGAATATATATTACATACTACTGTCAAATAGCTTTTTCAGTAATAGCAGTCGGTATAGTGTGATATTTAACTAGATTAGATCTATTGTGAAATTTTGCTGTATGTCGTCGTTGCTACTTGCCTAGTAACATTAACAGGACGCTTGGTTAGCTCTCTTAACGAACCAATTTAATTAACTTCAATTCATTCAAACGATATCTTTTGTGCAACCATGTTGACTCATGTATCTCAAACATAGCTGTTTTTGCCTTCATGAATAGTAATGTGTTTTTATTTCGGATTGATAATATGCTTAATTCCAAAATTACATAGTTTTTGATGGCTAAATACTTGTTGATTATTTATGAAACGCCTTGGACTTACATGTTTTAAAATTCAGGGATGCGGAGTCCTATCATTTACATAGGACTCTGACTCTGGGGTTGATAGGACTCCGACTCCGAGTCCGAGTGGCCATAAAGCCTAGTTCCTAGGTAATCTACATCATGGATCATTGTAGGCTTACCTGAACCTTTTTTTAATGATCATTGCTGTATCAATTATCAATCATTTTCGATGAATGTTTATCAAATGTCGCCTTTTGATTATATGCCTTATCCAATGTCGCCTTATTTGGATGCATACGACTGGGCTCCTCCCATCTTTCTGATGCGTGCTTCACACAGGAAAAGCAGGCAGGAAGGAAAAGCCCCATCCTTCTCCAAAAATATGAGTACACTTTTGATTTTAATATGCGCTTTGGAGGAGCCATCACATACACGATTAACGTGACGGTAGGAGGTAATGCTCTCAAGCAAACTAGTACTATTTCACTTTTGTCTCTGATGTGATCTTTGGTGCGTAAGTGTGATCGAAGCTAGGAAGGCTTGTCTTCTCTACAAAATCACCGAATGAAACGACAATCCTTTTTCACTATCACGGTTCATTCACTCAACTATTACAGGCTTTGCATGCACTGTTGTCTCTGTACTTTTGTTTGACGGATAAAGTTGACATCAAGACAGTGACAGCTATGCACGAGGATAAATAATTTTCTTGTATTATATTTCGGGTCTAGTTATAAGCTGGAGTCCGGAGTCCTATCATTTGATAGGACTCCGACTCCGACTCCAGCAAAAATGATATGACTCCGACTCCGCATCCCTGATTAAAATCGAATTCAGTATTGTAAGCTTGACTCTTAAATGTCATTATCTCACTACTTACAAATGAGTAGTGTGGTATTTAACTAGATTAGATTTATTGTGAATTTTATGGTTTACGAGTATGTCTTCGTTTCTACTTGCCTAGTAACATTAACAGGGCACCTGGTTAGCTCTACTTAATGAACCAAGTTAATTAACATCAATTCATTCAACCGATTACTTTTGTGTAACCATGTTCACTTATATATCTCAAACATAACTATTTTTGCGCTCATGAATTATAATGTGTTTTTATTTCGGATTGATAATATGCTTAGTTCCAAAATTACATAATGCATAATTGTTGATGGTTGAATACTCATTGATAATTTATGAAATGCCCTAGACTTACATGTGTTAAAATCGAATTCAGTATTGTAAGTTTGACTAAATGTCATCATCTCACTACTTACAAGACAGTAGTAAGCACCATGCAACATAAGTGTGATCTTTAATGACAAAAGTACTAAAATCAACATATTTTAGACATCATTGATTCCTTCCTTTAACATTATGCTGGTATGGCTTTAGTATACCACACTTGAAATATCATACGAAAAGCATACAAATAGATGCAGAAATATAACAAAAAATATTTTGGTATGCATCCTTCTCATGTGATTGTTATTAAGCGATTTGCAGTGTATATGCTTCGCATTAGTTTTACATTGTGCATTTTTCGTTGATTTTCTTTGACAAGAACAGGAACCGGTAGGAACTCGGTAGACACGCAGATTCGCAGCAGCTCTGAGGTGCACTTCATTCTGTGAAATTCTCATTTCTGTCTCGTTCCCTGAAGAAACTCGTGCTTCGACTTGACCATGATTGCATTTTCATTAGATTGTTTTCTAATTAATATGACAAAATCCTTTCCATATTGATGTGTAGAGTCTCTTAGCTCAATACTCCTATAAATCATCAATCCTTTATATAGGATATAAGATGGTAGTGAAGGCTATGAATACTTGTGAGATTCTCTTCTTGAATTTGAAGAAAAGCATATTGAATGCCTATTACATGATGACTCTACACTTACAGAGCTATGAATTTTGAAAATTTGCTTTTAGTTATTAGAAGGTTCCAATCTCGATTTCTGACGGCATTCATGACATGTGTAATATATAATACTTGTGACGAATGTGCTACATGTGCATTTTAGCTAACTGTTTTTTCATTTTCTTATTGATGTTCGGATAATAATGCTGAAAACGGTATGCGTTTATGAATCAAATGAATGAATGTTGCAGTAAGTTCGCTGCAAAGTCTACTCATGCTGTGGCTACAGTTAAACCACTCAATTAGCTATATGATTAATTAACTTGGTACTAAAAGCATATGCTGCAAGCGCAAGGAAGATAAACTATGGTTTGGAACAACATTCTCTCATAAAGTCGATTGATCGCAAGAAAAATAGTCTCTCGACTTTATTCGCGCTATTTAAGTTACTCCTTGCTTTGCCTAGAATATACATTATTGTACAACATTGAAAAATGAAGATGTGGGAATTTACATGACGTGCTTCACTCATTTTGCTTCGTCAAGGATGAAAATGTGATAATATGGTTGGAATCATTTTCTCCGCAGTGAGAAGTGGCAGAAAGTCGCTCGACTTCCTCAACGAAAGAGTGTAGTGGTGGCCGGCTGCTAGGGATCACGAATGTGTCCACTTTTGATGTATTACACTTATCAACACGATGAGATGTCGCTTCAAGTCACCAGTGCTAATTTCGTCACAAAACCTCGAACTGAATCAATCGAAGAGTTAGTGAAATTGGTAAGATTGAATAATGAAGAGTTTGATATTTGCTATTTTCCACCAGGACCTCTTAGGCCTTCTCCATCTACTCTTTGCTCCCTCCTAGCCCTTCCACTAACGGTGCGGTGATGCAAAAATTCATCCTGTCGATGATGCTATCAGTGTTACGGCGTGTGACATCTTGCCTTCTGTCACACTCAAGGATTTTTCTGCATTTTAACGTTTTAGAAGCATCCTGTTGTGTTTCTATCTCATGTGTAGAAATGCCAATACAGTTATAGCCTGGTAAATCATTTTTCCTAATTTGAAACATGTCACTTCTTCCATGAAGCAAAAGAATCCACAAAGAACAAGATATGTTGTTGAAAAGAATTTTTATCAAAATGGAGGTGTAGCATTCTACTCTGAAATATCTACATTTGTCTATCTCTGAAATATCTACTTCTAAATTCTACATTTGAAATATAATGTGCTTAGACATTAACGTATGATAACGGTGCTAAGCTAATTTTTGAGTTTCCACCATTGAGTGCAGATTGTTAATGCCTATGTCATGGCACAAAATTTAATTTACAGGCTTTAACCCTTATCAACATGGAAAAATCGTATCGTTGACCATGAATCCATTATTCAGATACGAAAGAGCCTCTATCTTTCCAGTGCTACATTTCAGGTTTTCGGTTCTTTTTCTTTATCCAAGCCCAACCGGATTCCTTACGCGCCCCTTCTTTTTCCGGGTACTGATGCTCCGATTTTTACGATGCAAATGACATTTGAGAGAGCAGAGTTCAGAAATAGTCATTGTTCTTATGTATATCAAAGGAATGCTTTATATTATGTACATAAGAGTTGCATTTTCGAATGAAGATAAAAAAAGCTTTAGTTCCACTTTGGCAAAGGAAGATGAATTCAAATAAAAGAAGCCTCTAAGAATTTGAAGTCTACCGATAACTCAGTTAAGGATTCATTCAATACATTTCATTGGATCGGAGAAGTTTGGGAGGACAAATATTTATTATAGCGGCAAAACAGTAGAATTTGGCTAATAAATCCATGTTGGTTAATGGACTTTTGGATTTATTAATAAGTTAATAAATCAATAAATTATAAATATAGATATCAATTTTGCTTATTGCAGTGCCCACATCCTCAGACGTTCAATTGACATTCCTAAGTCCTGATAGGACTTCGAGGTTCATGTGATAACGTACACCGGCCGAAGAAAGGACAAGATCTACAGTCGTGTAGTAAAAAAAATATAATTAATAATAATATATATCGCACAGCATCCGAGCATCTCGGTTTGACCACAATAAGCGGCTAGTTTATATAAATCCAATATTTATTAAACGTTTTGGAAATTATCAATACCGAATTCTACATTGCTGGAAATAATTATTTTAATATTAATCAGAATGACCTGGTTTCGAGTTCTCAGATAAGTTGCCTCCAAATTTTAATTGCTCTAATTCAAACTAGATCTCATGTTTCTATCGCTATGTTTATTTCCTAAACATTCTTGAATAAAACGATTCCTTGAGCCTTTTAACGTGATAGTGAGAGACAAGTTTAACCTTTCGATGAAGACCGTGTTTCTTGTCTTGCTTCTTTATATGCTACTTTTCATCTTGGGGGATACATGTATAATGTAACATTATAAAGACAAATAACAAACACTGTCTGCGAATCGCATATTTGCTTTGGAAGTTAATGGAATTATCCTGTCATACAAATTCTCACTTTTTACTTTCATTGCTTGCTTCCTGTTACCGAACTCAATTCCATTTGTTCTTCTCCTCCCTTGTGCTGATCTCATTGTGAATAGATAGTAGATATTGATCAAATTTCTTGATTTCAAAAGAAAGATGAAAATTCAGCTATTGCTTCTAGATATTCTTCTTGGTCTCTCATTTTATATTCAGAATGTGATAAGAGCATTTCGATGTTAAATTTCAATATTGGTTATAACTTATGGGAATGTAACTTCTACTTTCACAATTATCACGTACGTATGCGATGCATGTTTTTGTTCTACGGAAACCGAGCATGCGACTGGTTTGGCAAGAATACTCGATCATCTAGGCAGCTGCTGGGTATATCATGAGCCTTTTTAAAGTGATCGATCATCTACAATTGATGATTTTTTATGGATGAAGAAAAGATCGATTTCCTGTGTTTGTTCGGCATCTTATTTTTTGGACAATCCTATTCCGCATCATCAAGCCCCAAAATTGGCTTACGAGTTAGAAACGAATAATGCCATCGATCCTTTAATGCTTTCATTTTGAAGGCTGGTGCTGTATAAAAAGTTAAAAGTCTTTATCACAATTGATTCGATATGTATTCAAGCGATTATCTCGTTTTATTTTTGTACTCGTCATGTTGTTGACGTTAAGGTAAATGTTGCTCGAAGCTTTTTCTTTTGAGGATTTTGAGTGTGAATTTCAGAGTATTTGAATGAAAAAAAATTCATCAAAATTACTAGCTAAATTTCTTTCTAATCTGGCCTATGGCGGGCATGTTTTGAAAATGTCATCATTATGTCTCGTGTTAACCAGCCACTTTTTTCGTCCGAAAGTTCATGCTGTTGATAAGGTTGCTCTACTCCGTCACGTATGTTCATCTAGCAACTGCCGGTTAAACCATATATGTAAATAGTTTTTAACTCATCAACAGTGTATCTTGTACTTTATAATGATTGCAACTCTATATTGGTGAGGCATGACGTAGTTTTAAAACTCGCATCAATTTACACAGACGAGTTTTGTAATTGTCACTCAAATGTCAAAATTGCCTATCCTTGGATTAGAAAAATCTTTCTCCTACCTTACATAATTTTAATATCCTAGCTATGAACAGATTTCAGACTACTGCAAGTCGACTCTATCAATGTCAAATAGAACAACTATAAAAACGTTTACAGAAGTCCATTCTGATGGACTTCAAGAAATTCTTAGCGTTTTGTGAATTACATTTAGTAACTCTCTATAATAGCAGCAATCCGTCGCCGAGTCTTTCACTTGTTTATAGAGGTGTGCAAACCCGACCCGTACCCCGACTCGACTCGGTTTGGTTGGGTTGACAGAAAGAATGCCTTTGGTTTCGGATTCGAGTTGAACAAGAAAATTTCGGAGTGAATTCGCAGGTTGTGTTATATAAGAAATGTGAGGCTTTACGTTTTGTTAACAATTTTTGTTTACAACTGAGTAAAGCAAGTATCCTAAGTCACGTGACAGTTTGACTGGTTTACAAGAATTGATTTCCTGATGCTGTTTATGCAACTGTTGATCACCGATGATCTATCACCTGCCAAAAGCACTTGGTCAAAATGTTCAGTTCTCTATTAATTATATTTCTATGCTTCTGAGCTCTTTCATTAAATTTGAGGTTATCCTCTATACTCATCCTATTCATCATTCGTCAACAGATCCATGACAAAACATGGCCGGAAACTGGCCGACACGCTTCACAAACCTTTCGAACTCATTTGTTTGACATAACATTATCATAAATCGTTTTTGTCCTATATTATACAATACACCGCTGTTCTTGTAGCCTATTGTTTCGATCAAATATGATTGAATACATTGCAGTCTTATTTAATCATGACGATGACTTGAGCTGTGTAATCCATCAATCATGGAATCGAATCCGACAAAAATAAAGCTAATTTTCGCTATATTTGCCGATTCAATTCACTTCTGATAACCGTGTATTATCATAATTAAAATACAATTAATGCACAATTTCGAATGATCAAGCTACTGGTTTACTGACCTATGTATAGTTAACATTGTATAGAATTTTTCCGGATAATTCGAATTCTGATTACCATAACAGAAAAATCGTATCAACAGCAAGAAAAAGAAAATTGAGTTTTCCGTTATTTGTTTCTGGCAAAATCCTCTAGCAATAACAGATAGATAATTATTACATGTGAGATCATATCAACAAGTCGGAATCGCATTGAAAATTGAATTGAGCACCGTTTTTTAGGACTGAATCGCATCGAAATCACATCAAGAGAAAAAGCATTATGCACCTCATTTTCACTCTATGGTTTAGAATTTCCCGATCTGCCTTTGTAATTCTGCACTCAATTTTATCTTGCTATCAAAGAATAGTATTACATTTGATGTATTCTAAAGCATGCAATTATAATGAAAAATAGTGTCAATTTTTGCTGAAACTGTATATACATTCAAACGAACGAAGTGCAAATCAAATAATCAAAATTAAAGCTTAATGAATGAAGCCCTGTCATATATTCTGTGCACTTCCCGCCGAGCTACAAAGTATTTCATCGCACTTCCAAATAAATGAGCAAGAAATTAGCTCTAGACATCGTATACAGTATAAGAAAAAACTCAATTAACCAGGCTTCAATCCCTCGTTAGGTCAGACATGTAATAGTCAATGGTAGTTTCGAATACGTGTGCATTCGGTATTCTTGCCAGGCACCCATTGCTTCATATTGTATATTGTTAGGCTCCGTATTGATGCTTCATTTCTCTATTTTTATTTAACAAAAGCAACGCCAAACTAGCAGCACCCCAAAAATTACTGTCCAAATCGAAGTCATTTATACAATGATGATAATCTATAGAATGAAGAAGTGCGCATAAGCATTTTACTAATATTGCTAGGGATAATAGAAAAATAATACATTCTTCATGACATGTTCTATTTTCCGGAACGAAGCTGACAAGCTTCTTTTTCATTCATTTTGATGCAACATAACATTGCTTTCTTGCAGATATTGCGGATATTTCGTATTTCTCTGACCAAAACGACTACCGGTACGTTCTGTTCTCTACATAGAGTAAGTAGGTAAAGTTGCAACTCAGTACTAATTAATTAAATTCCCAATGTGCATTGAATAAACGCAGAGTTGCGACCCAATACCACATGTGAGACATGCAAATTTTTACACTTTCGAGAAACTTTTTACGGATATGTCTTATCATTATAGCAATACAGTAGAGGAAGATTAGGATTTCCGAAATCATCCGTGTCATGGCAACCTTGGTGAGGTAATGTTTGATACATTAGCAATACGATGGGTTGCTATTACTTTCATGCTCAACCTCCATATTATTTTATTACGCGTGATCGTATCACAAACTACCTGTCACTAAAAGACCAAAGTATCGTAACCAAAGACAATGATCATAATTAACCTTAAAAGATGTAAGTGGGTCCACAATATTATTCAGATTCAAGAAATGAAACATTAATTTATTGAATCATAAACACATGCCGATGAAAATATGAATGAAAGCTTGAACTTTCAGCCAAGAGGCACAATAAGATCTAAACTTCTCCATGAGGTATAAAATCTAATGTTTTTGTGGCCATCACGGAGTAAGATCAATTTTTGGTTTAAAATTTGGCTTAATGACTCTTCTTCCGCGTAAAATCAAGAAATAAAGACCAGCCAAATTTATAGGCAACCATTGCTTATAAATTTGGTTAGTTTTTATTTCTTGATTTTGCGCGGAAGAAGGGCCATTGCACTACAATGCGTTCATGAAATTTCCTTGATAATCAGCTTAATTAAGATGCCTGTTAGCAATTTTCATTCCTGATGAAAGCTGATTAGTATCATACTACTTATATAGAGGTTCCAAATCGCTAGTAAATGAACACAGGAATAATTTGCAAAAATTTAGTTTCTGAAAAATCAAATATCTTTTTAGACCACAGGAATGCAATCTCCGAAAAAACTAAATACTTTGATAAAAATTTTACTGTCTGCTGACAATCTTTGAATCGACACTCTGCGTGTTATACTTACTAGTTACTTGTATTGTCCGCTATTTATTCATCAGTTGAATCGCAATTAAGTTACTAAAAAATTCCTGAGACATGTATAATAAGTTCTAGCTTTAGGATTAGTATCATTAAACTTGATGAATGAGAAGAGAGAATCAGGTGCCATAAAAGACTTTTAAACTGCAGAGCGATTTATGAGAAATAGATCACTTTCCTTTTTGTTTACTTGATTGTGCAAACAATGTCATGCGGTTTTTAAGTATGTGATTGCTAATCTAATCAAAAAATTACTCAAAACAAATAGCTCAGCATGATTGATGTGCAGTTATTATCTAATTAATTAAATTATCAATGCATTTATATCATTACTAATTATCACTATTATCATTATGTAGATCATGTATATCAATTATGTAGATATTATCTAACCAAAAAAGTAAATTAGTGACACAGTCTATAATCAAAATATTTTGTGGTCCCACCCTGATGGTGAATGACACCATTGACTCGTCTCAGGATTGGTTTTGCCAAATTGTCGATCTATCAGAAATCAGCCGAAAATTAATTCTTCGAGAACGATGCAAATATCATGGAATTCGCTTGTCAGATTTATCCTAAAGCTTCAATCGGCCGTCACTATCTTTCAGACTAATTGAAGCTGACATAATAATAATTGAGGCAGAGATGAATTTCTCCCGAAATCCACATTTTTCAGTGGGTAAATTTCGCAGGATTTTTGGGACTTAGGCGCAAAATTTCATGCATAATTCATTTATGTATTTGGCATTTAATGGTCAAGAGCACAGCTATCAATTCTGAATATTGTAGGTTCACCTAGATATTCCTATCGATTGATCCAATACAGTAGATGTAGGAAATTCACTCAATGGAATCACTCAATGGCTTTACCTCCACTTCATTACCTTCGCTGGTAGGAGATACCGGGTATAATGCGCATATGCATAATGAACAATATTGCTATGCCTTCGTAATTTGAATTTTCATGGTTGGAAAATTTACAAGAAGGCACCATCATGCTCCCTGAACATTTGTGGTGATACGATGTCCTCAACATGAAGTCACGCATCATCATAGTAAACATACTAATCAGTTCGAGAGATAAGTGGCATAGGTTGAGTGCTTGAATATAATATGCATTGATTTGCAGGTTAAACTCATTTATGACAATTAAATTTATACGCTTTAAGTTGGATGCTAATGATACAGCCATTTTTGTTGGGTGTACACTGAAAGTTGGCTTTCTTGTTTTCAAATTTTGATTGTAGAACTTTTTTTATAGCAAAATCAGATTCTGAATCTGTTTTCTAGAATTCTTCATGATTCTATATTTCAACAACAATAAATAGTTGCAATAACATGAAGAGTTACTGTTGCAGTTAAATACCTTACGTAATTATTTGTTATGGTGAGGAGATGGAGCTAACACAACGCTACTTCCTTTAATCTGTCTATCTTTTCTAGTTTTGTAATGCATCCGTAACGATAATAATGTTTTGATGCTGAATGACGAAGTAGCTTCAGAATCTTCCCAACACTCGGTTATATCAAATATCTTAAGTTGAATTTTAGTTTGGCAGTTTTTATATAGGTAAATAAGGTTAAGAGTGTCGATGTAGGTCTGCTCCAATAACGAGAGTTTATGTCGCTCTCTGAAAAACATTAGTAGGCCTGTTCTTCGTAATTATGCTTTATTGCCGTAATAATCGATTCAAGATGGTTCTGTATCTGCTGACCCATATCTTCCAGAGAAATATCAGCTTTGAGGTAATGTCACTCACTTTCATCCTCAACTCAGAAATCATGCGTGACCAAATTTATTTCCATTGGCATAGTTGCACTGACTTATCTGTTTGTTGTAAGCTTTTGTGTTATTCGAATCGAAGCAGCAAGTTCTACACCAACAGAATCCACAAATTGCGTGTTATCTTATAGCAGTAGGTCAGTGGTGGGCAACCATGTTGGAATAGAAGGCCACAAGAAGTGGACCAAGAGAGATCTCGCGGACCACCAATTTTAAAAGGCATAAATTGTGTGTTGAAAATACCTTTATTGAGTACTTTCGAGGTAATTTTAAGGACTGCTATGCTATACATAGTGGTAGCATAACATATCCTCATGCAGTTGGGTTCCTTCCTGCGTAGCCTACTTTATGTACAGTATTTACAAGTTAATCGCAATGTTGTTTATTGCGAGGTGAAACATGCTCAGCAAGGCATCGAGCACCACGCAACTTAGCACTCGCGCAATTGATTGCTGTGTCACTTACCTTCATACTGAGAAGATATGCATTGCGAACGGAACATGGCTTGAGCATTTGTATGAAAACTTTTGTGCCATCATATTGCTCAATAAGTCACTAGATATTTGCAAATTCTAAAGAAGATCAGCCTCAAGGATAGAAGCACCTTTTAAAGATCAAAGTCGGAGTGGCCACTTTCACATTACCGATTCAAATAATGTCCGCGGGTCACTTTAGACGAAAATCGGCGGCGTGAGCCACCCAACATGGATCGGCGGGGCCCGTGGGCTACGCGTTGCCCACCACTGCATTAGGTGTTGTGTGAGAGCTATTGGCTGGGTTCTCATGTTACATGCAAACGCGAAATCTCAATTAGCCTTGCTAATGGTTTTTATCACATCCGAAACACAAAGCTATAAGCTGATGAAGTAGAAAATAAGACAAAAACTGTATATCTAGCAGTGAAGTAATGGCTGATTTAACTATAATGCTTATTAAGGAAAACTCTTTCGTATATGTCATATAGTTTTTCATTGATGTATTGAACTCACGGAAGTGAACGCGGCACTGTCGAGAATATAGTCTAATACATAATCATAATATCATGCGCCTGTCGTGACGTCGCAATTTTGAGGTTAATGAGAACAAACAAATTATTATTCATCACATGGAAAATTCGATCATCTAGCATAGGAAATAACAATGTGACTACCAAGAAGATAAAACTCAGCATTATTTAATAGAAAAGTCATTTATCTGTTGATGATTGTTATTTACCCTATTTTTCGCCTTCGTAGGTCGCTTCAGGGTTTCACCACCCGAAAGCATGTCGACAGAGGTGTAAACTCTTTAAATCCATGACGCAACCTATGAAACTGAAATTTTCGGTTAGCACAATCCAACAGGATGGCTTTTTATAGAATCTTTGGTGTGACGAGCGGAATGGAACGGCCTTGAGGTCGATATAACACCTGTCATGTAATTCGCTCAATTGTGATAACTGGTACTCGGGTGAGAGCATCGTTTCGCATTTCTAGATCAGTACGAGCGATGCAGTGAAACGACAGTGTTTTAAGAACGTTAACGGTCATAAGTGGCATGTTTCACAGCTCATCCTCATATTGCATGCAGGATCAAAGAGACATCTTGAAGTACCAATAATGCTTGTAGTTAGCTAGGTGCGTGGGAATAACGTGCTGGCAATTCATTACAGTTCAAAAGGAATGAATATTAAATATATTTCTCACATAATCAGATGGCTTAATGACACTTAAGCAGCCATTTATCGTGTATATTAACAATCTGAATGAAATGAGGGATAAGCGACATATCAAATTGCAACGTATAAAGGTATGTTCACACACGAGAGCTGATAGCTGATAGTAAGCCGATCCCACTTGAGAGCTGATATTTGAAACAAATCCTGCCCCTCATTCTCACGAACGGGTCCTAAAATTAACCGCTACAGGCAGAAGTGGACTAAGAGCTGTTGAGAGCTTCAACTATAGCTGCTCTCAGAACCCGGTCACACTACTATCGTCTATCAGCAAATAATTTTAAGATTGTCTCTATTTTTGGTTGCGCCTGTGCTTCCATGTGTGGTCACACTTAAGGGCTGAATGTCCGAATGACAAATTCAAAGCTGCTTGCACCTTCTGCAGGAGCTTTTTTAGGCGTATCGGTAGGGTAGAGTGGGGTAAGACGCATCCTCTAAGCTCTTTGAACCATTACAACTAGTCCTTTTTTAGAGACAATAATTTTTTTGCGTTTGCTAAATAATCTGAATGACACTTAAAATATCTGAAACATTTCTCGGCTGTAAGTATTGCTCTTGTTTTTCTTAATAAAGTTGATTTATTGGTGCTTTAGAGACTATTTACATAAGTTGACTACAAATAATAATGGCTCGACTTAAACCCCGAGAGTCTGAGGGTTGAAGGCATATTGTTGATTCTACATAAGATAATTATTTTCAAAACCCTTGCATAGTGGCTACCATGGGACAGCCATGTGCCCTTGTCTAGAAAAGTCAACCTTCTGAAATCTGAGAATCTTGGAGCTCACCGAAATTATCACAATTATCTTTAGGATGCCATAATTTTCATCAAAAACAGATTTCGTAATAACCGGTATCCTGATTTGATCATCGATAAGTACGTCAACATTGGAAACATAAGGTGAAGCAACAACGAAAGGATAGAAATAAAATCTTCCTTAGAATTCCATTTATAAACGGAATTCAAGCTAGAAAAGTTCGAGATGATTTGAGAAAAATAACTGTAGCCAAAATCGTACCATCTTTTGTAACACCCAAACCGATGACGAAACAATTAAGAACGACAAAAAATTTCCCGTGTCATAACAACTGCTATTGTGACAACGAGAATATCTGCTTTATGAAAAATACGGTGTGTCAAATAGAATGCAAAATTTGTAATGAATAATATATTGGCGAATCTCAATGTAAGACGAAGAATACATCAACATCTTACCATGAAAGAAAGCGATGTGTATAAACATTTCAAAAGTAAGCACGCCTCCATTTGTTTAATTAACATCTGATAAGCTCAAGATATTACATAGTTCTCCATTACAATTCTTCCCACAGCTATGAGCGAAAAACAGCAGAGAAATGTTATATCAAAGTGAATTCATCAGCTATGAATGTAATGCTCAAACAAAAATCAATGGATGTATATCTTTTTATCAAATTCTGTATGCTAGAGTGTTGATAGAATTCTTTTCGCCATCAGACTTGTAAAAGAGACAGCCGAAATATTGACACAATAAGATCTTATTTATTAGCCTCGTCTATCTTTATATTTATTTATTCAACCGGCCAATGGCGAAATTCATGATAAAAAAAAGTTATTGTATCGAATCAGTATCCATAAAGGCAGCATGACACAAACTTTCCAAATGTACATTAAACATGTACAAAATGGAGTTATTTCTCTTGTCTTTTTCAGTGGGAAATTTCAAGCGTTTCCGTTGTACTTTGCAAGCATTTCGGATATCTCACTTGATCGGAATTTTTGGCTGGCAGTTACTTGTATGAAGTTATGAACCATTTGAAAAATGTTGACAGTCCAGGAATTGATGAAGATGGTAATGTGTGTTATGATGATGAAGAAACTCGCCTCACAAGTAAATATCTTGGCTATGCGCTTGTCTGCAAACAAATCTTCATTCATTTTCTAAATTCGTGCCGACTTAAATTATGCTTTTGGGCAATTCACTATCCTCACGAATGGGGATTAATGTCTAACCGATAACTCATCAAACATTTTCCTTTCGTTCTGAATATGACAAAAGTTTAAGAAACTCACGAAATAACTAAATGCCAATGCTTGTGCAGTTGCACATTCAGTGCTCACGCATTGCTGAATTCGGTACATCCTCAACACTTTTGCAACGAATAAATTTGCATTTCACAACTGAGATTGATCACGACTGTATGGAAGCTAACAGAAGTACTGGTTCTTATTTTTCAAAATCATAAGTAGTGTAACTTATTTTGTGCATGTACAGTGTTTATGAATGCATTTGTCACCGATTAGAATTTGAGAGACAGCTATCCAATCTATTTCAGAGTTTCTACATAAATTATTCAGTAAAACATTCTCTAAAAGTCAACCATGATCTCAATGCATGGCGTCACTTTGAGCACCAAAAGCAAAGAACATAAAATTTTAATAGATATCAAATAATCTAAAACTCGAAATCCAAATAAAGTTGCTAGCAACTCTTATACAGAGCTTTCCCTCAGGAACACCAAAATCGTCCGGGCAATATGTAATTCAATCCAAGGGAAGTTGCGGGTTTATATAGTGGACTCATGTTGCGGAGAAAAAATACTAATTTGCGCATCAAAAATCTAGGAAAATCTTATAAGTGGAACAACTTGAATTTTCCAGTTGAAGTCATTAGTCTTTTCAAAATGTAGGCCTGATGACTGGCATTGGGCCCCAGTAAACAATGAATTGCAGATGCAAAATGATGTGTTACAACCTTCGCTTGTTGTTCAGCTATTCTTTATACTGATTTCCTCAATGCCAGAGCTGTTTCTTAAATTATCCTTCGTAAAGTGGCTATATTCTTCAGTCACTAGCTCAATAACACTTGTAGCTATCTATGTGTGGATGTAAGCTGAATACCGATTTGTGCAAGAACTCTATCTATTAATAGAGCGTTCAAACCATCAAACCATCAAAACGTTTTACTTGATGTTAACTTGCATACTGTCTAACTGTATTTTTTTGATCAAGCATGAGGTAACAATTTCCAAAAAACTCTCCATGCGTTCCGAATCTAAAATTAAATTTCTTTCCATTTTGTATGGGAGTGTAAAGATATCTCTTCTATGTAAGCTGCTGGGAGCAAAAATCAACTTTTCAGTCACACAGGATCACAAAGCCAACTTTTTCTCCCGGCATTTTACATATAGGATATACTGCTTTTTCTCCTAGCATATGAATAAGCTCAAAAATTCTTTTACATCATTTGTTGATTCAGTTTTATTGTTGATCTCATTTGTAATATAGATGCTTTCTATAGTGAAAAAAAGTCTGTAAACAAATTATGATGACCAGAGCATAAACTTCTTAATGTTAGTATAGATTTACTACATTGATATAATACTATCATATTATATCGATAACACTACCAAGATATCGATTCAATGCCTGGATTAGCTCATTCATAGATTTCGCAGTATAGCCATCAATTTCATAATGAACAATAGACATCTATAAGTCACAAAATGAAAATTTACATTCTTTCGAGAAGAAATAAACGTTTCCTAACTGTCCATCCCTCGCTGTGCTCGGAGTGTACTACATAGCTCCGGGAGGAAAATAGCTATTCTGTTCCTTCATATCTTTGCTTCCCGCCATATTATCCCATCCAACGCGAAGACAACCTCCAACGCGAATTCGAACACATTTGCCAGTGGTCGGCTAGAGCGGGGCTTCCTCTAAACACTTCCAAATCCGCGGTGATGGACATGGCCACCAGAACTGGCATTCGACTCGAAGAAATTGCGGACGTTGCAGGAACTGTCATTCCAAGCGTGACCTCTAAGAAAATCCTCGGTGTCCATTTCGCAAAGGATCTTCGCTGGGATATTCACTGCAAGGAGATCTTCAAGAAGGCCTCTTAACGCATTTTTGTCCTCAGAAACCTGAAGAGAGCAGGTTGTAACGCTCAGATTTTATGGAGAGTGTACCGACAAACTATCCAATCCCTTCTCACCTACTGCCATCCGTGCTGCCGCAATATGTCCAAAAAAGGTTACAAGTTCCTTGTCAAAGTAGAGAGACGAGCCTGTAGAATAATTTTCGGTACTTCCCATGCACCAGACTCAATAACTACTACTACATTGGCACGCACCAACCAAAGGTCTGGGACCCGCCTATTCCACAGTGTTATGACAACTATCAGCCACCCTTAGCGTCAATTTTCCGACGAAAGGTCCCCAACTCACAGGAATTCTTCCACCCTCAAAAAACCCAGATGTCGTACTGTCCGCTTCTCCGACTCTTTCATCAAGTACTGCTCTACGTGTTCATAGTTTTCTCTCTCCATGCTGGTTATCATGCTTCATTCTTTCATTGTCTCTTTTGTATCATGAACTGTTTCATGCCTCTGTACTGCGCACACCGCAGATGTGTGCCAATAAAGTTATTATTATTATTATCGAACAATGAGCCGAAATTTAGAGAGTCTGGCTTTCAAACAAATTCAATTAAATTGCAGCTTTATACTAAGTGAATTGTTTGATAAGCATTGACTTCAATGAAGCAGTCATTGTATTATTGTGCATTATAAATGTTAATTGGAATATAGTGCGTTTACACGTACAACTTTTCTGCTGGCATTTCATTGATGCAAATAAATTGCGCGTGTAAACGCACCTTTAAGCAACAACTAAACAAATCGAGTGAAGCAAGATCGTCTAGATCAATACCAAGGAGAAATCAATAACAGCATAACTGATGAGTTCAATCAGCAATTTTTTGTCAAATGTTGATTTTGATTATACAGTATTAGCAAAGTAGGCTAATAGTCTCGATCATAGTCTCTTAGTTTTGCTAATGCTTGTCCACGAGTTATAGTCGCTACTTCAATTGTCAGTCCTAAATGTTCATTTATTATTTATTGTCTTGAAATAAAAGTCTGAAAATCATAAATTTTGAAGCACATAATCGAATATGAAGCGGTTAACTTCTAATTCAGAGATAGAAATCTCTACCAAATATTGACTTTAAAGAAGAATCGGCTACTTGTATCAAACAAACTGACTCACAATCTTTTTGTTTCTCAGAATAACCTCGAAGTGCGAATTAAGAAAGCAAAGGCTAAACTTGATCAACAGAAAAGCGTGTGTCTTCAATGCCAAGAAGAACTAAAGAAAAATAGAACTGATAAAGAGAAACTTTGTTCTCGGCAATAGAAAGAAATATTCGGTAGAGTGTCGAGTGACAAAAAATGTCAGCATGCGGTGAAAATTTTATATCAGGAGATTCAGTTTTTTTCGAAGATTATGTTCATGCGGTCTAAAAGCTAATTGATTTTTTGACTTTTTAAGATGCTAAATTTTTGCAAATTGTTCCTGTGCTTACGTGTGCGTGATTGTAATAATGTAATAAATTGTTCCTGTACATGCCAGCGATCTAGAACCTCTATAAAAGTAGTATGAAACTTATTAGATATCAAAGTGAATGAACATTTACTAAAGGGCATCTTAATTAAGCAGAATCAAAGTTGATTATCACGGAAATTTCATAAAGTGCATTGTAATTGAAATCTTCATGGAGAAGTTTAGATCTTATTGTGCCTCTGGGCCGAAATTTTAAGCTTTTGATTTAATTTTCATCGGCATGATTCTATGATTTACCAAATTTACGCCTAATTTCTTGAATCTGAATAGTAACGTGAACCCATTTATATATTTTTAAGTTAATTGTAATAATTGCCTTTAATTATGATATTTTGCCATTTCAGTGACAGGTAGTTTGTGATATGATCACGCTTAAGAAAATGAATGCTCTTATTAATAAGGCTGAGCAGTTAAGTAATAGTAACCCATCGAATTGCTAGTTAAACAAACATTATACCTCTCCCATGTTGTCATGACACGGAGGTTTTGTAAATCCTATTATTCCTTCCGTATTGCTATCATGATCAGTCAATTCCGTGGCAATTTCATCAAAACTGCAAAAATTCCCATATCTCACATGTGGCACTGAGTCTTAACTCGAGTTCATTTGATAAAATCGAAACTGCATGCAGAATGGGAATTTACTTAGTACTGAGTTGTACCTAGTATGCTTACTCTATGGTCTCGACTGTGTATCATACAAGCACGTTATGTTTGACAAGCTTGATTGGATTTCATTTATGATAAACCGTGGAATATGATTACGCTTAGTGTGTTTCAAATAAGTGGAGTTCAGAAGGCGCTGACAACTGTTTTACAGATGACTCGCCAACAGGGCGTTCCTGTGAAGCGATTCTAATTAGATTTGATCGTCGATTCTTTTGTATTGACTAAATCAATGCAGGATACATTTTCCACACAGTAACAAAACCAATATTAAACAACAAGTTCGCTGAATGATCGCTGAAAGTTCGCTTTATAAAAAAAATGCCTACACAAAAATTCATATAAGTTCATAGGACAATTCATATTATAAGGAATTTTTCTATTAAATGGGTATTATGACACATACGTATTCGCATATTCTGACATAAGTTTACATTTCATCAAGATAAAATGATTTTTAACGGATGTTTTTTTTTAACAAATAAATCAATAAGAAAAGCAATGTTGATTTTTTCAGTTTTCACGGCAGCGGCTGCAAAATTTCTGTTTAGCGTTGGCAGCAGACATAAATACTTGCTTGACAGACTGTCTTGTGCTCAACTGGTTTTTCAAACATACTTGCGACAACGCAAAATCTGCTTCGAAGATACATTCAATAATTCAATTCATGAATTTGCTTCTTTATTGCTCGATTGTGGTTCTGCTTTCTGTGAAATCTCATTTCCTACATTTTTCATGTAATCGACCCTATTTCGATTGATATCATATAATCGATAAAGTGGGACATGAACCGCAACCGACCTTTTTAAGTGAGACATCAACGCAACCAACACTAATAGATAAAGTTATATTTATGAGCATGTCGTAGCGGAGCAATTGCAAAATAAGCCTGCTGATATAGAATAGTCTGTATACATCATATTTTAGCGTGCATGGCCGGTTATATTATTGGTCAAATGTTATAGTTAAAGCCGCCTATGAACAGGCCTATTTTTCAATAGCTTCGCTATGACACGCTCATAATTATCCTAATCATTAATCCAAGTCATGGTTTGCAGTTGGTTGCGTTGATGTCTCACTTGAAAAGCTCGTTTGCGGTTCATGTCCCACACTATCGACTATATTCGACTATTCAAAGATGAAAGCCTTCTCACTTGATGTCTTATATTACACTCAACGCGGATGCGGATAAGTTTGCGCGTCCTATCGCTGATATGAGTGCTAACATGCTATTTTCGTTCAGGAACATGCTATGGAATTTACATAAATTGCTCACATCAAGACAAGCATATCAGTATCCGTGCCAATTTGCTGTACCGAGTTTCGCCCAATGTGAATGGACTTGAATGATGATAGCTGCTGCACATAAACATTATAGGCATATTTTTTTTATATATCATGGACTGAACGATACGTTTTTAATAAAAGTGATTAGTGGTTCATAGCAAAAGTTTGTGATCTGTCTCGATATAATAATCAATGCACTGTATGCATGAACAATAAATCCTGTTTGTACCTCGTAATGTCAGACAATCGTTGACATTTAAAATTAACGGTTAGATAATAACTGTAACCGATGTCGCTAAATTGGAATGTCACGACCTCAATATTGAGATTGCAGAAATCGGGATGTATTTTCTGAACAGCATCAACTTTCAAATGACTGAAAATTTATTCAAATCATTTAGTCGAGTAAAATATTAAAAACTATCGAAATTTGATATTCTGCAAGTCTCGTCCTTTTTTCATGTAGTGTGAACTGTCATTAATTGCGTAGATTCTCATAAGCCTTTAATATCAACTGTTTCTGATGAATGATTCTAGCCAATCGGAAATGCACTCATCTCGTTTTAAAATTCATATCAAGCAGATTTTCATGAAGTTAGTTGAAATCATTGCAATTAAATCCATTTTTCCGTAAAGCAATCTGAAGTTATTAACATATTGCCTAATCGATAGACTTTCTGCAGATTTCTATAGAGTGTAAAATTTGAATATTGACGAGCAATTCTCATACGTAGGTGTTACAATATTCCATTTTTGAGGAAGTTTTCTAATAATACAACAAGACATTGTGTATTCATGAAGAATATTGGGAACATGAGAATTATAGGATAAAAGTGTTTGCTAGAAAACTTTGAGTGAAGAATGAGGATGATCACCAGGGTTGGAACTGGTCACCGGCCAGGCCCTTGCCGCAAATTTTGAAGACCAGCCGATTGACAAGCTGGTTTTAGTAACGCCGACCGGCCGGTTAATTTAATTAGACCCATGTCAACCGTTGACGACATTCATTCTAGAATAAATTGTTTAGTCAATCATTACAATATTAAGGGCATGTAGATGTAACAAAATTTGAGAGTATCTATGTGTATACTTTGCGATATAAATATTGCGAACTGTTTTTTTAAACAGTTAAAAAACGATTACCGGCAACATATCCTTGTAGTTCAACCCCTACTTTATCTCAAATAAAGTTTCCAGAACCATGTATTCTAGCCTGTATGAATTTCAGAACCATTGTGTATTCCTCAATCTGTCTTAAAATTATTCCAGATCTTGAATAATTTCACTACATGGAAGAACGAAAGAAGAGCGTCAGAACAGCTTCGATTCTCAATCCAAAAATCTTTTTCAATGTGATAACTGCGAATATATGTATTCACAAGGTACCAAAGTGCAGTGCATATAATCAAGAGCCGATGAAGAGTACTTGCAAAATTTGGAAAGTAATTTAAAAAGACTGTTGCTGTTGGAGATGCCTCACTGGGATTTCATTACATGGGACGACAAGGTTTATATAACACAGGGAGCTTAGAGATGCAATGAGTAATTGATTTCAATGCAACCTCACTGAGCTCCGCATTTCTTCTAATATTGCACTGTCGCACATGGAGACGTGACTAAAATGCAACGCAAACAATGCATAACTCAAAGAGTAAGTGGGTGCATAGACGTGAACGGCATTATCTCGATGTCTGGATTCACAGATTTGAATAGTAGCCGCGACTACGTCATTTATTGCTCTGTGTTGGGACAACAGATAACGCAAAATAACGTTAGGAGAACCGAAAGCAGCATCGCGAGTACACTGGTAGAATCACAGCATGTAACATTTCTCATCGCGACTATCCTCGTCATAGGTGCGACGGTGATGGAGCTGACAAAAGTTTGTGTCAAAATCCGTCTGTGATGTGCTATTTTATTGTTTCGGATTCGCTTAATGCTTCTCTATGATCATGTAATGCTAATATCGCAGGGGTTACATGTAAGAGATTGCAACTGCAAGCATTTTCATGGCATTTTGCACAAAATGCCATAAACTCTGAATATTCAGTCAGCAATTGAATGTGACACATTTTTATGCATGATTGAAGGAAAAGTTTGGTAATTTATAACAATGTTACCATGAAAGGAATGTCTGATATAATAACAGAACAACATTCCTTCAACTTTCATTGAATTATTTCTCAGTGTGCAGTGGGAACATCTGCAGCTACGAAATGCGGTGAAGTCGGTCTATCCATTCCTCTGCCTATAATTTATTCATTCTAACGTTTGTTATTATGTTGGTTGAATGCGCAATATGTGGCGGTAAAATAATCAGTGAGATGGATCACAATGTAATACAGATATCGAAATAACACTAACATTTGAGTTTAGTCAAAAAATTTATATGACACATTTTCAGAACTTCAATCGTGCTAGCCGCTATCACCCATCTTCGCATGTAATTTTTAGTAAACTGTAAAAGATTTCTACGAATATTGGATGAAGATGTTCAACACAACTCTCAAAGACTTTTAAAAGAGAGAGAGCTGCATATTCCAGTGGATGGCGGATTAAGGTTTTCTTATAGTCTTGAAAGAATGTCATAGTCTCCTGTTTCGAAAATTCGCAGCATGGCAGAAAGCATTATATTAGCCTTCTTGACACTTTCTTATATATCCACTCATTCGACATAAACAACTCATTCATTAATTCTCTTTTTTGGGGAGTTAGGATTAGCTCTACTTGTTTTACATATTTTCTAACTTCTTTAATTTCTACATTCTTACGATTTAAGTGTGAATAATAGGATAAGTCTGAACTGTTTAGGAAATCGAGCATTTGCTGTTCACTTGTGGCTTTCAGAACATAGAGTTCCCCAAAATCAGCATAAGATTGAATAGTGTCTTTGAATAGTGTCAATTTCATTTTTAAGGAGATTACACATGGCGAAGTTGTGGCGGTTATTGGATATACGAATAGTGGATGAATATATTCAACACAACTCTCGAAGGCTCTTAAAAAAGAGAGAGAGAGACAGAGGGAAATTCGTTTTTTTATCTCTCCTTTGATCCTATCAGTTATTATTCATCTAATTTGAAGTACTATGATATACTATAAAAGCAAGTACTTCATAAGTTAGTGCTGAACTACTATTATTACTACACTTATACATGCACACGATAGTCGCGCAATAATTGTCTTTTTTTGTCTAGTTTTTCAAATATCGCATGATCTGATGTAGGGGGATGCAAAGTGTACTATATATTCATGTCACGTCACATGAATAAACTATACTACCGGTACTTCGTTTATAGCTCACGTCTAATAACATCATAATAGCAACGAAAAGAAGTAGTCTTGATATTAGAGCATGAACGAAAGGTATTGTTTCTTCACGCTTTCGGAGTTGATAATGTGATTCACTGTCCAACAATATAAATAATCGACCATCGAAGAATTTCAGATATGACCATTGAACGATCATTTGATAGAACGGGAATGTGGGATTGCTGTTCACATTCTTAATCAATATTCTTAGTCAATGATCCTTTAGAGCTTTTTCTTCACAGATAAATCATAATTATTTACTGTTTCAAGTTGACAAGTCTTTTGCCGTTCTGAGAATAGTCATGAAATGTATGCTGACATGTCTTAAACATAAAAGGTCCACAATTTTTCAAAATATATTTTTATCAATGATGATTTAAACATATTTTAATACAGTTACAAATAAATAATGATTTATTTTTATTCAGTAATAAAGATAATTAATTTTGATATCAAATTTAGATGCATTGAACTTTTCACTTTCATAAGATATGACATTTCTATCTATGAGAGCACAAGGGTTTTGGTCTTACTTGACATTAATTATGTTGTCCGCGAATTTTGGAATTTGAGCGTTTTGTGAAAGTACGATGCATGTGTAAATATTTATCCTTTGAAAAACGGAAAGAGTATGGTTCGATTAAACTTAAACTCATAAATTAGTCAATTAATTTTTGTATGTTCAATTATGTTCTTTCCAATATGTTCCATTTCAAAATATATGGCAACGAATCTCTCAAACATAAGGCTAATGACGTTGTATGCAAGTTTTGCGTATAGATGTTCTTAAATTCATTGCCGTGGTAATTACATCGCATCATATGCTACTTTTGCAAAGCAATTATCTTTTCATATTTGGAGAAACTCTCATGTATGTACATTTGTGAATGCTAAAACTTTAGTCCGGCAGCCAGAACGAGTTTCTGCAGGTAACGAGGCCGAAAGTGAGACTTTCAGAGAATGATGTGCACCCTATGCCTACTACGAATCGGCAAGTCTGCCGAGTTCTAGTGAGTTCCTCCTCTTGTCAGACGAGATCAAAGAAAAACACATGCAAATCCAATGGGACGCAGATTGCAGTTTTTGGCTGAAATGAATTTTTTTGTATGCTTTCTCTAATTAAACGAAAAGTACTAAGCCCAGAGTCATAATTTTTGGCGTGGAACGTCTTCAGGTCATTACCTTTCATTTTCATGCACCTTTGTCTATAAAGCTGAACACATTCAGATTTGGCGAGCCTCTTAATGTCGGTAAACAAACACTTTGAGCAACTTTATCCACATTTAACCACATTCTCGCATACATTCCCTATTAGATGCATGATAAACGCACATGCATATCATAGGAAATGACCTGAAGACATTACATGTCAGAAATTATGACTCTGGGCTTAGTACTTTTCGTTTAATTAGAGAAAGCATACAAAAAAATTCATTTCAGCCAAAAACTGCAATCTGCGTCCCATTGGATTTGCATGTGTTTTTCTTTGATTTTGTCTGACAAGAAGAAGAACTCACTAGAACTCGGCAGGCGTGCCGATTCGTAGTAGGCATAGGGTGCTCACTTTCGGCCTCGTTCCCTGCAGAAACTCGTTCTGGCTGCCGGACTACTTACCAATATAACTACAAATGCTAATACGAAAAAGCTACTAAGAAATTATTTTGTCTACTGATTGTGATTAACGTCTTTAATCGTTTTCTACATGTATCACATCATATCTCATAACTACATACAAAACATCTGAAATAAACTTATAGTATAGTAAATATGTTTATCAGCGTCTATTCATATACATTATGATCTATGAAATACCTTGCTTTATTTTTAGTGAAGTTGCGCAAAGTCATTGGAACAGTTTGCCTATTATTAATTGCGAGAAATTTAAAGTTCATTTTGATTTTTGGATAAATGCACCGTTAGTATGGTAACCGTTAGTAGAAGAATTTACTTGCGCCGCTTCTTTCAATTAACCTCAATTGCCTATAACGGGGGCCCAGTAATTTTTCTGGACAATGATTGACTGGATGAGTTTGTTATCTAGAAATGACATTCAACGGAATCCTCCCTCGGTCACCATCGACTCATCACAATGAGCAGGGAGAAACCAGTTTCTGTCTTGTCCCTTTGAGAAATACAAGTGCTGCATTGAACAAACCTGCTTAAGCCGACGAAGAAAACATCAGTAACACTTCAGTAGTGAACAGATAGAGAATTTAAATCACGAAACTACCACCATTCAGTAAATGCATCATGATGAATAATTAAATCAAAGATAAGTTACTTCTTTTACAGAATCACCTAGATTGACAGATTTTATGCTGCAAGTGCGACGATTCAGTACATCACCGCTGGTTGTAAAATACTTCCACAGTTGACTAAAATTCTTGTGCCTCAACGGCGCACTATCATGAGGCTTAAGATTTGGATTGTTAATACCTGCTGACAGTCGAGAAGTTCGAAGAAATCCATCAGTTTATTCGAGTCTCATTATTGAAGAATTGTTTTACCATGCATACAAAATTGCGTCTGAAGTATATCCGAAACCGAAACAAGGACAGAACCATTGTGAATTTAAAAGTGTTTATATTGCAATCAGAACTTAAAGAATTATCAAATCGATTCCAAAATAACAAGCGGCTATGGCTAAGTACTAAGGCCAGAGTCATAAGTTTTGGCATGGAATGTCTTCAGGTCATTTCCTATGATGTGCATGTGCTTTTATCATGCATCTAATCGGCAATGTATGTGAGAATGTGGTTGAAAGTGAATAATGTTGCTCAAAATGTTTGTTTACCGACATTAAGAGACTCACCAAATCTGAATGTGTTTAGCGTTATAGACAGAGGTGCATGAAAATGAAAGGTAATGACCTGAAGACGTTCCACGCCAAAAATTATGACTCTGGGCTTAGTACTTTTCGTTTAATTAGAGAAAGCATACAAAAAAATTCATTTCAGCCAAAAACTGCAATCTGCGTCCCATTGGATTTACATGTGTTTTTCTTTGATCTTGTCTGACAAGAAGAGGAACTCACTAGAACTCGGCAGACTTGCCGATTCGTAGTAGGCATAGGGTGCACATCATTCTCTGAAAGTCTCAATTTCGGCCTCGTTCCCTGCAGAAACTCGTTCTGGCTGCCGGACTAATAATATTGTCATATGGCATGATAAATTAAATCATGTTTGATTTGTTTATATCTATTGTAAATGTTGCATGTCTGTGTGAAGATGTTTTGAAAAATTACAGAACACTTTCTATCCGTGAAAACGGCACGCTTGTTTTTTCTATACCTCGTAAAGGTCTTCTCCTAAGTCACAACATAAATGGCGACTGAGGATTAGCGAACGCACAGAAGTCTGTCTTCGTAAAGTAATATTTACAGCACCTTTATAAACTTGCATATTTTGGTGCATAGGCTATATAACTTATTAAGCAATAAGTTAGGTTTAGCAGACAGACATGGCCGCGTCTTCTACACCGAAGGTCATAACAGGCATACCTGCACCATCGCCTTTCTTAACTTCCCCAGGTGAACCTACTATCCCGTGGAATACGTGGATCAGAACTTTTGAGAACTACTTGTTGGCCGTAGGTTTGGACGCGAAGGTAGAGGAGGATAGGTGTAGGGCGTTATTGATCTCATGCCTTGGTAGTGAAGGACAGCGCATAGTGTACACGTTTGATAGCAGTGCTATTTCGTCTCTGAGTAAACTCCAAGACAGTCTGCAGACGTATTTTTGTGGGTTACACTTCAAAGTGGACACACAGGGTAAAGTTCCGAGAACGCAAGCAGAAGTCAAGCGAGTCCATAGAGAGTTTCACGGCAGATTTACGCCAAATCGCTTCACGATGCGAATTTACAAAGATGACAGATCCACTACACGAGGAATTGCTAGGGCAATTTATCATGGGCATTAAGGACGGCCGAGTTAGGGAGGAACTTCTACTGGAGGACGATGCGAAACTGAATTTCCAAAGAGCAGTGGAGATCGCTAAGGAATACGAAAGAGTGACAAAAGACAGCAACTTGATAAATCAGAGGACTAACCAGAGTTCAAATGCCAGTAGTTCAGTGTACCAAATGTCGTACAACAGAGGTCGTGATAGGAACCGCAGTCTAACACAGAAGCGAAACACAAGTAGGCCAAGTCAGGTTAGAAGTTCTAGCAGAGGCAATGTGAAGTGTTATAGGTGTTGTAACGGCAACCATATAGGATCAGACCCGAATTGTACAGCACGAGACAAGCGATGCAACTTTCTGCAAAAAGATAGGACACTACTCCAAAGTATGTCAGACGAAAAACCAAGAATCCAACTCAAGTGACAGGCATAAGCCTAGCCAAAGAAATCCAGACGGGAGGTCATCAGGAAAAACTGTCGTTAACGAGGTTAGTTCGACCGAAGACAGTGATTCCACAATTTATCATGTGACTGTGTATGGGACTGAAAGAGAAACAGACGAGAAATTGAGATCCACTTTGTACTTAGATGGAAATGAACTGATAGGTGTGATTGACACAGGTGCCACAGTGAGTATTTTGCCAAGACATATTTTGCGTAACTTTTGGTCCAGTGAGAGAATACAGAAAAATCTGACGGTTTGCAGGTCACAAGTCACGACATACATAGGGGACAAACTGAAAATTTTAGGTAGGAGTCAAGTTGATTGCTCTTCTCCAGACGGTTCAGAAAGTCACACGGTGAAAATTATTGAGGATAGGAAGGTGGTTCTTTTCGGTTTGGATATCATAAAGCTTTTCCACAGCATTGGCAGAGACATCGTTAGGATTTACGGCAGAGACATAGAAAGGATTTACTCTGAAACAGTCAATGAGCTGAGTGAAACGAGTGAAGTCAATGCATATCCAGAAGGCACGATAGGTGCAATTAAGAATTTTGTTCACCAGGTCCGCATCAACAAAGACGTGAAACCCGTAAGACAACCAATGAGACAGATACCTTTCGCCCTGAGGAGTAGAGTATCAGAAGAAATGCAAAGACTTTTGGATGAAGACGTCATCGAGAGAATTGATGCGTCAGACTGGGTGTCCAATCTAGTGCTTGTTCAGAAAGCTGATGGTAGGCTACGCGTTTGTGTTGACCTTAGAGCGGCGAATGAAGCGGTTGTGACAGACGGTTACCCCATTCCAAGGATCTCGGAATTACTGTATACCATGAAGGACGCAGTCATGTACACAAAGCTTGATCTATCAGAAGCATACCTTCAGTTACCACTTCACGAGGAGAGTAGGGACCTCACTGCGTTTGTAGTGCCAGATGGTCTTTTTCGATTCAAACGTTGTCCCTTCGGTCTAGCCTCGTGTCCTTCAGCGTTTCAGGCGGTAATGAGCAAAATTTTGGCAGGTCTGGAAGGTGTAGCTTGTTATCTTGACGATATTCTAATTTCTGGTCCAACACCGGAATTGCATAATGCTAGACTTCAGGAAGCGTTGAAGCGACTTGCAGAACACAATGTGAAATTGAACAAGAAGAAGTGCATTTTTGGAGCTAGAAGCATATCATATCTTGGTCATCAGGTTGATAAGACAGGCATTCAACCATCCAAAGAGAAGGTCAAGGCACTTGTGGAAGCACCAGCACCAAAAAGTTTGACGGAACTTAGGACAGTGCTAGGCGCATTCGGATTCTATTCCCGACACATACCGAACTTTGCCACTTTAGTCGAGCCCTTGCGCAGATTGTTGAATGAGCAGAATTTTGAGTGGACATTAGCGGCTCAGAATGCTTTCTCCAAGATGAAGTCAAGTATAAGGAACAGCTCCGCACTCGCCCCATTCGACGTCGCACTCCCAGTTGTAGTGTCCACAGATGCGTCCAACATAGGACTAGGTGCCACATTATCCGTAGCCGACCCTGTCTTAGGAAAGCGCACAGTTGAGTTTGCCTCTAGAAAATTGACAGATGCCGAGCGAAAGTTTTCGACTACGGAAAAGGAAGCCCTGGCGTTGGTGTGGGCATGTGAAAAATGGAGAGCCTACTTAATCGGACGTAGATTTGTAT
Source organism: Prostheceraeus crozeri (assembly GCA_907163375.1). Classification (NCBI taxonomy): domain Eukaryota; kingdom Metazoa; phylum Platyhelminthes; order Polycladida; family Euryleptidae; genus Prostheceraeus; species Prostheceraeus crozeri. The sequence continues at coordinate 464,098 of CAJQUW010001810.1, forward strand.
TGGAAACTGATCATGAACAATTGCGGTTAATATTTTCGAAAAAAGGCTTCGACAGAATGAGTTTGAGGTTGGCGAGATGGGCGACACGGTTAATGGCATTTAATTTCGAAGTCCGTTACAAACGTGGTATTGAGAACGTGATTCCAGATTTCTGTTCCCGATTTCCGGTTGAGGATGCAGTGTATTGTTTAGCTGCTGATGATGAAGAGGACACTGTCCTAGTCAACTCCTCAGACATTTCCAACTTCCATGAAGAATCTGAATTATGCACAGAATTACAACAACTTCGTAGTTTCATGAGTGAGAACTAGCTGGCCAAAGAAAGACAAAATTGCCGATGATTTGAGGCCATATTGCCAAGTCAAGGATAAGTTGTCGATTCACAATGAACATGTGTTGAGAGGCCGTAGACTGATTGTTCCAGTTTCACTGAAAGGTCATGTTATTAGTCTTGCACATGAGAGTCATCAAGGGATGCAGAGGACCAAGGCTAGGATTCGCTCGAGTTACTGGTGGCCAGGACTAGACAAGGATGTAGAGGAGGCTATCCGTTTGTGTCATTCATGCTCAGAAGCTACCAAGACATTTAAAGCTGGTCCAGCTCCAAGTACTGAACAGTTGCCGAATGGCCCTTGGGACCGAATTGCAATAGACATAAAAGGACCGATGAATTATCTGAGTCAAGATCAACGATTTGCGATAGTCGTAGTAGATTTATGCAGCAAATGGCCAGAGGTTGCATTTCCACCGAGCGTAGAAGCGTCGAAGATTATCCAAGTTCTCAAACAGGTTATGAGTCATGAAGGAGTTCCCAGGCAGATTTTGTCAGATAACGGAGTGCAGTTTACCTCGAAAGAGTTTCAGAGTTTTCTGAAGGAAAATTATATAGAGCACATCCGAACGCCACTGTATAACCCCGAGTCCAACGCTGTGGTAGAAAGATTCAACAGAACACTTGCTGAGCAGATTGAGATAGCTGATAGAGAACGAACTTCAGTGAAACCGTGCATCCAGGCATTCCTGCAGAATTATAGAGCGACACAACATGCAGTTACCCACACTTCTCCTCTAGCTTACTGTTGCATGGCAGGGAAATGAGGACGAAACTTGAGTTGTTGAGTCAAGACCACTGTGTTAGGAAGAAGAAAGTGACGTTCCAAGAGAATCAGTTTAGGTGGAAGACAAAGTCTGCACTAAGCATCGAAGAACTGGGAAAGTGCACAGAAACCATGTTGTGAGGAAGCTAGTAGGATCTAAGTCGGTTGTTCTAGATAATGGAGAAAAATGGCACTCTCGCAACATCCCGGAACCAGATGATCTTCCAAGAATTGAGGACGAACGTGAAGTGACGAGAGGAGAAGAAGATGACGACTACACGGATGATCCAGGTTCGGACAAGGATCGAGAAGTGGAGAATCACCCCGAGTCAACCAGTGTACAGAACCGGCCCGAGCGAGCCAGGAGGGAGATTCGATCTGCGAGGCCCGAGCGAGCCACGAGGGAGAACTGATCGGCAGGATCCGTGGACGACGATTGGCCGGAGCCAATTGCAGCAGCATCTCCGAGTTCCGCAGACCAGAAGCGGAAGAAGTGTAGTGCAGCGGCACGATCCGGACTACTATTACTATTGACTGAACTGAGTGAAGCGGAAATGAGTGCAATTATCATTTCGTCAATTGCTTCATGAATTCACACATCCTTTGAGTGAATAACAGTCAATTGCTTCATGAATTCACACATCCTTTGAGTGAATAACAGTGAATCGTTTCATGAAATCACACATCCTTTTAGTGAATAGCAGTGAATCGTTTCATGAAATCACACATCCTTTCAGTGAATAGCAGTGACGTTTCCTTGACGTGTGATGCTCAATTAAGCGATTGACTTAAAGTGAATTCGGAATAAGGGCAATCGTTGCTTTTTCATATGGATAGACGTTTACATTTGCATTTACGTTTTTTTACATTGAGTGGTGTTACTCCCCAGAGCTTTAAAACTTTCAGAGGGAGGAGTGTCATATGACATGATAAATTAAATCATGTTTGATTTGTTTATATCTATTGTAAATGTTGCATGTCTGTGTGAAGATGTTTTGAAAAATTACAGAATACTTTCTAACCGTGAAAACGGCACGCTTGTTTTTTATATACCTCGTAAAGGTCTTCTCCTAAGTCACAACAAATATCTCAACAAATGAAGTAACCGCGACGCCAGTTTCGACATTTTGAAACTCAAACCAGCGACGTCGGAATAAGAGAGTGTGCAAACACAGCCTCTAACCACAAGGCCGCTGGTTGCACAATCCCACATCGTGCACGCCATCCAATGTTGCTACCATTTCTCGAAGCGGCAATGATAGCGCCATTGCGGCCTGTTTTATGCGTCCAGAAACAAGCAGTGTTAACACTCGCACTATCTTGGCATTGACTTTACTTTTTAGCTTCATTCACTTTAACTGTATAAAATGACTTTAATCTTCTTTACTGTACGCGTCCCCGGAGTGCTGCCCGACAAGAATCGGCGAAAGGCCTCCTCGCAACTCATGACATCACTTTACCTTATTTTCATAACGAAAACGAGAAATCTAGTTATAAATAAATTTACCAAATTTCAATCGGCTTAAGTTTTTGACTTTATTTTTGCAAACCTTCCTCTATCTATTCAGCTCATTGCAATAATGATACGCAGTTCAAAACATTGGGTGTTATGAGTGAATTATTGATAAGTGTAAACTATTTCACGGAAAATGTAATTATTTCCATCCATGAACTGAACTTAGGGGTGACGGTCAACTCTGCTTTCAAGCTAATAGTGGAACACTTATCGAAATTGTCAATCAAGTGTCCTCCAATCTAGAATGAATTTCTGTGTGTAATCCCTCAATCTGTTCCTACATTCAATGTAGAGCCGAGTTCTATTTCTAAGTGAAAGTCTGGGATTACTGAATAATTTATCGATATGACGGAAATGGTAGTATGGCTGGTGTTTTGAGACCGATTCATTTTGTTTTCTTTCATTTATTAGAGAGAAAGTGCATAAAATATTTTTTGGAACTGAAACTGCAAGATAATCCTCTACTTGCAACGCAAAAGTGTGTAAAATCTGTCCTTGACTTGCAAGGCGCGGCAGATGGAAACAGAGTTCTTTTGCTATACAATTGCAATTTAACATATTTATTGCTGCAATCGAAGTGAAAATTTGCTTTGACTGACTGTACTTGTTCTATTCATGCTTTCAAATACTGTAAGCAAAATGTATTTCAGGTCAGTCAACATGCCTAGGTTACCTTACTGTTTTGGCAGTAAAATAATGAGACTATTATTATATTATAATAACCTCCTAGCCATTAAAGAATCTAAAAATATTCCCCCTCCAAATATATGCTACCTCCAAATCAACGATGTTTTTCACTTTGATTAGCACATCCTACGTAAATTAGATTGGAGTAAAGTGCGTTCACCCCTAGTTAGGGTGCGCCAGAATCTGAAACACCGAGAAAATCTACAAAGGTGAAGTTTGGCGCGATGCCCTATAGAGATCACAAAATATTCTATCGCTACAAGTCAATGTGTAGGCAGCACGATGACCAAATAACGCTGACATATGCTTTAGCCGCCGGCGTAGTGTACCATGATTATTAAAGTAGCATCAAAGGCATAGACGAAAAACATGCTAATTTCAATATTAGGCACTGCTGAATGCAAAATGACAAGTTCAAGATGCTTGAGTTGCCCCTGACGATTGGGAACGACCATGAAAGTTCTTAGGCAATTGGATTTGAAGATCAATATTACATTCCAATTATACAAATGAAGAGATTCTTCTGCAGTTTTGCAAGTGCTTTACACATAAAAATCAGATAATCTGAATAATTATTGATGCTGTGTTGTTCTCACTTCAGTTCAGCTTCAAGCCACATGTTTTTTTATCATCACGCTTTTGTATCAACGCATCGTATCATAACTTTCCATTTTCATCTGCTCACCCCTCAACTAAACATCATCAAGAATCTCAATTATATTTGATTTCATTACCACTATCACGTAGGTCAAAAGCAATGCTAAAAAGCAAAATTGGATGCAACAACGTTAGGTTTAACAACGTCCGCTGAAGCAGTTTCATTGAGTTTGAATCGGTACCCTCCTGAGGGAGTCAATTGCAACTATCAAGACTTTTCGAGAAGAAATAGTTGAGGCGAAAGTAGTAAGCCCGTGCCAAAATAAAGTCCAAAATGTGCAACGATGAGTCATCATGCTGACTCATCCCCCCTCTGGAAGGAAAGTGAGGGAGATGGCCAAGGATGTGCTGGGAGGAATGGGTCCGAGAGGAAGAAACTGTTCCCTACCCCCCTCTAAAAAGGAAGGAGGAGTTTTCCAGCAAGGGTAAGAATCTAGGAAGGAAGGCGGCAAGGGTAGGAATGTGGGAAGGATAGAGTGAGAAAATGTAGGTTTTGGTGGTTTTGGGATGAGAAAGGTCGGAATTTGGCATGAAGGAGGGTTCGGATGGGAAATTGGAGTTCAGATTCGGAGTCTACGTGAAATTTTGGATTAGGAAGGAAGGAAGGAGGAGTTGTGAGCAAAGGGTAGGAATCTCTGAAAACGGCAGAATTAGAAAAAGGCGGGTTTTGGTCGTTTTGGGATGAGAGCGGTCGGAAATCGGCACGAAGGAGGCCTCGGATGCGGAAACAGAGGGCAGATTCGGAGTCTACGTGAAATTTTGGGTTAGGACGGTTGTTTCCAGCTCAATCGGAGAGAAAAATTTTGAGAACGTCCCCCCCTCCTGTCAGACTTCCAACTTTGGTTCTAGAGATCGTAGAAAGTCGTGCAATAGCTCATTTGAAAGCTAAGAGTGAGACAAATTCATTAGAAAGCACAGGTTGGCCCTATCTTCCTTGGCTGAGGCTTGGGAGTGACTTTAAGATTTTTGCCATCACCGAAAAAACGACAGAGTTAGAATTTTTACAAAAATAGCTCTAGCGTGTGAACGAAGCCTCGGAGGGGAAAACAGAGACCAGATTTGGAATCAGCGTGCCATTCTGCACGCTGGGTGAGTTTCAAGTCAAACGGAGCACTAGAACCGGAGATAGACGTGTTTAAAGTTTTTGGATGATGGATATTACGTCATCAGCTGATCGCCACAAACTATATAAATGGAGTCTCTACTTGTGGAAATCAGTTCTCCTCCCGACTGGGTCGGGGTAGGTGAACTCCGGAGCTCTGATGATAACATCGGACATTCCAAAATCAGTAGAAAATTTCATGGCTGACATCAGCTAAGGCGTCAGACGTAAAGGTTAGCCAGGAGATGGCCTTCGTCTCCAGCCCATAAAAGACTCCAAAATTTAAAGGCTTGTAACTTTGCTTCTACAAGTCCTTTTGACTTGATTCAAAAAAGGTTCGATCGCTATTGATCAGACCTATATTGACAGACTACTTTTATGAAATTTCATAAGTAGTGCTAGAAAGTTGAAAAATTTAAATTCATTATTTTCGGAGGTTTTCTGGGGTTTTCGACCCTGCTGAAGTCAATGAAGGCATGTATAGGTGTGTACGAGCCACACTTGATACCAGCGCTTTTCACTAAAAGCGAGCATGACACGGAGAGTTTTGCTGTAATATTCCACTGACAGAGTGTTCCTTCGGGACGGCGGATGATGCCGTAGTGATAAGTGTGGCAAGGGAGTGTGTCATATTTTAGACCGAAACCGCTGGGGCAACTCATGTTGGGCATTTGACACAGTTCTCAATGTAGCATTTTGAACGCCAATCGGTTGAGTCTTAGCTATCGTGTCATGGGTGGCATCTAAACATCTCCATTGCAAAACGCTTGTGAATCACGGCTTGCTATCAAGCTGATCAAAGTCTGCCAACCTCTTGTAAATAACTCCACCGGTTTTCATGTCTGGCTATCAAGTCATTGACGGTGCAAGTTACGGAGATCTTCGGTGTCATACTTCCTGTTGGTGGGCATTCTTTCGAGACAGCGGTGAAGTCCGTTGCGATGAGTACTGCACGGGACGTTGGCAATGGTAATCCTTGTGAAACCTCTCTGCGTCATGTTTCCAAGTGGTTGCCTTTCGTCTCAACGTTGTACTCTGACCACCAGAGCAACATTTAGCTATCTGCCACAGGTTACCTCATAAAATCTCCATTGCACTTGTCTCCCGATAGTTGGCCATACATGCGAGAATGAGCCATGAGTTCTGCTTGTCTCTATCACGGAGACGAAATGATGAATGGATGAATTGGAAGGGACATTCATGCGCCACACGCAACCACAAGCTCATTTCTCTCTTCGCTAGTGAACAAGCTCTTGTGAACGTAGTCAGAAAGTGTATCATGGTTTGCAAAAGCAAAGTTTAGTGTAGTCAAATAGTTTTACCGTGACACACGTTTGTGAAAGTAAAGTTTGATCATCGAAGTTTTATTCGTGAGTGTAGTCAGAAAGTATATCATGTTGTACAAAAGTTTTACTGCAACACAGGTTGATGCATAGTTAGAAAGTTTGATCATGACGTTTTATGAAACACAAGTGTCATAAAATGTAAGCGTTGGTGTAGTCAAATAGTTTCTACCACAACACACGTTTGTGAAAGTAAAGTTTGATCATTGAAGTTTTGTGACTGACCGAACTCACAACAGCACTAGAAAGTTTTATCGAAAAGGTTTTACTGCACAGTGTAGATTGTCTTGTAACTTACTTTCAGTGTTAGAAAGTTTTGTGTTGAGTGGAGACAGTTGCCAAATGTTCCCTTATTAGAAAATTCAAACTTCATGACTGTTAGATTGCTGAATACTTCATCAGGTTTACTAAAAGCAGTTTTCTACTGCAGTGAGACTGAGAGTTTAGAATGTTATATGAAAACAATGTTCACCACAGCACTAGAAAGTTTTACTGCACTGTGTAGATTGTTTCACAGTGTTAAAAGGTGTTATAGTAAGCACTACAGTGTTGAATGTTTTATAAAACCAGGTAAAGTCTTGTCACAAACGTTGAGTGTGTGAGAGCTAGTTCCATGACATTGAATCGCGTGGGTCCTAAAGTCCTAAAGTCTATAATCCAAGGGTAGGGTCATCTACGGTTGGATTTAGGGATTTAGGGTTTTATACCACAGGCGTTAACCGTTCGTGTAGAATACGTGAAGCACATGTTCGCTTAAAAGTCTAAACTCAAACGTTGAAATAAATTTTGTAAGAAGTCTTTGGCATGATGTTGTGAAACCTAGCGAACGTTGAAAAAAGTTTTATGAAATTTTTCTGCAGTCACACTCGTTATCGTACCAGGTTTACTAAATGTGTTGTTTGCCTTTATCAAATTGAATCCGTGTGTAGACTGTTTTGTAAATAAAGACAGTGTTAAACGTTTTTGCAGTCTGCATCGACAGCATACAAGTATACACATAACAACCTGTAACGTTGTAAGTCGAATGCATATGAGTTAGGAAACACTCAAAACATGTGTGAGAAGTAATGGGAAAAAGACCGTTCCAGGACACCATAAAATCAAAAAAATTAGTACTTTTAAAAACGACATAAATTCATGAATTTAGACCCTTTTTCAGGTTTTTAAGACCTAAATTCATGAATTTGGTTCCTTCAAAAAGTACCATTTTTTTCAAAAATGGTACTTTTAAAAACGACATAAATTCATGAATTTAGGTCTTAAAAACCTGAAAAAGGGTCTAAATTCATGAATTTATGTCGTTTTTAAAAGTACCCAATTTTCAAATTTTTCAAAATCTCAAAATTTGAGAATTACAATTTTCACCCTTAAAATCATGACCGTTCCAGGATACCGAAAAATCAGAAAAGTTAAGAATCTCAAATTTGTGAATTACAATTTTTACCTTGAAAATCATGACCGTTCTAGGACACCGAAAAAATCATAAAAGTTAAGAATCTCAAAATTTGAGAATTACAATCGGGCGAAGCCCTAGAACCTTCGGTTCGATTTTCATTGCTTAAATCATGACCGTTGCAGGACACCGAAAATCATAAAAGTTGAGAATTTCAAATTCATGAATTTTATCCATTTTTCAGGTTTTTAAAATATATCATGTGACTTGCGAACCGAAGGTTCAGGGCTTCGCCCGTTAAAAATATTTCTTTAAAAATGGAAGAAACAAAAGTGGAAGGAACTTCAGAAATGGAAGGAACCGCAAGAATATATCCTTCGTTATCATATGAAATGGATATTGCAAAACACAAAGATAGAGTACGTTATATGAAAGATAAGGAATCGCAATTATTACTTAGATTAGAACATTATAATAAATTAAGAAAGAGATGGAGTAAAGTTAAGAATGTAACACAAGGAATTGGCATATTCTTAACAATAAGTTTAGGTGCTTTAACAATTGTTATATCTTCAGGTGTTTTAGTAATTCCAGTAGTTGCTACAGCTTTAACAGGTACGGGCGTTTTTACAACTTCACTTGTTACAATGTTAGATAAATCTTTAATATCAAAGAAACGAAAATCATTAAGAACTAAGCATTTACATATTAAAGAAGTCTATGATAAACTACATTACTACTTTCAAAGAGTATGTGATGATAATGTTATTACGTTAGATGAGATTGAAAAATTTGATCAAATAGCTAATGAAGTAAATCAAATATCATTTCAATCACAGACAGAAAAAGTTAATGATAAAAATAAAAAGGATGGTAAAATTTCTAGTGATGGTAAAACTTTTATTGATGATAAAATTTTTAATGAAGAAAATGATAAAATTTTTTCAGAAGAGCTAAAAACTTTATTAGTGAAAACTTTATTAAACAAAACTTAATACGAGAAAATTTTAAACGAGAAAATTTTAAACGTGAAAACTTTAAACGTGAAAACTTTAAACGAAAAGATTACAAACAACAAAGCAATAAAAAAATAATTTGTTCAGTAAAATGTTTTTGCTGTATACCAATGTTACCACAAAATTCAAATATTATATTTTAAAAAAATAGATAAAATTAAAGCTGATAATAAAAAATAAAATATTAAAACATTATATTTGTATATTTTTATTACTCGGTAAACAATTGTTCGATAACTCTTTCATGAATTTTTTTTCAATATTAATTATGATAAATCCATAATCTTTTGACCAAGCATTATTACACGATTGTTTAAATTCATCTTTATCTCTTATACATAAATCTCTTAACAAATCACTTAAGTTTCTTGCATTTATTTCAAATAGTATAAATATATTTGCATTCTTTCTAATAACACTTCCATCTAATGAATACATACTTTGTGTCAAATAAAATACACTACAGTTATTATGTCTACCTCTTGTGAAATAATTTCTTTGAACTGACTGATTTCTGTCCATTAACACAATCATCAAAAATTACACAATGTTTCATTGTTTTATCTAGTTTACTAGGATCTTGCATATTACCACTATCATCTATTAATTGTATTTTTATATGCTTATTTTTATTGGATTCAACTAATTGTTTATTTTTTGCTGCTTCTTCACACCACAAATTTATTTCTTCTTCATATTCAGATTTTTCGTATTCTTCGAATAGAGAAGCAATTGCTGTTTTTGTAAGATTATTTTCAAATCCATATTTTAAAAATTGATAGACGGGTTGTTCTGCCGTTGTTGTATAAATTATAAGATTGTTATAATCCAAAAAATTTGGAGTCGTTAAAATTTTAAATAATAGATATGTTTTTCCACATCCTGATCTTCCGCAAATAACTGCTAAAACTTTATTAGATAAATTTGGATGATGATTAAATTTAAGTTTTTTTTTATTTAAAGACATTTCATTCATTTTTAAAGTAATAAATTCATCCATTATTGAATTAGTGTTTTTAGAAACAAAAAAATAAAAATAAAATTTTAATTTAAGTTTATTTTTTGTTTCTAATAATAAGATTAATAAGATTAATAAGATTAATAATGAAAATAATAAAAAAAAATTAAACTTCTCTAGCTTCGCGTATGAGTTTATACCTCCCGAACCAAAAGATCTATCATAATCTCTTCACCTCCAAAATTTATTTCTTGTCCTTTTTCATCAGTGATTCTAATGCCAATGTTGTTAATAGTTTTTCTTGTAATAGGAAAATATATTAATGTTTGTGGAATTACATTTAATCTATAACCAATGGGTACAGTAAAAGCTGGAAAACTGAATATTAAATTTGATAATTTACCATTTATATATCCTCCTTCAATAATGTCACAATGTACAACAATTGAATTTATTTCAGTTATTTTTGGAATCTTCTCACCTAAATGATAACCTTGACTGTAAGTTTGTTTATTAAATCCTAATAGCTTTGTCAATGATCTATCATGATTAAAATCAACTTGATGATTTTCGTCTAAAGTAAGAGAAAATTTATTAACTGCCGGTTCAACTGCAAAATGTAATTGTTTCTTATCTTTAAATGATATACCTAAATGTCTCTTAATTTCATTTGATATTGTTTCAACTTCGTAAGAACCAGGAAGAAAAGTTAATATTTTCCACGTTTTGCCTTTATCAGTAGAATATCTAAATTGATCATTCACATCTTTGATAACGTTTTGAATAGTGTTAAATGTAGAGAAACTAGTCAATGCAATTTGATAATTTTTATTTTGTTCTAAATGTAGAATGGGTTCTAAATTACAAGTGTGTGATGAAGTAGTTGTTATAATTTTTAACGTCGTACTAAATTTTGATGAACCCAAAATCTCTGTTAAATTTTCTAAATGATTATTAATTTTGTCTAAATCTGCTGAACACATTTTTAAACTAAAAAATTAAATAAATATTTTTTATAAAAAATTAGAAACAACATATTTCAGATACACTTTTATAATCCTCTTCATTTAGAATCTTCTTTTCTAACAGTCTTTTCAATATAGCATGAATTTCATTAAAACTAGAATTATGTCCTTCTTTTATTGCCGATATTAAAATATTTAATCTATTTAGTAATTCTTGTGGATCATCTGGTAAAAATACAGTTGTTTCTGTTTTCTGTTTTTCAGATAAACCTTTCCCTACTTTAACTCCCGTTGATAATAAATTTTCTAATTGTTTATAACGTCTTAGAGATTTTACTACACCTACTCTATCTAATATAGTTTTATATTTTATTAGATCTTCTACAGCATAATTTTTTAAATCTGCTCCTCTTAAAAGATCAACAAATTTCTATCTAAACTAATAGGTTTTTTATCTGGAGTAAAAATTAATCCTCGTAAAGGTTGTGGAAATATTTCTTTACCACCAAGATAAAATCTTGCAAATAATTTTTTATCTAAAAGAAAGTAGAATGTTCGAATAACATAGATTTTGGTAATTTTTTATCTATGTTTGCCTCTAATAAACCATAGTCATCTAATAGTGTTTTAAGTACAGGATCCGCTATATCAACACGTTTTTCATAAGTTCCTTTTCAAGAGTTTTAAATGGTTCGACAGTTTTTTCATAATCAGTTTTTACTTCTTCAGTTAATTTTAATTTATCAAACATATCAGATTGAATACCAGCTTTTGTCATTTCTATGTTGAAGATGATTTTCTTTCATAATATTTCTTTGTTTTATTAATTCGTCTAATTGTTTTATTCTTTTAAAATTATCAGCTCTAACTTTATCCATTTTTATTTGATAATTTTTTATTATTATTTTATTTTATTTTATAATATTTTATATTTTTATATTGTTATATTGTTATACTTAGAAAATAGAAATTAGAAAATTAAAAAGGTAAAGTAGTTATTCCGTCAGGTAAAATTTTTCTTTTATCATCAAATGGATCTAATGCTAATTTATGTTCTTCTTTTAAATACATTTTATGTTTTTTTGAATTAAGTCTATAATTACATGCTGTTTTTATTTCAGTATTAAATAATGCATTTTTATAATCTTGAAATGTTATTTGATTAGCCACTGATGCCTTTGAAATTCCATTTAATGTTATAAGTGTTTTAATATTATTAGTTGTATCATAACAGAAACATTTAGATTTTAAAAATATAGCTTCTGTTATGAAATCTTCATTTCCTTCTAATTCATCTTTTACTTTACATAAAACAGAAGGATGAATGATATCTTTTATTTTATTAATTTCTTCATCAAGTGTAGAATTATACGGTATTGTTAATTCTAAGAAAACAGAATCGGTATCTGTAAAGTGTAATTTATAGTTTTTGCCATAAGCAGGCGCTAAATAATCATATATAAATCTATACATAAATAGTTTAGCTAATTCTAATATAGTGAAACCTATAAAATTAAACTTATCATGTTTTACAATGCTTCTTCTTAGATGTACAGCACATAGTTCATCACTAAATCTAGTAGTTCTTTTATATGTAGGTTTCCTTGTTAAATTTTGAAACCAATCTTTATCATAAACTATTTCAATATTTTGTCTATTACGCACATTTTCTAAAGTCTTACCATAAAATGCATTATTCATTAATTTGAAGAACACGTTTCCAAAATCATCTTTATTTCTTTTAGATATTTTGCGTTTTTCAATATTGAACTCAATATAATCTTTTAACCATTTAGATTTTTTATACACTAGTTTCCGGTGAATTTTTGTGGAGAATCATTCCATGATCTAAATACCAATCTAGCATTCTTCCTTCAACAACATACTTTCCTTTATTGCTTTGTGTTAACATAAGTTTTTTTGTTGGCCTATATTTCTTAGGAATTAAAGATTTTTGATAATCTGAAAAATTTCCTATATTGGGAATTTCGTTTTCTGGACAGAAAGGATAAAATTTTGTTGCATCTTTTATATAATCAAGGGGGGGGGGGGGGGGGTATACTAAATCAACTTCATATATATAACCAGAATTACGATTTCCATCATATGTTTTTTGATAATCAAGATTAATTACACCATGTCATCTCACCTGTTGGTAATTCTTGTATCATGCAAGAAGAATATAAGCTATTAAAATCATAATATAACAAATAGTTTTCTCGCATGAATTCATCAATTGCTTTTTCACGTTCTACTCCTTCTCGTTTCGTTCGAAAAATTTCTAATATTTTTTATTCTCTTTTTCTTCTGAGATAAAGGTTTCATTATTCCATATTCTTGTGGATAGAGTGACGTTACTTTCTTATTATAACATTTAACATATCTATTACCTAAAACTGTGAAACTCCACCTCTAATTCCAGATTCAAAAAATAATAATTTATCATATGTATTTTCTTTATAATGTTTAAGTTTAACATTTGTATGTTTTAATCCTGCTAACCATGTTAAACCTGGTGTAGAATAACAATAATATGGATCTATTCCGTAATATTCTAAACACATATCACGAAAGTTTTCAAAAAGAATCAGCTAGTATTAATACATCTATCTGTAGATATTTCATTGTATAATCATACATTGTTTTACAATTTAACTCTCTCCAATTTTTTTCAGCTTTCTGCATAATCTTTCTTCAGATAATTGTGATTGTTTTTAATGTTGATTTAAATTTATTTATTGGAGGAAGTTGTTTTTCTTCCATAATTTTTATTCACCAGAATTAAAATCAGTCTTCGACTGTGAACCACAGGTTTTATCTATCCAGTTAATATCAGTCTTCACTGTGAGCCGCAGGCTATATACTCATACGGAAATATTCCTTTTAAAGGTTTTAAATTATATTTATTTAATATTTTACATTGTTCAGGTTTCAAAGTTTTTCCCATAACATCTAATGAATAAGGAAGAAAAAATCTAAATGCATCTAAAATTCTAATACAACCTAATTGCATTGAAAAATATTCTTCTTCTTGTTTACATAGTACATTTATTTTTTTTTGATGTAATTTTTCAGATGAAAATAAATATTTCATTACTAGATGGAAATCATATTTAGAACCATTATAGAAATATAAAGGAACAAATTTATATTTAAATATGTTAGCAATAAGATTACAAGAATTATGGCGCTGCACCTCTATATAATCCATTTAGATGATCATGATCTTTTACTTTATCAATATATCTACCTCTGCCAGTTTTATATTTATTTATAAAACATTTTCCACAGTAATAACAATTTATTTCATCATAAAATTCTTTTCCTTTTCTTCATCCGTTAATGGTATCATTGGTTTTATTTTGTTTCAAGCAATTGTGAAAAACGTCCTTGTAATTCTTCTACTTTATTTTTAAACATTTCTGTACTGTCTTCACCTTAGTATTGTAAATATTCTGATTTAAATAATTCAGGATAATTCGAATGAATGTACATTCCCCAACATAATGGTTTTTTGATTCAAATAAATAATTTTCTTTACTTTGTTCAGTTGAACTTTGTTCCAGGTGCACTTTTTTCATTCGCACTTTTTTTCAGAATTATAATTTTCAGAATTATAATTTTCAGAATCGGGTGAAGCCCTGGAACTTTCCGTTCGATTTTGTGTCATATTATCATTATATGCTTCAAAATCACAATAAATAGTAAAGGGTACTTTATTTTTAAAATACCATTAATTATATTCTAAATAATCATCTTAAGGAAAAGTATTTTGAACTGCTTCGATTGTTGTTGACAATTCTCCAAATGTCTATTCATTTCTTCTAAAAGTTCTAAAACTTGTACATACATTGAAGACAAGGAAAATTTTTATTATCTGAAGTTTTTGTAAATATAGAAACATCTTTACACAATATAAAATGTCCCTGATAATATAATATATTCGCTTGTGCTGGTTGTTTTGACTGTTCTAGTTTTTCACAAATTTATCTTGATATATTTCATGTGTTTCATTAATTTCTTCGTAATATTAAATGTATTTTGATAATAATTTTGATTTAATATTTGTAGCTGGATAAATATATTCTTTATCATATTGTTTCTTTATATTGTCTTGTAGACATTTTTTTAAACATTCATTTAATTCTTTATTTTCCCCTTCATAAATTTAATTCTATTATTATTTTCTTCATTTAATTTTTGAATTGTTTCTAATCTTATTTTGATATTTATGGTGATAACTTCACTTGTAGTAACATTTTTGTTTGTTGTTGATAATCTATTTTACATTTTTGTAAACTTTTATTTAAATTTTCTAATTTTTGTTGGTATTCTGAAGATAAAGATGAATATTTGTAAAATTTTTTATAATCATCAGTACGTCCTCTATAATTTATTGTGATTTTAATCATATATTGGTGATAGTGTTTTAACAAGTTCAAATTTTTCAGTACATATTATATTTCCTTGCGGTAAAAAATAATTATGATGCATGTAATTTCTCTATCATTATATACTATTTCTGATTGGCATAAATTTTTTTTATTATTCAAATAAAATTTTTTGAATCTGAGGTAAAGTGGAGTAATTTTACCAATAGAAAAACATAATCACATTTAATTCAAAAACATTTACTTCAATTAAATTTTTATTCTTTTTTATGAAACTTTTTTAACTTATTATAATTAATCATATGGAAATCTCATCTAAGCCATCAGAAAGATCAAATTTCATTTATTGTATTCTTCTTTATTGTAATGACTTAGTCTTTCTTTATGATATTTGCTAGGATGTAAATGTGCTATAATACTCCACAGAAAACAAATAATCATCTTTCAAAATTTTTTATGTTGGATTATTTGTGGTGAACTGAAAAGTAAAGGAACATAACTACCACCAGTATTATTTTTATATTTATCAATTACTATTTTCTTAGATAGTATTTTAACAAATCTCCAACCAGATTCACGTAACTGGGCTTCAATTATACAATTTTCTAAGCAGCGTTTAAGCGCGCTCTATCATAGATCTCGCGCCTAAATATGGGTTGTATATCATTTACATTATGAATTTCATTGTGAATTTGTAAAATGTCCTTGTATTATTTCTTCAGGAATTCCATCAGGTCCATTTATTTTGTATACAAGTACTTCTACCATTCTATATAACATTTTGAAAGATTTCTTAAATATATTATAAAAGTTGGTTTTGTAGAATAATATCAGAGAAAAGTTTTTTTTTATCGGTTTCATTATATTCAAAAGACTGATTAAAATAAATATTTTATATCTGTTACGGGCGAAGCCCTAGAACCTTCTGTTTGTAAGGCTTCATCAAATTCATCTATTTCGTTAAATTCATCAGTATCGCTAAATAAATATTTTATATCTGTTACGGCTTCATCTTCACTATTAAAAAATTTTTTATATTCCGAATGTGAATAATCATCAAACATTTTTTTAACTTTTATATCAGTAGGTAATGTTTCTAGATAGTTTTTATAACTATTTAATTTTAATATATTTCCTTCATCAACTCGTTCTACATTTTGCAAATGCATTTTACTTTGTAGATGAGATTGATAACTTCTTTTTGTTTGCAACTTTTTTTTACATAAGTTGCAACATAAAAATTTTTCCATTTTTTATTTTTTTAGGAAAGAAAATTTTAAAAAAAAAATTATATTTAATTTAAAAAAAAAACAAAATTATGTTTTAATTTTAGAGAAAAAAAAATTCTAAAATATATATAATGGAAAAATTCTAAATAATATCTGTTAAAATCAGGTTGAAGTCCCTAGGACCTTCGGTTCAGATTATGATAAATTTGTTTAATTATTAAGTATATCACTTACACCATTGTATTAATGGTTTTTATATCATTATATGTTTTTTGTTTGCTTCATCAAATGATAAGATTTAGCATCAGAAAATGTAGATTTAAACATCAGTTATTATTAGGTGTTGCTTTTTCTTAAACCGTTTCTAAACATCATTTATTGCAATTTTTTATAAATATTTTAATTGTATTCATTATCCTTGTAATCTTTTTGGTAATTGGTAATAACCAAACTTTGCATTTAAATACATGATCAAAATAAAAATAAGAAATGTATCAGGAATAATTTTTAGTGGTACTTTTGCTTCGGATTCTAAAAAGGATAATTAATTTGTTCTATAAACTTGAATTTGATAAATGTTTTGTTATTTGGCATATATTCTTAATATCAAAATCTTGAGAGTTATTATAAGATTTTCATGTTCGGTATCTACTAATATATTTAAATCTTTTAATCATATACTTGCCTCTATTTGTTCACTTATGGTGTCAACAACGTATTATTCCATATTTATGATGTGTATAATATGATAAAGCATATTCATCCCATTTATAATTTTTATTGAATATCATAAAAAGAATGCTGCATTATTTTTGTGTAGTTGTAAAAAATGTTTGAATGTTTCTCTAATCTTCAGTTTATCTACATTCACAAGCTTTATGAGCTAATACAACTATTTGAATATTTTGATGTCTTTCCTTTTGTAAATATTTCTGACAAATTTTTTTGTTTGATAACCTTGCAACATCAATCTATATGGAATTAATAAAGATTTATTTTCAGGTGTACAAGCAAAACTTTCCATATCTTGTAACTCAGATTCTAATTTGTTTGAATCATTATAGACGTTTGTAAAAAGTTTGACCATTCAGAAGTATGCCATACAAAAAATAATGTACTTTGGTTTCGTCCTTCCTAATATTGGTTTATATATTTTTAATAAACGTAGTCTTATATTACCGCACTTCCAGTTTTTTACCGTTAAACAAGATGAAATGTAAATTTTCTTGATACAGATTTTACCTTGATTAATAATTTTATTATTAGTTTTATCCTTAATCTTATCCTACTCAGTCTACCATCCTTTAAAATTTTTTATTTTCTTGTTTATAAAAATTTATTCTCTTTGAGTGTTCCTCTGATTAAGAAAGTAACCCCATTGATTTCCAATACATATAACAAGATGATAAATTAAAAAATATTAAAATACATGCTAACAATATTTTTATACAAATGAAAATTTTAAAAAATTCACAAAGACGTGTAAGATCTGATTGTGGTATTTTTTTATTAAGAGATGAAATTAGGGGGTAGTGTCTCTAAATATTTTTTATCTAATATTATTATATATATTATTTATCTATATTATTTATTATATTTTTATCTATATTATTATTATTATTTAGTATTATATATAGGATTTTCTTCTCAATATTATTAATATCTTTGAGATTCGGATCTTGAGGGGTTAGTGTATCTTGAAACTCATGTTTATTCATATAATTATTTATTATTTCGTTTATTGCATTAAGAGAATTTATGACAGACTTAGATTACTTTATATTCTTTTATAACTTTGAGCGAGCGCGCGAGAGAGTAATTTATAAACCGGCTTGAAATATAAATCTTCCAAATTTTTCGTTTTTTATTCATTTTTAATATTTGTTAAAATAAAAAATTTAGGAATTTAATATATTTTAATAATTTAATTCCGGCACTCGCATTCTTACCACTCTTATGAGTGTTTTTAACCTCTGTAGAACCTCGGAATGTGTTCGGACTTTTTGTACCCTATTACTCAAAAGAAGTTATCGTTCCGAACTCTCTCCCTCTCTTCCGGATTATGCTATAAGAATATTTTAATAAAAATAATAATTTTCATTCTTTATAAACAAAAATAATATTTTTAATATATATAAGAATTATTCTTAGTTGAAAATACAAACTATTTTAGCTTTGAAATTCCAACTATTTTAGTTGAAATACAACTATTTAAATATATAAGTCTAATTTCAATAGAAATACTAATATAAAATATTATTTTGAATATAAAATATTATTATGTGATTATTATGTTTGAATTAAGTTTAGGACATAGTGAGTTTAACATGTCGCCTGAGAAAAAAAAATTTTTCTTATAATAAAATTTTTTTGACAACCTCTACATATTAACTTTTTACTTTTAAAAATCCTTAACTGATATTTAACTATCATAAAACCTCTGTCTTAGGTATAGGAATCTTGACAACTTGATAGCCTATTTCTTGTAGAACTCTTATCACAAGAATTATAATGAATTAGAAATTCCATTGAATATGTAAAATATTTTATTACAAATAACGACATAACTGAGATCTTTTAATTTATCTTTTTTTAATTTTTTTTAACACCTCTTCTGGTTGTTTTTCGCATAAATTTTAAATGACGTGCAAAATTTTTTTGATGTTATATTATTTATTACATCCGGAACATATTTTTTTGGTTATTACTTCAACAATTGAATTTTTATCAATAGAATTATTTTGAGCTACACTTATTATTATGAGCTACATTATTATTTTGTGAAAAAAAGGACTATTTTGAACAAAAGGATTATTTTGTTGCTAACATTAATTATATTGTGTGCTAAATAATTATTATTATTTTAGCCTAGGTGTATTTATTCTAGCAGTATAAAGAAAGAATTTTTGTTCTTTATTCTGAAATAAACCAAATGCAATATAATCTTTGATAATGGTTGATCTGATGAACTACTTATTATACTGAATACATTATAAGGTTGAATATATTTTCTGAATACCATTACTTTAAGGTTGAAATTACTATTATTCAGGTTGTACATTGATATCATATGCATACCACAATGGTGTGGTTTTTTTCTATGAGAATAAAATGTTTGATTTAACAAAACGCATATTTGCAAACTTGGACAAATTTGATTCATTTCCAATTTTTTTATTTTTATTAGCGAAAAATTATTTTTATAATTTTATGAGTATTTTTATAAATCAGAAAAAAATTTTTTTTTTATTTTTATTGTTTAAAAAATAAGTTACCAAATGTTGGTAGGAGGGTGCATATATACCGATAATCGTGAATCAGAAATAGAATCTAGAAAACATATATAATCATGAAAATTGGAGACGTTTTATCTGGTCCAAATACATCCTTTCTATTCTTCACAACTAAATACAGAGTTAACAAATAAAACAAAAAGTTGAAAACACAAATCCAAATGACTTAAAGAAAAATATATAAAACGATGTTATGTTATCCGCTTCGATGAATCGAAATTAGAAGTTGCATAAACTTAAAGACAAATTTTAAACGAAAAATTATTAAAACTTGCGATAAAAAGGATAGAGAGACTAGAAGCAGAAATACAAAACTTTTTAAAAAGTTATCTGAAACAATTCAAAAATTTCTTTAATATTACTTCTATAAATTTAAAATCTGGCTGTAATTAAAAAAATAAACATCAGATAAAAATGTTTAAAAGACACACAATTTAGAAGATGTGAAATAGAAAAACTACCTGAAAGAATTAAAAAAAAAATTTAAAGCAGTTACAAACTACATTCCAGAAAGTGATGAGAATGAATTGATACCTACAAATTGCTCAACAAATAAAAAAAATAAATCAATTAAAAAATTTTAATTCTAAAATCACTTATGGAAAAAGTGTGATAAAATGAAAACCACTGAACAAACAATTTAGAAAATGAATTAAAGAA